>NESQ01000044.1:0-349439 GCA_003070745.1 Tuber borchii
GGTTTTCTTTCAATCTGTATATCTACAAGTGACTTCTATTGAATATTATGATACACACTTTCACTACTTGACTTCAGTCCTTTAGCCAAATGCGCAATATCAGACTCTGTGCCGAACCCCTGTCACGCCCCTGCTTTGTTCGGGTTCAATATTCCTGGGACGTGCAGTACCGGTACCGAGTTTTTACGGTATTTTCCCCTCGCTAAGTTGTGGAGGGTAATTCCAACGTCCTAGCACATTTCTCCAATTTGAGTACTTACAGTACTCTTAATGGAAAACTGGATAATAGCCAATGCTAATATGGTACGGAAGTATCTAAATTAACTTAGGCGGTTTCTGCGGACGTTCCACACCTTCACCAGCACCTCTAACTTTGTATCACAAGTTTAGTATAATTTCTCTAAGAAGCAAATGAATAAAATCGGGTCAGGTGTGGGTTACAGCTACTATTTTAAAATATCACAGCAATGATCCTTTCAATTATCTGTGCTTGGCTGCTTGTCTCGAGTGAGAATTGATGACGAGACTCAAGACATTGGAGGTGTTGGTGGTTTCGCATGTTTTATTGAGGGGTGGGGCGGTTTGGGAGTGTATAGCTTGTGCCTTTGCATAGTCTTGACGTCGCGGGGCTATTTCGGACGGTAGCTTTTACATATCTGTGGTCCTGTATCTTCTCCTCTGAGGTTGGCTAGGCATTATACAGTGCTGGATTTCTAGGGGATGGGTGCTGTTTAAGAGGTTCTTGGATTGTGAGTGGTATCATACTACGAAGTTAATGTGGTGCTGCAGTTTGAAGGGGTAGATTAGTATTGAACGTTCGGGCTACTAACGGTCTTGCACTGCTTGTACTGTACAAGTGATCGTCACCAAGTACAAATCTGTAGTTAGAAGATAGTGTTGATACTATCTAGAGAACTCCACGGTGTTTCCCACCTCATTCCACAGACACGTGTGTCATATATCCCCCATCCTTCTATACGTTTCCCAGCTACTTCTTGCTTAGGCGGCATTATCTGATGGAGCCTCTGCATTCGCACAGTCACTCCATTTTACCGGAGGTACGATATTCCCCATTCCAAAACCGTAACGCGAGCATGCGGACAAAACAAGCCTATCATTAAAACCGGGCATTGTATATTTATATTTTTGCAACAACGCCCATGCATCCGAACAGCCAAGCAGTAAGCAATCACCCTCGACCGCGGATTCCCGTTCTGCTAGCTCATCCTACCTAATCCATCGATCTCCGTAGTATGATATAAAAGGAACCGTGAAAAAAAGACGGGGGAAAAAAAGGACACCCCACCCCCACCTCTAACTATCATAAAAAATCTCCTTATACTGCTGACATATCCCAACCAAATCTTCATAAACCCTCATATCTACCCCCCACCTCCACATTAGCCCCTTCTTCCACCATCACCACTTCCAAGGGGGGAAACGCCTACCAAGATTTTCTCCAAAATCCGTCGATGTAAGCACCTTAACCGTGAGGTCCGGATTCACCTTCCCCACAATCTCTACCGCATTCCCAATCTTCAAATTTGAATCCTGGCCATCCCTTTCATTAGCCTTCCATCCATCTATCCATCCATCCACTTCGGTTGCTACCCCGCAAACGGGGCAGCACGGAGGGGGAGGGTACTCGGTCTAAATACACAGTGACGACCCCACTAGAGTCTAACGTTGCTCCGTTGCCTTGGACGTCCGAGACTTTGCCTACGAGGCGGATGGTTCTTCCGATGTATTGCTGGAGGAGGGGGGCGTTTATGCGGGGGGTTTGCTCGGTCATTTTCTCTTTTTTTGGGGGGGGGGTTTGGTTTGTGTTAGGTTTGTTGATGATAAAGGTGTTGTTTGGGGGTGGGAGGGAGTGAACGCGTCGTTGAGTTAAAGTGGTTTGGTTGAGGCGGACGCGCTTAGGCTGCACGCTAAGAGTGTGGTGGGATGCCTAGGATTATGTAATTACCAGATGGGTTTTTTATTTATTTTTTGATATCGGGTTTTATTGTGTAGGGTGTGTGCAAACTGCACTCGTTTACAGGGGCCTAAGGATAATATGAATGCAAAATCGCTTTCAAACTACTGGACATTGTGCCTGCAGCTTGTTATGTACAGTACAGATATTCGCAGTAATCACACTTGCGCCCCACGCATCCCACTATCCTCTCACTGTTTTTTCTCCCTCTCCTCCGCCTCCAGCTCTTCCGGTGTCATAAACTTCCTTTTCTTCTTCTTCTTCTTCCCCTCCTTAGTCTTCCCCTCCTCCCCCTCGGGTTTAACCGGTGCCTTCCCCTCAAAAAACAAGGTAAACTGCGCCCCTAATGCCCCATCCTCCTTCTTCCACTCCTTCCCAAACATTATCCCAGTTTCCCTAATCTTCGCAATAAGCTCTTTGGCCTGCTCAGCCTTGACCTTCGGCATCCCCTTCCTCGTGCCAACGATAACCTCGACCCGATACCCCTTCTGCATAAATTCCCCCATCTTCTTCATCTTGTGCGCGAGGTCGTGCTCCGAAATCGCCCACGTGAATTCCAGCACTCTTGTGGTAATAGCGGGCTTCTTCTGCCTTTTAAGGAGCGCTAGGGCCGCTGCTTCCGCCTCGCGGCGCTCCCTTTCTAGGAAGTGGGCCATGGACGTGAGCAGGCAGGTCGGCGGCTCGTTCTGGGAGACGACGCTAGGGTTCACACATAGGAGGATGTACTCGCTCCTGTCGAAGGAGTTGATCACATCCTCGAATTTGACGATACCGTGGTGTACCAGGTTGGCGTCTACGTAGCGAATCTCACCGTTCAGTGGGACGATGTCGTCGTTGCGGATTTTGACGTTTTTAGGGATGTGCGAGAGGTCTAGAGGTGGTTCGGCGGGCTCGTCGCCGGGTGCGGTGTCGGGAGAGGTCGATTCGGTAGTAGTAGTAGGGTCGGTGGTGGCAGTGGCGGTTTGGTTTTCCTCATTTTCTAGCCGTGGTGGGGTTTCCTGGTGGTCTTGTAGTTCTTGAGGCTCCCGCGGCGGTTCCTGGTTCTCTGGAGGAATGAAGAATCTCGCTCTCGCCGGTACAGTTGAGAATTGTTTTCGGGAGAGGAGGAATTGGAATCTCTGCTGGTGGGTTAGTGGTTTAACGAAGGAGAGGCACTGACGGCAGAGAAGTTGCCGGCCAAATAGATACCGCAGCAGCATCTCGATTGAGATTTCTGGGATGAGATGAGATTGTTTGCATGCATCTTGCTTGGAGGCTTTTTTGTGGGGACCGCCGAGGTGTTAAGTGATTACGTAATTACACCACCCAGCACTCGGTGCCCTCATTCCAGCTCCACTTTGTTCTTAGGGTTATCGTAGCCTGGGCAAGGAAGTCGTTCGTAACCACTAGTGATGTCTGACTTGGAAGCTTCGAAGAGTGATATAGTAGACCAGAGTGGGGAATATAATGTTCAAACATTAAGCATAGAAAAAAAATCAAAATCAAATATGTGTTGCATGATCACGGAAGAGTCTACCCACCTCCTCTGCATCTACCTTAATTTCCCAATCCTCAACCTCTCGTAAACCCAGCCAGCCTTCCAGAGCTAAATAAAGCAGGACCGTCTGCAGGAAAACCTTTTCCGATATTAAAGTTACTTTTCCTAGCTTCCGAGTATGATATCCACTGCTATTTTTCTTATTGTAATACCCCCTCCGCCTTCTCTAGCCTCTCCCAATCTCCTCCCGTTCCTTCCCGTCTTACCCTTTGCCAGATTTGAGATGAAAGGTTGAGAAAAAAATTTTCCAAAAAGATCGAGCCCTCGAGCTTCTTAGCTCGTAGGTAATCTTGAGTGAGTGAGTAAGGCGGTGATGGTTATTGTTGGATTGAGTGATTCGGGGAACCTTGGATTTGGAAAGTCGGGTATATACGTTCAGGGCGTTTTATGATATCCTTAAGGGTAGCTTTCTCACAGGATAGTAATAGTTAGGCGGTGTAAATACAGACAAGCACAATCCAACACCATGCCTACCACCATAGAAGACATTACCACTCCGGTAGGCAATACCGCACACCACCGCGCCCTACCAGACTCATCCCCCCCCTCAATAAATCTCCCACAACGAAACCTTCCCATCCTTCGCCCCGCCCGCAACCCAATGCGTCTCCTCAACCCTCTTCTCCCGCCTCTTCTCAACACTAAGGACTTCCTTCCCATCACCATTACCCTCCTCCCCCTCCCCTTGCTCCTGGTCCTTCCCCCCCCCACCACCACCGCCACCACCACCCAGAACCTCCCCAAAAGCAACAGCGTAACACCCCTCCCTATGCCACTTCAGCACCGCCAACTCCTTCATAGTCTTGACCGAATAAACCCTAATCCTAGAATCCCACCCGGCCGTGGCAAAGATCCTCCCGTCGGAGCGTATGGCGATCGATTGCTGGCCGCAATGCTTTGTGTCTATGACTTTGATGGGCTCGTTGTTGGGCGGGGGGTATTGCCGGGAGTGTCGGGGGTGAGGATAGGCAGAGGGTGTTTTGCGATAACGGCGTCGGCAGAGGAGGTCATAAAGTACGGATTTGTCCCTGGAGTCGGGGATATGGAGAGGGATAGGACTGGTTGTGAATGCGGCTTATGGGTGTATACTACTTTCCAAGTGCCCTCCGTATCCCACTTATACACTACCGCATGTCCGCTCTCGTACCCGGCGACTAATACTAGATTATTGTCCCCAGAGTAGAAGAACATTGATAGCGCCATTGCCATACCTATTTCATTTCACTATATCAATCCCCTCCTCTCCCCGGGTAGCACGCACAAAAACCAGGGAGTATAATACTAACTAACCGGTTTTCACCCCCTCATGTCGAATACCCGCATAAACCCTTGCACCATCCGGTAGCCTCATAACATCGACATCCTCAGCCTTCAGCGGCGCCGGGACCGCAACTAAATACCCCCCCTCCCCCTCTCCAGCTGCAGCAGCGGCGGCACACCCCCCAAACCCGCAAAAATTCAGAGCATTAACATCCAACGAAGCCACTAACCATGGCCTCCGCCTCCAGCTTACTTCATCCTCAACCGGCAGCAACACATCCATCCCCTCCTCCTCAACCCTCCACACGAAGAGCTTATTATCCCTTCCATGTGTGATTATTTTCCCATCCCAGTCACTGACTTTCAGCACGGAGCCTTCATGCGCTTTCCAGACCGCGGTTGCACGGCGGGTGTGTAGGGACCAGAGAACTACCCAGCCCGAGGCGTCGGCAGTAGCGAGACGGGTGTTGGAGGAGTAGAAGTGGACGGAGTGGATTTGGGTGGTGTGGCCGCGGAGGATGTAGGTTGGTTGTGCGGGGGCAGTGGTGGGGGCGGCGGGTGGGGGTTTGGAGGTGGTGGTGGATAGCATTTAGAAGTAATGGGTTTTGTCGCAAGAGAGTTTGTTTGAGTTGAACCTGTGGGCTCCCGGAAAGTGATATCATACCATAATCCAACGGCTCCTTCCGCCGCAACCACCGAATCCGGAAAAACATTCTTCCATCCCGGCAACCAACAAATCCTCCCAAATTCCCCTCCAAAACCACGCAAAGAAAAAACTACATATCATACAATCCCCCCCTCCATCCCCACACCCAACCCAACTCAACAATGTCTCCGGTAGCCCGCCTAGTACCCTGGCGCCACCCTTCAGACTTACACAACCTAAAATCCTGCTTTTACCCCGCTTCCCCCGCGACCCCGGATGCCAACGACCCCCGCCACCAAGCGATCCAAAAAGTCCGCGCCTGGAGCACTCGCATGCGCATCCCCCACTCAATCGAGTCCACAGCGCTCCTCACACAAGCAGTCCTCACAGACACGCAATTGGCATCACAACTCTCTTCGCGGCTCTGCTATGCTAGCGCTCTCTGCCGGTACTATAACTAGAAAACCTCCCCCACCCCCCCCCCGCTTCGTTTCGCGCAGAATCAACTAACTAACACCGGAGATGATGATGATGATGATGGTGATGATGGTAGCTTCGTAAACGGCCTCCTAGACCCCGCCCAAACCTCCACATTCGCCTTACCAATGCACACACTAGCCAAAACTCTAGGCTTACCAACCTCCTTCGTCGAGATTCGGCACGCAGCAACACACGAAGCCCTCCCCAGCCTACCACTACTCCGCGCAGCAACAACTCGAGCGCTAGATTGGTTATGGGAAAATTACTGGTGTAGTCTCTCCTCCTCCTCCTCCTCCTCCTCCTCCGACCCGGAGGAGGAAGAGGAGGAAGAGGAAGAAGGAATAATAAAAGCCCGCGCCCTCCTAAAATCCTTCCGCACCCTCCGTCGCGCCGAACCCGCCCGTCCCCTACGATCCAACGACACCCGCGAAGAAACAAAACTAGCCATGAGCCTAATCAAAGAATGTATCCGCATCGCCGTCACCACCGGCGACGGCTTGGTAGAAGCACTGCTAGAAGAAAAAGCCCTAATCCCCTCCTCCTCCTCCTCCTCCTCCTCCTCCTCCGGCAAGAAGCACAACAACAAGTCTTCTTCCTTAATGAAGGGTGCAATACTCCTCTGGACACCACTACTTGACGCACTAGACGTGGCTGTACCAGAGTTTGGGAATAGGTTGTTGTTGGCTATGCTAGAGAATTTGAAAAAACATGTCAAAAACGCTCGGCGGGAGGAGTTTGCGGAGGCGGTTATGGCTTGGTTGATGCATTTAACTACTACTACTACTACTACTACTACCAATAGTAGTAATGCGAAGAAGAAGAGCGGGGGTGGGGGTGGGTTTGGGACAAATCCGGATTCACCGATTGATTTGGATGGATTAGCTAAGCAGTGTGTTTTATACCCGTCGGAATGGTAAAGCTTTTTCTTTGTGTGTGTGGAAGGGGAAAGAAAGTAGGCTAACTAACTAACTAACTAACGGGGGAGTCATAGGACTATGAGATTGCTGAGACATTTGTTGAAAGAGCATGTAGCACTGAGGGGGAGGTATGCTGAGCTTGTGGAGATGGCCGAGGCGCAAGTTATGCTATCACGAGATTTGGGGGTTGAGATCGAGGAGGGGGTGAAGAAGAGGAGGACGACGTCGAAAGCGACGTCGAAAGCGGATAGGGAGGAAGAGAATAAGCAACTCACGGGAAAGAAGAGGTCTATCCATGATGTCGAAGAGGAAGTCAAGATGTTTGAGGCCAGGTATGAAGCCATGAAGAAGATGCGTCTTTCACGGAATTCAGGGGGCACAATTACTACATCGATACCGGAGGGCGATAAGGAGGCCATGGATGACCAGGAAAGTGAAGTTGTTATTGGCACGTGGAAGAAATGGAGTGGAAAGTGGGCGCCTAGGCCAATTGGTGTAGTATAACACATGTCACGATATCAGATTATAGTAGACAGGGGGGCCCTTTTGTAACTTCAATAGAACATATTCTTTAATATGCCTTTCAATTTCCACTCCCACAGTATCCATTTTAGGTTTTGGCTAACTCTTCATGCATGCCAACATACTAGTTTTCTTCTTTTTCCCCCTTCCCTCCCTCTGGTAACCGTGAATGCAATTTAAAACGAGTCGATACTCACCCAAACCCACCATGATGATATACGCAAAAGAAAACAAAACAATCACCCAGTCAAAGCGAAAGACCACAGTCCGTATTAATAGCTCAGGACGAGGGTGCTGGTTGTGGGGCAGCTGGAACTGAAGATGAAGCAGATTCACCTCCAGCGCTGTCCCCTTTAAAGAATTTGTGAGACGAGTGCTTTTTATAGTAGTAATTCTGAGGTACGGGTCGAAGCTCTTCTGGGATGGATTCCAAGGCTCTATCGCGAATAGCATCAACACTTTCTTGATTGTTGGAGTCGCGGTTCCAGATCATGATGAGGTGAGAATTGAAACGGACGCTGATGGAAACTCCGCAAATGTCATCTCCTAGGATTCCAATTAGCATTTATTCAATTCAAGGGGTAAATGTAGAACGAACCCTTATGGACGACCTCCTGCAAGACCTCACCAATAGCCATCATTAGAATCTCTTTCCAGAATTCTTGTGAATTAGCTTTAGGAACCCGGAATATCCAGGCACCTCCATTCTTATTTCTCGAGTCCTCCCTAAGCAAAAAAAACAAAAAGAATAAGCTTTCCTGGTACCCCACAATACATAATGAAGATATATCATACCAGATAGGTTTCACATTCTTCTTGAACAAATGCAGCGAGTCCCTCAGCGGAAGTGTGGTGAACGGGGTATTATTATAAACCTGCCAGAACGTCTAAACCTAAAATGTCAAACCGCACATTCGGAAAGCCTTAAAGATGATCATGAATAGTTACCTGAACGGTACTAATTCCTGCGATTTCCTTCAGCTGATCTTCCCACTCTTCCTCGTTCGTGCTCGAATTCCTAGAAATTTACG
Source organism: Tuber borchii (assembly GCA_003070745.1). Classification (NCBI taxonomy): domain Eukaryota; kingdom Fungi; phylum Ascomycota; class Pezizomycetes; order Pezizales; family Tuberaceae; genus Tuber; species Tuber borchii. Next base: position 8,369 of record NESQ01000044.1, read on the forward strand.
ACCAATCAGCGCCCAGAATTGAATAGCCCCAACTCTAATTTGGTTTATACCGATGCTTGCTCTGGTGGGGGGGGAGGAGGGGGGGGAGGGCTTTCTCACCTATCATGCCAAAAGACCCACTCATGCCTCAACGGATAAGGCCTAAGTTTCTTCAACATGTTCTTTCGGAGCTCCGCTCTTATCCCACCGCTATCCCCGGGCCCAGTAGTCGGCGAGGAGCCATTAACCGTAAGTGCCGGGAGTGAAGAGGTAGAAGGGGAAGAATTAGGTGTCGTCGAGCTGGCAGCAGTAGTAGCCATCCTCTTCTTTTCTCGTCGCAAGAAAGTGGGGTTCTGATTACAAAGGTGGGTGGAAGCTTCAAGCAACGAATAAAGAACAAAATGTTAATAGAAAGTGTAAAATAAGTATTAGAGGACAGCCTTGTTGATCGACAAGAGGAGCAAGAGGGGAGGGGGAGTTCTTTGTGCTGGACGAAGAGTGAGAAGTGGAAGAAGGATGAGGCAGAGAGGAAAAGAAGAAAGAGAAGGAAGAGAGGAAGGAGGAGAGAGAAATTGTCAGATTATTATGTTAATTGGAAGCGCCTGACCGGCTTCCCCTTGTCCTTGTCCTACCGACGGCGGGCGGTTGGAGGGGTTTGAACTGGGCTGTTGTATGGAAGGAGGGGCACAAAACTAATCGGAAAGTGTCACCTTTCGCGAGCCGAATGTTTGAGGTTGACGCTTACTCGAGTGCCCGAGAGCGATCATCCGTGCCTTATCCCTGCGCAGAGAAGGTATTGGGGGACGGGGAGAGCTGTCTTTGCAATTTGGACCTATAAACCTAGGGTATAGTAGCTTTGGCGTCGGCCCCTATTGTGAAGGAGGGAGTATGTGTACAGTATGTGTGTGTGCATATATGGAGTGCTATGGATAGAGGAATTTAGTTGCGTTAGACACCGTACCTCCTCGATCCACTGTTTCCCCCGGGCCAAAGCTCCGCCCGCCGCATAGCACTCTCTAAATACCGGTACCAGGCCTAAAGATCAACAGCATGCCGCGCGATAGCTTCCTTACAGGTAATTTACAGCGCTGCACTGGCAGCTTAACTCCTATATCTCTCTCACTCCCTTAGCTAACGGCGTGACCCTATGCATGTTAAGGAAGCTTTACCGTAGCTGGTGAGCTAACTTGGCTAATTCCAGCTGTAACACGCTCAGAATTGTAGCACCAACCCCAGCCCATCTGCCATCTGACTCGCCCACCATCTACTGGCCCATCAAAAACCGCCCCCATGAATAATAGCCGTAGAATTACCCACATTGCAACTGTAGCAAGCACGTAAAGCGCCGGTAGACTAAAGCGTGAGCCTGCATGCTTCCGGTGCTGTCTAATATGTATGTACCCCTTACCGTACCGGTACCTGGTGTTCGAGGACTCAAGGTAACAGGTACGGGACGATGCATACTCGAGTACACTATACTCGAGTATGACAACTTTTTCCCTTACAGCAGGCGCCGCGAAGGAAAGTACAGTCGCACCCCGTTGTCCCGGACAATTTTTCGAGATTTTTTCACTCGCTTTTCAGTTTTCCCAAGCATTATTTTCTTCAATCATTTCACCGTCCCGGATGTTTCGCTGCCCCGGACAGTTCACTCCTAATTTTGACCATCCGGGACAACGGGGTGCGACTGTACAAGTACTTGGCGATTCATAAAGTATTCGGATGCCAAGGCTCCAAAACAGGTCAATCTTGGCGCCTTGGCATCCGAATACTTTATGAATCGCCAAGTAGACTATGTAGTCGCATAAGTTACGGGTGTTTAAAACACCCCCTTGCATCGGTCCACAGTCCCCAAGCTCATCCATCTATCCATCAATTCAACCATCACCACCACCAAAAACCAACAAAATGCCATCAAACGGGGGCCAAGAAAAGGGTGAAAAATCAAACCCATCTCACCCCCTCGTAACCGATCAAAACGAGCATGCTCCATCATCCTCCCCACCATCCAAAAAACCGAAAATGACAGCAGCGGCAGCAGATACGTCATCGGATTGTGCGTACAATATTTTTCCCTTCCCTGACCCTTCGTAAAAAGTCCATGGCGGTGTCGGTGGTGGCTGATGAGTGGGAGGTTGATAATATGATAGTAATGTCTCGGTTGAACGCCTTCCTACCAGCAATGGAAGCGGCGAATAAAGACCTCCAGGCAGAGATTGAGGATGGAACAATTGGAGAGCGGAATATTGAAGTGCTGGATGGGGAGGAGGAGGAGAGGTATATTGAAATGGTGTGTGAGGGTGTGTGTGTGTATGTCCGGACCTGATAGAGCTAATGAAAGACGAATGGGCCGACAGAATCTAGGATTGGGCGTTTTGGAAGAGAGGAAGGATGGGGATGGGGATACGTCCGAGAGGGAGGAAGTTGAAGAAGAGGCGGAGGATGATGGCGAAGAGGAGGACCACGACATACTCTTAAAATTACTCAACTCCAGTAAAAGGCATGGAAAAGGACCTCGTGGAAAACCGTCTATTGAGGTTATTGAGCACTCTCAAGACACGCCTACGCCCGAGAAGCAAGCGACTCATCATCATCATACGGGTACTGAAGGCAAGTAAGTTGGTTAATTCGGAATAGAAACTGTTTTTTCAGTGGTCGCTTGGAAATGATCGTTTTGGGAAACGGTAAATCATAATAATAATAATAATAAAAGTTGCCCAGTTTCTCATTATTGTGATTCTGTAAAACCATTCTAACTTGCTACTACCCTTCACTACAGCGTATAATACCTGAAAATCCCATACAAGTATTATTGTAAAACTCGACAACCCAAGAGGGAGAAAGGATGCAAAAAAGGAAGAGATATATAGCGAGTACCCTTTGAAATCTGCTACAGTGCATGCCATACAGCACGTAGCACAGGACGTTATCCAAGTCCAAGAGCGCCAGGAAGGAAGAGACAACAAGAAGAGAAAGAGAATGGCCAGAAAAAGTAGTTTGTACCGTGTCCATTAAATTGCAATGAAATGTCACCGTCCGGTCCCCGAAGAGACTCATACAGCAGAATACAGATCCAACGTATAGAGCGAACAAAGGTACAAAAAAAAAACTTTTTAGAAATGAAAAAAGAAACAAAAGACCACCCCACACCCATCCCATGTATCCATATATCCATCCATCCGTCCATGAAATCCCATTATGATGACGACAAGATCGTGAAGAGCATATTACGGTACCCGTGCGTTCCTGTACCTAAGTAGCAGCCCCTAACCAGCGTCTGAAGAGAGGAAAAGGTAATGAAAAGAGAAAAAGGAAATGGAGAAGGATAGGCAAAAAAAACGAAGGGAGAAATAACAAGGGAAACATTTATTGGCGAAGATGAAGAATAGAGAAACCAAGATCAGCTAAACACCAATTGAGAAGACAAGAAATGAAACCCATTATGACGGCGCAAGAGGAAACAAAGGGAAAAAAGGAACTTTCTGGAGAACGAACAAAGAACAAGACACATAAAAAAAGGGGAAAAAAGATAGTTAGTAGGCACAAGGAAGGAGGATGAATCGACACAGCTTGCTTGTCCCCCCCCTTTGGCAATTGTAGAGTATAGCACCAACCAGTACCGCTGCTAGCCACCTTTTTCTTTTGTTCAATTTGCCTTGCGTCGAGAGGTGTTCGAGATTAAAGTTATTGTTTCTCCTTCCCCTTCCCCTTCCCATTCGACTTCTCCTTCTCTGGACTGCCCTTTGGAGTGCCTCCGTGGAGAACGACTTGCCCGCTCTCGCGCTCGCGCTGGAGTATGGCAGCGTGGATTTCGTTGAATTCCCTCAGATTTTGCGCTTTGACTTCTTGCCAGGCTTTAGCCATCCTCTCGATCTTGTCGATAAGGGCACTACGAATGTGGTCAGCACGTCTCGTACAAAACAAGAAAGTAGATGTTTCGGGGGCACAAACTCGAGACTACGGCCGTCGGTTTCAGGCTCTTCTTCGAGGGCGTGACTAGCGCGCTCAAGCTTGGAATAATGTTCATCTATATGGTTTTGGATATTAACCCTTCCGGCCGGAACATCAGCCTCGGATATAATAGCCAAACATTCTCCCCCTCCGATGGGGCAACGCCAGTAACTCCCGCCGCCTATAGGCTCCATACTAATCTGTTTGCCGACGATAATTGGGGGTCTGCCTCCACCGGAACTCAAGGGTGGCCAACCGTCGTCATCGTCATCTCCGCCGCTGATAGCCTTCAATGCTGATCCTTCGGAAACACGGCTGCGCTTGGCCGGCTCTTGGGAACTTGTTGCGTCACCAGCTAGTCTTCTCTTGGGAAGAGTAGAAGGGCCCGGAGCGACCAACTGTTCGACAGTAACGGGAGTTGAAGGGAGAGATGTAGGCGGTGAGGAGAGTGGAGAGGATACCTCGTTCTCTTGCCCGGATACGCGCTGGAGAGGAGTCATGATGGGCCTTAGCGCAGATTTTCCTTTAGCTGACCTCGGAGGTTGCGAGAGCTCTGGAGAGGACAAAAGATCGTTGTCTTGCTCCATGTCGTTGACTCCGTCAAGGGCGTCTGCGAAAGGGTTTAGGTTGGAGGTCGCCGCCTCGCCTTTTCCGGAGCCACCATTCTTCTTAACCTTTAGGGCATGTGAACTGCCTCCGGCTCCTTCGCCATTGCCGTCGCCGGATAAGTCGCTATACAAACTAGACTTAGACCAGTCGACTTGGCGACTAAGCTTCATCAAAGCTTTCAAGGCTTCGGCGCGCCCACCCAAAAGTGACCGAACGGTTTTGGCGCTCGCACCAGACTTGTTCACAATAGACGAAATCAACCATTCAGTAGTCAACTGGCGAGGCTTGAGTTTTCGCTCGAGCGCAAGACTCTCTAGAGAATCGAGAGCATGTTGGAGACCACGTTGAGTGTCCAGAGAGAAAGCTCGCTTATCAGTAGAAGATTTTCCGCCCGTTTTTCCTACTTGCATGGCTTTCTCCACCTCCTCCTCAATTCCCTAAGCATAAAGTTAGCAATTCTCTACCAATTGGGACCTTATCATACAGTATAATGAGCAGTTAACCACTCCCAGAGGCAGAAATTCTGCCATTTGGCTTTGCACGTTTTGGATTTCGCACCCGCTAAGGGGTTAATGGGCTCAAGCATTTTGCATACAAGAAACCTCCGACACTCTCGAAAGACCATTTCAGCTCCATTGACGCTTTTGCAACTTGGGTGCTTTTGAAAGTACTGGAACAAGTGTCAGCTGCTGGAGTTGAAAGGAGGGAGTATCAAAGGAATTACTTTTGCGAAGAGTTGTCCAACGGTAACCTGTTTGTATTTCCGAGTATTCCCAAACTCCAAAACTACATCCCAAGCGTGTGCTTTCTGTAAGGAGCGATCGAAATACTTGCGATATTCAGGCGCTGGTGAGATCGAGTACCAAGCCGCATATCCAAGGGCCCAAATTGTGGAATCCGTTGCCAGGTCTGTATATGATTCGAGTGAATAGGTAAGCGTATCCATAATGGTAACTGTAGATCCGTTCATACTCTTAGCAAGAGCGGCGACAGTTTTCGGCTGGGCTTGTTTTTCTCCCAATACCGGATGATCCCCTTTGGCAGCAAGTTAGTACATTGCATGTAAATGGTAACCAAGTCTCAGGTATAATTTTGTTTACCCTTAACCATGTTTCTGAAATCCTTAGGTATAGTAACGGTTCCAGTTATTCTGAGCGGTCCCGTAAATTGGACATCAAGCAAATCACAAAGCTCATCCGGCCCATCTGCCACATGCCTGTAGACTACCGCATCACTTAACTTAAGTTGAGGCCATTCCTCACTGTGAATCTGCCTATCGTAAGGTTTGAAGATTGTAGTTTCCAACATCTTGTTGTTGGCACGAAACACAACTGATGGGTTGTGAATTAAAAACCGATATATCGAAACTTGTACTCCAGTAGCGAGGGTGTATCGTAGTTGCGCGCAGGTTGGACTCACTTATGTGCCAGTGTTGATGGTTGGAGAAGGAAGATGTGGGATGGTTGTTGAGGGAGAGACGAGCTCTCAAAACAGAGCGAAGGCGCTAACCGAATTGAGCTTGCTTCGGGGGGGGGGTTGTAAAGGGTAGGTCAGGTCTGTCGAACTTTCTCTGATTAGCCCCAGCGCCTTCTCAACCACCCTGTCCGCTCCAGCCACTGCGCTAAGGATTCGACAGGCGGCTTTTATTTTTTTATTTTTTCCCGGGCGAACCCTTTCAATACCATGCACACACTGGCATCAATGGGGGAATATATCAATCATACTATTGAAAAAGTGAAACTTTTGAAAAGAATTACTTCACTTTTGGCCTATTATAAAATGGCAAGAAAAATTCAAAGAAATAAACTGAAAGAAGGAAAAATAAACTTGACAAATTGTTAGATTTTTAATTTTTCTTACAGTTTAAAAAGATTTCTATTCTATAAAGTACAAGTATGATACTAGAGGCAGGCCGGGGGTGAAGAATTAGGGCAAGCAGGGGTAAGCAGTGGCCTGTGCATAGAGCACGGTACTGTATCATACCTTGAAAGGAGTGTCAAAGAACTAAAAAAGTAAGATGGCTAACTAATTCCAGTGATTCCACCACTCCCCTGCCTGTTCCAGTATGATATTATACTGTACACTTAAAAATTGTGTTCTGGGTGGTAATTTATGCCAAGAATTCCAAAAAAAATTACTAAAAAACTCTCACTTTATGTCTCAGTTCATCTTTTAAAAATTGTGGGAAAGGATTAGGAAATATCCAGAGGCTTCAAGTTATTTTTTATTTTATTTTTATTTGGGTTATTAATTTTGAGATATAAAGAAACTCTGTGAATGGTTTGCTTTTTTGTTGCCAGTGGCTAATAACTTTCTTATCAGATTCCGTCCGGTGATTAGATCAAAATCAGGTGACGCAGAAACTAACCGAACCATTTCTCTCTGCCTGTATTTGTATTGACATAGCTTTGATTCTTTCCTGGAAATGTGTTTCTCATCTATTCATATATTATCATCTTCTTCTTCTCTCCTTAGCTAAATATTTAGCAACTACTTTGAGTTTGTTGAGGGCGAAAAGGTTGGGTAGACTACCGGTAGCCACTCCACGAGCTCGTGGTATGCTGCCTGATTGCCTGTCATTCCCTGCTCTTCGACGCTCCCAACCACGACAGCAACTACTCTCTTCCCTTATCCTCGGGCTGTCTCTTCTCCCGCGTTCTTCCTTCTTTCTCACATCTTGCGACCCGTCAACTGCCTCCATGACCAAAGGTGAGAAGAAAGATAGGCTCCCCCCTTCTCCTAAGCTTGCCACCTCGCCTCCAGATCCTCCTTCACCAGCTATCTCGACTATTCACGCTTCTGGCGTCCCGTCGTCACTACCACCAAGCGAGTCCAACCTTCGCTCCACATCACAGATATCACTACCGGTTGTATCCACTGATGTCACACCCCTCCCTCCTACTCAGTCATTCTCAAGCATGGAACCGAAGACGGCTGGAGGCTGTAAGCCTTATAAATCCACTTCTGCTGAACCCCTGGTAAGTCTCTTTGGCTTCTGACACGGCGGTAAGGGTTGCTAAGTGTCTCGTTGCCTTATTAGAAAGTGAGCTCCAAGGGTTGGTTTTCGCGAACGGGTACCTGGTCTCGATCTGGTGGGACAAAGTCCGCTGCTATAACAAAGGTAGCTTCTGAAAACGTGTCGAGGGAGCCAAGTATTTTTGGCGGATCAAACAAAGCGGAGAGAGCGAGTGGGCTTGTGCCCGATGTTGGGCCACCTGAACCTTTATCATCTACAACAGGGCTGGCGCCCGAACTCCCGCGGGAATCCTCCCCCCCGCCGCCCGAAGAACCTTCGGCTCCTCCACCCGTCCCTACCGATTCCGGTGCCACTACTCTTCCAACTACGGAGCCTATTTCGACTCAGCCGGAAGTGCGGGCGCCACCGCCTACAGAGCCCCTGAACGATGCGAATGACTCACAAGATACCAAGGGTTCGCTAGATCCAGAGCCAGCAAATGAGCCTTCTGAACGGCCCGCTTCATACTGGCTCAGCTGGTGGTACGGCCGCCAGGTGGTAGCTGAGCAACCTGTGCCAAAGTCAGAAACCGTGGGCGAGGTACCAGAGGAATCCCCAGTAGTTGAGATTGAGAATCCGGCCAAAATCGCCCCCCAGTCGCTAGAAACACAAGCGCCACCCACGATACAGCCGCAAACACCAACCACGCCGGCAACTCGACCTACGGTGACTACCGAACAACAGGTGCCTATGGCAGAGGCTGCCCCTCCAGCAGATGGCCCAGGGGATGATGTATCCACACTAAGGCCTAAATCTTGGTTTGGTTGGTGGGGTGGACAATATCAAGAACTTCCCGTAGATCCACAAGGTGGGAATGGATCGGAAAATGGGGAAGCATCGAATAGCGAGTGTGCCACAGATCAAATACTATCTCAACCCCGGGCGGTCCCTGGCACAGAGTCCTCTGTCAACCTCGAGGCACCGCCGAAGCATGCCGACCATTCACAAACTAGTTCGAACTCTGTCACGCCATTATCACAGACTCCAGAGGCTTCACAAATCACCCCAAAGACTTCCACATGGGCGTTCTGGTCTAGGGAACGTTCAAAACCGTCCAACAGTTCATTGAATAGTATTTCAACGACCACAGTGGGTGAGCTAGCTGTGGCCGATACGCCATCCCAATCAAACCCACAAAAGGCAAAGGCTAAAGAAATATCTCCGATATCAATACCTGACCCCAAGATGACGCGGGCTCTCAACAACTTGCGTGAGGAGTCCCGTCCAAGCACACCTAAGAAGGCGGAAGCAAACATTTCTATCGCGGCCACGGTGTCTGCCACCCCCAAATCAGCTCCGTCTCCCTCATCGAGCAGTGCAAGCACCGCAAAACAAAAGCTGCAAAAGATCTTGCCAACGAACCATGTTCTCCCCAATTTCGATTCTTGCTACCGGCGTTTGAGTCGGCCTTCGCTTTTTTGTCAAGTCACCAAAATCTTCAAAAGTCAGCCTCCTATCAACAAGAAGCATCTCTACCTGACGCCTACACCTCCTAGGATCAGGAAGGCTGTTGCTATCGGAGTACATGGGTTTTTCCCAATGCGTTTAGTCCGAACAGTATTGGGGGAGCCGACAGGAACATCGATTCGTTTTGCTAACTCTGCTGCAGCCGCTATAAAGAGGTGGGCTGAGAAGAACGGCGTTGAGGTTGAAATCGAGAAGATTGCTCTGGAAGGCGAGGGAAAAGTTGGGGACAGGGTCGAGATGCTATGGAAATTGCTTGCAAACTGGATGGATCATGTGAAAAGTGCGGATTTCGTGTTAATGGCAGCACATTCACAGGGCGTGGTGGTAGGCGTCCAGTTATTGGCAAGGTTAATAGAGGAAGGATGTGTGGACAAGGCAAGAGTAGGATTCACAGCAATGGCAGGCATCAACCTAGGACCTTTTTACCATCTCCCAACAACTATCTTGACCGGGTCTGCGAAGGAACTTTTCGAATTTCAGAGGTTGGAGAGTATTCCATCGAAAAAGTACATACAGGCATTGAGGACCTGTCTCGCGCAGAATGTCCGGATCCTCTACGTTGGTAGTATAGACGACCAGCTAGTCCCTCTCGAATCGTCAACGTTCTCAAACATTAGCCACCCATATATTTTCCGGGCCGTTTTCGTGGACGGTAGGGTCCATGCACCGGATTTCTTGAGCCATCTTGTAGGATTCGCGATGAAGTTGAGGAACCTTGGCATATCTGATCACGGTTTAGTCAGAGAACTGAGCTCCCCTCTAGCTGGAAGCTTGTATGGCGGTGAAGGGCATTCCCGGATCTATGACGATAACGCCGTCTATGAGTAACGCATCCCCACCCCCTTGCACAATGATATCTTACTGACTTCAACTTACAGCCTCGGTGTCCGCCACACCCTGGAAACGACCGACTGCCCAGACGTTCCGCTGGAGCTAGATCTGTTCGAGCTGCCAACAAACAACAACAACCCCTTCCTCCTCCCCTGGAGTATGAGGGGCATGCTAGAGGAACCGCACGTAAAAAACAAGCTAGAAGACGAGTGCGCTGAGCTACTCGAACAGTTTCAAAAGTGGAAACCTACCTCTAAGGTTCTTAAGGATGTCAAGTTTAGATTAGAAGGTATTAGGAGTAGACTTTGATCTTTAGATCTTCATGCGGTGCATGCGTGGGGAGATTGAGCGGGGGAGGATTGCTCTGTGGTATATTACATTACGAAACGGCGCAAATTCAAAAAGTGACTTTTTTACCTCCTCCAGCGGGCGCGATTGTTTGGGGTTTTTATGTTTCGCGATTAACTTTGGTGTTCTGGATTCTTTCTTTCGATGTAGGCATAGCTTTTTGTCCGCTCTCTGTAGTAGCGGTACGGGTAGGCGGAGTACGGTAGTCAGGGGATGATTCACGGGGAAGCTTGACGTTTAGAAGATGGTATATCAGATGAGTACACTAGTTCTGTCGGTTATTATTATTATTATTTATCGATCACTTATTCCCACTTTTTCATTCATTCTTTCGTCCATTCGCTCATTCTTCACTCTTTTTGCACTGTTACTATATTCTGCTTCACATCTTCCATCTTCTTGTCTTTTTACTTTTTATTTATTCATTTATTTATTCATGACACCTTTTTGGTTGTTGTTCCATCCTATCCTATCATTTTGTTACCTATCTTACATAGGTATAATACCGTATCATGGTTATAAGTTATACGGCAGTTTCTTCCTTCCTTCTTCCACCGTAGTACGAGTACATTAGCCGAAGATGCCATTTTCCACTCTCCTGTCAGCGACGGCTATAATGATATGTAGCCTTATTGGAAATATACTATAGAGATTCCAGAAGACGTGTCCTCTAGAAAGAATCATTACCCCACATCTAAACTACCCCTACCGTATCTACAGATATGCATACAGCTCGAGTAGCCTGCACTATACGATACGATACGATACGATACTTAACTAAGGCTAGGTCCCCCCAGGCTACCGTACCGGTATGATAGATTCTGCCTTCACTACCATACCGTAGTGAGAGTGGTGACTACGATGAGTATCATAGTCGTGCGCGTGGGGGCGACCAATGATACTCCCAGTTATCGCACGGAGGGAGAGGGCAAGTGGAGGAGGGGGGGAATCATAATATTATGAACTCGTTGTTGGTCCTGAGCTTGCGATTGGCTGGTATATATCATATTGTTTTTTATATACTTGTAACGATGTGATCACGTGTTGTTGTGATTCATCACTCGGGATTTTCTTTGCTATCATAGGAGTTCTTGTGCTTGGTTTGTAGGTACAGTATCATACATACTTGAGGAGGGTATGGTGCAGTGCTGGGGTGGATGGGATGGGATGGGATGGGATGGGATGGGATGGGATGGAAGTTAGTGTTCGCGTGAGAGAGTGGTGAAGGGAAGTGTGGAGGTTAGTCTATCGTACCCGGGGTGCTTCTATGGTAAGTATTCGGTACTGTACTCGTGCGGGCTGATTGACGGCTGGTGGAGTTCGTGGGGTATTGTGTGAGAGGGAGAGTTGAGGCGGGTGGAATGACTATAACCAGCTTGGATATAATAATTATCATACCTGGTGAGATACAGCAGATAGTTTTAAAAGTTTGTATCATATGTTTATGAAAAAGAATTCTTTGCAGTACGGCAAATGCTTTATTGTCCTATTAGGGTACTAGCTAAGAATTGTGGATAATAACTTATGGTGCTTCCCCTTTTAGTTTAGCATTCTCACCTCCCCCACTCCCCCACCATTGTTTCTGGTCCATTTCCCATTTGCCGTATTATATCTGAAGTGGTATGATACGATATTACTAACTTAGTTTCTATTTAAGCTACACTTCCGTGATTAGTATTATATTATACCGTTGAGAGTTACTATTGATTGTATCATAGCATGGTAGATAATTAGGCAGGTGCCGTAGTAGGTAGGTAGTAGGCAGGTAGTTCGAGTGATGCTCCGTGCCGATTAAATTGCCATACTTGCTATTATAGTCGCAACAGCCTGTTGTGTATACTACGTACATGACACTTTGCAGCATAGAATTATGGGAAAAAAAAAAAAAGTTCTAGTCCGTCCAATTGCCAAAGGGGCCAAAAATATAAAAATATAAAAAAAAGGAGAGGAGTTGGCGAGTAAATTAAGCTTTCGCGGTTATCAAGACTTCATGCTAGTACTCTACTCTCACACACTTCTACTAACGCGACTATATATGAAGAGGAGAGTTGGAAAAAAAGTGAAATAAAGAGATCAAAAATTAATTAACGTACCGGTTAAAGCAACAGGTGTGTTACCGTGATGTATATGATATGATGCTATGGTTGTAACCTGACCTTTATAAACTGACACCTGCTGGAAGGTAGTATAGTAGCTTATGGACGAATTATTCCGGAGTATGGGGAAATCCCCCCCCCCAGCAGAGAATAGAATAGAATAGAGCGAGTGATAACACATGACTTATCTCTCCAGAAAAAAAGAGAAAAGAAAAGAAACTATTATAACCTCGATTTAGTGTGGAGATAACTTCCTTACCCTTAATTAAGCAAGCACACGCTAGCTACCAGATAATTTCAAATCCCGTGAGGGAAATTTCGGCTCAGTATATTGAGGTATAGGCGTCAAGAGGCATAAATCCCCATATACACCGTTGCACTTCTCATATATACTACTTATAGTTAAAAAACAGCATTAAGCTTACGCAACAACAACAACCACGTAGAACTTAATAAAAGAAAGAAAGAAAAACACGAAAACAATTTTACATTCTAAATTTTGTGATGATAGTATTATATGATTCTAGGATTGAATGGTTCGTTTGTTTAAAGGTGGCTTTATATAGGTAGTTCTGGAATTTGCCCCTTTGTAATGACTGATGTGAGGAAAAATTAAAATCTATAAATTATTGAAAGAAAAAAAAAAAAACTGACGTTTAGGATGTTTGTACTGTACATATAGCACTACGGATTCTGGTTATGGGAATTATAAAGTATCATTACTGTACGAGTAAGTTAGTTTATAACAATTCGTTAAATTTTTATCACTAAAACGGGCGCATAAATATATTTCAAGTATTGTGGCCGGAAATCTTTAGCCACCTATCTGTGCAAGAGAAGAAAAAAGTAGAAAACCTAAAATGTTGACTCCAGCAGCCTATATATATACTTCGATTTTCGTTAAAATAAACATTTCCAAGACCATCAGGTGATGATCCCCTACAGGTCTATCAATTTTTATATGCATTGAATCAAATTTGCTGCGTTGGTGGACCAGTACATTTTATGCTTATTGACACCTACATGTAAAAATTAAGAATGTATTTGCGAGGTACCGCTGGAGGTTTTCACAGTGAAAAATACGCCTTCCATCCACTCCATCCCAAGCCCAAAACCTCGTATTTACGGATGCGAGAAAGAAAAGAAAAAAGAGAAACAGACTTTGATTGATGTAGTCTACCTTCTCCCACCACGGCCTCCCCGCCCGGCACCGCCCATACCACCCATACCACCCATACCGCCCATCATACTGGCAAGATCCGGCATACCACCGCCGCCGCCCATCATTCCGCCAAACTGTTGCATCATCTTGGCCATGTCCATCCCTGCGAATGGGTTTCCGCCACCGCCGGCGCCTCCCATGCCGGGCATGCCGCCAAATGCCTTCATCATCTCCGCCATGTTTCCACCACCAGGTCCCCCCAGACCTCCTCCCATGCTTTGCATTCTCCGCTGCATCGCAGCTAATTGTTGCTGCTTGTTGGGTCCGTTCATACCCACGCCTTGCTTTTGCATATTGGCCATGTTCTTGCCCATCTTTTTGGCCATGCCGGCCATCATTCTGTGCTGTGTTAAGACGTCTTCTACCTCACGGACGGAAGTCCCCGAGCCGTGAGCGATGCGTGTCATGCGGGTTGGTTGGTCAGTGAAACATTTCCCGTCTGAGTCCAGCTCTTTTTCGGTCATCGAGTCCATTATATAGCTTTTAGGCAGTTAGTCGATGATTGAACTGAGGGGGCGGTTGGTGGAGTAGAGTATACATCATTCTCTTCAACTTCATGCTCCCTTCCTCATCGCCAACATCACCCATCATTTGGGATAAACCCGGAATCATCCCAGCCATTTTACTCAGAGGTCCCATTTTCATGATATTGCCGAGTTGATCTCTCAGATCTCTAACTGTGAATATACCTTCTTGGATATGCTTCATCGTATCCTTTTGATCCAGCTTTAGGCTCTGAACATGCTCTACCAGACCTTGCATATCACCCATCCCCAGCAACTTGGAAACAAAGGCCTGTGGCGCAAATCGCTCGAGATCCAACATATGCTCTCCAGTGCCAATAAACACAATTGGCGTCCTAGTAGCAGCAACTGCAGATATCGCACCACCACCCGCCGCATGACCATCAGTCTTTGTGATAATAATAGCACCAAAATCTGCACTCTCCTTGAAAGCTTTACTCTGAGCCTCTGCTGCCTGTCCAATAGATGCATCCAACACCATGATAGTCTGATCCGGCGTAACAGCCTGCTGGATCTGCACCATCTCAGCAAAAAGCTCCCTCTCCTGCTGGTGTCTTCCCGAAGTGTCAACAATAATAATATCAAACCGCTCCTTCTTGAACTTCTCCACACCCTCCCGCGAAACTTTCACAGGGTCCGTCTCAGTGTAAGATCCATAATAGGGGATTTTGGCTTTCGTAGCATTCTGTTTCAATTGATCGAATGCTCCGGCCCGGAAGGTATCCGCGCAGACAAGACAGGCCTTGAAACCTCGGGCTTGGTAGTGTCGGGCGAGCTTCGTACATGTTGTAGTTTTACCGGATCCTTGGAGACCGACGAACATGATGACATTAGAGCGACCTTTCTTTGGCTTGAATGGTTCACTGTGTGGGTCGACGAGTTTAACGAGTTCATCGAAAACGGCCTAACGGAAGAGTATCAAGAACCGAGCTCTAAGCTGTGAGGTGGAGAGGAATACCTTCTGGATTAGCCGCTTCTTGTTGACGTTCGGATTGAGTTCTTTAAAATTTACTGTGTGCTTTATCGACTTTCGGAGGTTGCTGACGAGCTTGACATTTACCTATGCACAAAGTCAACCATTATCAAGACAAAAGTGGCAACTGGGTTCCAAACATCAGCTTCAATTAAGGCCGAGCAAATCTCCTTGAGCATCCCATCGAAAACCTAGACGAGCGCCATCAGCAGAGCCCTCCTCCGGAGGTGGCACGCAGAACCAGAAACTCAAACCTTCTCATCGACAACATTGGACCGAGCAAGGTCGGAAACCGCGCTTGTGATGCGCTTCCCTAAATCAGCGAGAACCATAGTTAGGAGATTATATGAGAGTTAATGTGGAGGTGGGAGAGGGGGGTGCAATGCGAGCAAATGAGATGCGACAAGATGTAAAAGTGCCTGCCCAACCAACTGCTGTATCCATAAACTCAGAACCGCCTGCATTGCGGCTCAGTGTTACCCGGCTCACTCATACTAAGAGACAATCCAACCCACCACCACTAAATTCCTAAAATTCATTTTTTCTCTCCACCACTTTCACAAACAGCTCGGCGAGCAACACCCAAAATGTCCGCAACCCAATCCCCCGAAACTTCTGCGCCCACCCGAACAAAACGTCCCAGAAAGGATTCTTCTACCGCCAATAAAAAGGACACCTCAAAAGCGCTAGAACTTAGGACCCCGCAAGAGGAAAAAGCCGCATTGGAGCGGTATGGCCGTGGCCAGAGCATACCCGTTCGCTCGGCGCGGGACAAGAAACTGCGAACCAATCTCAAGAAAATTGAACACAGATACAAGGATGCTGCGTTGAGGGCCAAAGATGCGGAGTTGCTGCTTGGGGAGGAGAAGGGATATGTTGAGGCGGAAGGAATGGAAAGGACATATAAGCTTAAGCAAGCGGATCTACGGAAGGCGGTGGATGTCGCGACCGCCCAGAAGGTATAGCTTTCTCCTATGATTGGAGACCGGGGAATTGACTTTAGATGAAGGGATTTGAATTGAAGTTACCTACGTTCGGTCCGTACTTTATGGACTACACTCGCAATGGGCGATATCTACTCCTCGGTGGGGCGAAAGGTCATGTCGCATCATTCGATTGGCGGGAAGGAAAATTGGGTTCGGAAATGCAGTTGAAAGAAACTGTCCGAGATGTCAAGTCTGTCCCCCCACAATAACAGTCCTCAAACCCACCAGGCTAATTATAGACAGATGGCTTCACAACGAGCTCTTCTTCGCAGTAGCTCAAAAAAAGTACGCATACATCTACGACTCGCAAGGTGTCGAAATCCACTGCTTGAAAAGCCACATTGAAGTAACGAACATGGAATTCCTACCTTACCACTTTCTCCTCGCAACAATAGTCAGTCTCTCCCGCCTCCCCCTCATCCCCATTCGAGCGGACACTAACCGTACCTCACAGGGCAATGCCGGCTGGTTAAAATACCAAGACACCTCCACAGGGGACCTCGTCAGCGAGCACAGAACCCGCCTCGGCAGCCCCACCTCCATGACACAAAATCAGCGCAACGCCATAATTCACGTCGGCCACGCGAACGGCAGCGTAACCCTCTGGTCTCCAAACATGAGCACACCACTGGTGAAAATGCTCACCCACCGCGGCCCCGTGCGAGCGATAGCCATCGACAGAGGGGGGCACTACATGGCAACAGCAGGCGCAGACTCCCGAATGAACATCTTCGACATCCGCACCTTTCGCGAAGTGCATTCCTATTACACCCCGGCGCCCGCCTCCACCCTACACATTTCCGATACAGGCCTACTCAGCGTCGGCTGGGGCCCCCACGTAACCATATGGAAAGACGCCCTCAAAACAAAACAAACAAGCCCCTACCTCTCCCACCTCCAGGAATCCTCGCACATCTCCCGCGTGCGCTTCTGCCCATACGACGACATCCTAGGCGTCGGCCACCACAACGGCTTCTCAAACCTCATCATCCCCGGCGCCGGCGAGCCCAACTTCGACGCGCTCGAAGCGAACCCCTATGAAACCACCAAGCAGCGCAGGGAACGCGAGGTCTCCGCCTTGCTCAACAAACTGCAACCCGAGATGATATCCCTGGACCCGGACTTCATCGGGCGCATCGACAAGAGCGGTAAAGAGCTGCGCGACACCGAGAAGAAGGAGACCGCGGGGGAGCAGCAACGGAAGTCGGACGACAAGTCAAACGACGACGCCAAGAATAAGATGCGAGGGAAGAATTCCGCCCTTAAGAAGTACCTCCGCAAAAAGAGTGGGAAGAATGTCATTGACGAGCGAAGGTTGAAGCTGGAGGCGCTGCAGAAGGAGAGAGCACTAAGGAATAATGGGTTGCCGGCTAGCGCAGAGGAGAAATTTGGACCTGTGCTCGCGAGATTCGGGAAGAGGCCGGCAAGGTGATGTAATTTACTTTTTCTTCTTTTTTTTTTTTTTACAAAGGGGGGAAAGGAAGGGGGAGTTTTATCCATAAAAGTTTGTCTTTTTTTCGCCTGTTCATATAATACCGGTAGCTTGATTAATCCGATTTGTCCATAGCTGATTATCCCATCGAGTGATTTTCCGTGAACATGATGCTACACAAGTGAAACATCTACGCAGACAATGGATGACCTCCTACTTCCTCCAAAGAAAAACAATAATAATAGTAATAATAATAATAAAGACAAATTTAATAGCCTGTCAACGTCTATCCCTCCTTTCATATCTATCCCGACTTCTCCTTCGACCATCCCGTTCATCCCTACTACTCCTATGCGATCTCTCCCCGCGTTCGCGATCACGATGTCTATCGCTGTGATGATCGCGGTCACGATCGCGGTCTCTATGGTGATGGTGACGATCGTGATGATGATGACGACTATCCCGATGATGATCCCTGGAGCGGTCCCGCCGACGACGGTCGGGATCATCATCACGAGTGCGTTCCTGGTCTGTTCTATCCCAGCGGTCCCTGTCCGTACCAGTACCATTCGTGCTCCTCCCATTCTCCATGGCCGCGGACTCATCAACGACCCTACCAGTATTCCTATCGACCAGTACTACAGGGACATACGTAGTATCTACCCTCTTGCCGCCTCTTTTCCTCCCAGCTTTATCGGCCTTGCCCCAAGTGCCGAGTTCGGGTACTTCTTCCTTGGCTTTCGCCCCGATGCCTAGGAACGCTGGTCGTTTTTCCACGTTGAGAAGCTTACTCTGCTTCGCCCGGCCTCCGCGTTTGCCAAGTTCCATCCCTTCCCGCCAGCCCATCCCCCGCAGCAGCGCCGCGCCGAATTCCTCGACGGGGACGGCGGCGTAGTCATCCAGGGTGGGTACGTCCGGGCGAGAGGCTACGTCAGATTTGTAAGCTTGTTGCTCGTCGCGGTCGCGGTCGCGCCAGTCAGTGTCTGCGGCGGACGGGAGGATCAGTGTCGTTGAGGGAGGATTTGAAGAATTGGACAGGAGCGCAGCGAGGGCTTGTTCTTCTTCTGTTTTTGCCTCCACGGTTTCTTTTCCCGCCTCCCCCGGGGGTGGAGGTGTAGGAGGTCGGCCATCCTCTGTACGCTTCTGAAAAACCTGCAACCCGTAGTGCGCCTCCGCGCCTGTATCCACCTCCGCGCCAGTATCCACCTCCATTGCTTCCTCCCCCTCCGCACGACCCGCGAACGCCTCCGGGGGTAACCAGACACTCCCCTTTCCTCTCCTCCGCTCAGCTTCAGCCCTCCAATCCCGGTTCTTCATCCCAGTGATGACTAATGGTCCCTTTTCCTCCTCTTCTTCCTCAGGCCTCTCACCCACCGCGCCGCCGCGAGCAGCATCGAAGGCAGTTATTATGTGCACTCTCTCACGGCAGTATCTTTCATCGTCGTCTGAGTCGGAGTCTAGGTTCGCGGCTGGGCGTTTTCTGCTCAAGGGTTGTTGACAGGTGACGAGAGGTTTTGAAGCGGCGAGGGAGATGGAGATCGGTTTGGACATTTTTGGTCCTCCGTCCTAGGGTTTTGGCGGCGGTTGTTGGGAGTGAAGAGGTTGATGATGATGATTGCGGAAGATTAGCGATGGGTGATGATGGTCAGTGAGTAATGAGGCTGGGCATGGACAGGGGCTTTTGCCAAGACTTTTCCAACCACAGGCTATCACTCGATAATCAGAACGGCTCTTCGTTGAGATGGGGCGCTGCTGGGGCTGAGGTGAGGTGAGACCACCACACAATCCCTCAACACATGCTAGGGAAAATAAGGTACCCTGACATCATCAGATTCTGTAACATGATACCCGCACTAAAATCCCCTCCGATCCGCCTCATCATGCACTAGTAGTATCCACACCCTCGAGTAAATAAAAAGTAAACAATTCCGGAACTAACGGCACAACCAATAGCAGTCGCTCATCTATTTTTTTGGTGGGTCTTAAGACATAATATATCTCGCGATCTCCTCCAAAAGGGAAACCCCGCATCTAATTCACCATGGAGAGATAGATGGGTGCAGCTGATAAAAGGAAGAGCGGGGCGGAGGGAGGGAGGGGCAAAGCTTGACCGCTGTCGCGATACCAGAGCTGCAGAGAAGAGGGAAAAAAAAAGTAATATACCAGGGCTGGTCTCGATTAGGATGACGTTTTTTTAATTTTTACTTGTGGGTGGTAAGTCACGTGCGTGTGATGAAGGATGATACGGCATGTTATTATTATAAGGAGGAATTCGTGAGATCGTGAGAAAGTAATGGGATGATACACGCAAGGAGGCGACGAAAGAGAATACAAGAATAGAGTAGTATGTTACAAAGCACCCTAGAGACTATCAACAGAATAGAATAAAGAAACAAGCAAACCCAGCAATGGAAAACTCCCA
This sequence comes from Tuber borchii, assembly GCA_003070745.1. NCBI lineage: Eukaryota > Fungi > Ascomycota > Pezizomycetes > Pezizales > Tuberaceae > Tuber > Tuber borchii. The sequence goes on from NESQ01000044.1 coordinate 28,225, forward strand.
ATTCACCAAATTTTGTGAAAAAGCCGTCTAGCGCGCAAGTAAAGTGGTCACAGGCGAAATGAAATGAAAGAGTGGGAAGAGTAGAGCGAACAAATGGAAAAGGAGGGAACGGTCAGGACTCATGATAAACAGGTGGGCAAAACAAAGCTACTCCCTCTTCGCCCTCGACTTCAAGAACAGTCCCGTAACTCGGCGGTGAAGCAGGTATATTCTCGTACACGGGTGGGATCTCCTCATCCCAGCTGATGCCCAGACCACTGCGCTCGGTCACGAGCAGATGGAATTGCATGCGCAGGACTCTGGCGGCGCCGGTGGGGTGTACCATTCTTGAAGGCGGAACGGGGCACTAACTCAACTTTAGTATACTTGCTAAAAGTAAAAGGAAAGGGGGTGGACAAACATGTTCTTCCGCAACAATCATTTCCACAACGAGGTTATGCGACACCGAAATCCCGCAAGGCGAGTCCACATCGCACGCAACACCCACGTGCGCTGGGATGCCAGCGTTGAATTCAACCTCGATCTTACCATCCGCGCTGAAGTCCGACTTCCAGCCATCCTTGACTTCACCGGAGCTAACCGTGCGCACGTCTTCGTGCAATAGACCTTTACCGTCACCACCGAGTTTGCTGTTATGCTGCTTGCAAGCTGGAGAGACCACGCGGGAGGTTTCGTCAATGCGCCAAGATAGCTTCCTTAATCGCCAGCGGTTCGTCCGGGCCTTAGAGAGGACGCCGTCGAGGCGGATGTGGAGGGGGAAGTCGCCGCCAGGATACACAACGGGCGGGAGCGTGACGTTGGCGGAGAGGTCCGTCGGAGGGAAGACGCGGGTGCTGTGTTTGTCTGGTCCTGGTAGAATTGACCTTTGGAGGGTTATCGGTTTCTCAAACTTGATCTCGTCGCCTTTTATCGTTGTTGCAGTTGCGTAGATGCAGTAGGTTATCCTACTGAGGGCATTGTTGTTGCTGGCGGGGAGGTGGCCGGGCAGGAGGTAACTGAATGGGTAGGTGTGCGTTCCTTTCTTCAATACCACTGGTTCGCTGATCAATGGCCATCTATGCAACTCGCTGACGCTTGTGGTGCAATCTGAGCAGTGCGCACTCACAGGCCTACGAGTGAGCACGTCCACTAGCAAGCGCATGGTGAAAGCTTCGAAAGTTTGTTCTCTTTCTTTGACTTCCAATTTCAGTATGCCGGACAGCAGCGCACCAGTAGACTCCTTCGGCGGGCCATAGCAAACGAGTGGCGGCGATTCAATGGTCATGGATATGTCTGCGGGATTCTCGATGAAGCCCTTTAGGGCTCCTCGACTGCCCTTGGTCATGGTGCGGATTGTAGGCCTTGGTCGGTCGCCCTCAGAACTTGAACGGTTGCTTGACCAGCGGCGTTTCGGCGCTGGGTGTTTACTGTCGATTGGGAGGATTGATGTCACAGACGTAGAGGGGGATGTCCCGTGGTGGTGGTGGAAGAATCCAATTCCTGGCATTGGAGACGTAAGGTCCTGATAAATTGGCATAAAACCGACTTCTCAGAATTCCTCCGGGTAGGAAATTGTTTTTTGTTTTTGTAGTGTAGATCCTCGGTGTGAAAAAGGGTGGTAACAAAAAAGTAGAAAGCTAGAATTTAGAATGGAGGATCGTTCTATAGATTTTAGTTGACCTGATAGATAATAGGGTAGGAGGAGAAATGTAGATAGAGGCCTTTTTTCTAAAATCTAATAGAAGAACTGCAGTGCGTTGTGGTGGGGTATGGGGTAAAGCCGGCAGTAAAGGGTTATGATATAAGGTTATCCTTGCTTGGATTCTGCTCGGGGTACACTGCACCGCGCTCGAGAAATGACAATCGAAGGTTGACCAAAGTTTAGTTCCTCAAGGTGAGATGAGGTTCAATTAGGAAGTAAGAGCGAAGCCGGCAGGTAGTTAAGAGATCTTCTGGCGCAGTGCTTTGGCTTGCAGATACATCCTCCTCCTCACTCCTTCTAACTAAGCCGTAATGTTGTAGTTGTGGTGTGGCAGAGGGTGCGTGTGTGTCTGTGTGGAAGAGGGAAAGCGCTTGCTCCCTATTGAATTTCTGGTTGGCTGTGGTAGTTGCGATAGTAAGAGTATGGTAGTACCGGTATAATAGGTGAGAGGTGGGTTTGGGTTGTTCTGCACTTTTATGTAGAGTGAGGCAAAGGCGGTCCAGATGCAGCTATGCTGTGCTAATAATGCTGTGCCTTGACTGAGCGACGAACGAATGACCGTCGTAGAGGAAATTGCTCCAGGAAGCTGAAAGCTGATGATGGTAATGAGATATCTGCTGTATGCTCCCGTCGTTGGCTAAAACTAAACTCCCTTAAGATAGGATAGCTGATCCAATCCTCGATGAGAGAGGGTCGTATACTGACCAGCGAGGGAAAGGAAGAAAGAGAACAGGAAGCAGGAGGTATTAAACGGCTTTTGGAGGAAGCTGCCGTAGGCTACGATCTATGAAAGGGATGAAGTCCTCTATATAGCTGTGTGGACTACAATAGCACACGTAAGGGAATAGAATATGAGAGAGAAAAAAAAAAAAGTGCGGATCACGATATCAAAGCTAGCTAAATGAATTTAAGCTACCGCTATCAACAAAGCGTGTGTGTGTGCGTCTGTGAGTGTGGTCGCCTTCAAACAACAAGCAGGCAAGAGTAGCCTCATTACAGTAATGGTCATCATCACCACCCATTATTACCTCTGCAGGAGGTCACGATGCTGGGTTTTCCACCGGTAAGGTTGCCGTACCTACCAACCAGGCATCATACTGGTACCGCACGTTACAAGGTACCGTAGCTCCAAAACCTCCTCCCCATTTACTCTTCGCAGAGAGATCTAGCTACAAGTAGAAATTTTAATAATAATCAATTAAAAAAATTTCATTCCCCCAAGGTACCGCGTTCCCTCGGCTGCCCCCGTCCGTGGGAATACGTCAATGAGAAAAATACAAGTACCGGTACTCGAGTACAACCCTGGGGGGGAAAAAAAAAGCTTGCTGGTGCAGGACAAGTACGAGCGAGCACAGTTACGGTAGTCCCGCTAAACTACCCCAGGTTTTTCATTACGTATGGAATTGTTCTCTAACACTTTCTTCCCCTCAGGGTTAGTTCCCGCCGCTAAGAACCATACAAACAAGGGAATCGTCTTTCCTTTTTTTCTTTTTCCTTCTTTTTCCCTCCTTTTTTTCTTTCACACTCTTCTTGTCTCCTCCCGAAGGAGAAGGCTGGGTGTACTAGAGCGTAGTGTAGTCCAATTCGTGCATTTCGGATGCCCTAGACCAAGTCAATATTAGGTGAGGAAGAGGAAAGAATGGAGAAAAGGGGAGGAAAGAAGGGGAAAAAAAACTGAGCCATCAGATCTCTCCCTACAGCACCACATGTGTGGTACAGTACGGTATATACCGTACGCTATTTTACCACTTGTCGTTCCTAGCAGAGGGGAATTGTACTGTAGGTATGGGGAAAGGCAAATTGCTGTAATTGATTGATATTGCTACCTACTCGAGTGCGGTACACCCAGTATGATGCATGATTCTCCTCGGCTGGGACAACAACCTTGCCCTATTCTACAGTCATTCATCGAGAGAAATCTCAATATGGGAGACCAAAATAAACAGGCACTGTCAGCCATGCCATTTTCTTCTTTGCTTTTTCCTCCCTCCCTCCCTCCCCCCGATGGATCCCCTAAGAGCAACTGCATCCCAATTTCTCGCTCTCTCTGACATTTCCATCATTGTGGCGATGGCAGATGGAGAGGAAAGGAAAGACTTCCCTGGTCAGGGAGCGAGTGAGGCAAAACACCCTACCATCTGAACTGAGCGCTTGCTTGTTCTCTCGTTCGTCGGTCGGTCGGTTGGTCGTCTGACACAAAAAACTACACTAGGGCATTCTAGTTGAGTACTAGTACCGGTACTTGTACCAGCACCGGCACACTGCTGTCAATCGGGGAGTAATCGGGCCAAGCCTCACTTCTTTCTTCCCTTCTCCCTTCTGCGCAGGGCGAGTGGGCAGACAGCGACTCGGATTCTTAGAAGGCCGTGCTGCAACGTGCACTTGACGCCATCCCATCGAACCCCCTCTCACTTCTCTCCCCAACAAAAGCTTTGTGCTCAGCCATACCGCGTGCAGTATGATACGGTACTCGTGGTACCGTAGTCTCCAATTGAACGCAGCTTCAAGCACCCAATACCGTACCAGTTAATATCACTCTACCAAGGGGCTACGTGGAATGAATAGCCCCCGTCCATCCGTCTACCGGCAGTGTTTACTGGCTTCGCACTTTTTTGTTCGTTTTGTCTCGTCCCGAATTCAGCACTTGGCCCATCCATAAAAAGCCAGGAATGGAAACGAGCATTTCAACGAACGAAGGCTGGCTGGCTGGCGGGTAGTCAGGAAGGCTTCGTTTGTTCATTTAGGGCTTGCATTCTATTTTGTCCAATTCTGTCGTCACGAGGCGCGTCGCGACGGGCTGAATTGGCTAGCTCTTGCCGTGGATTTGTGGGAAGTTGTTAGGTAATTTAGATGCACAGCGTCCGCCCCGCAGCTTAGGCATCGTGGACTGGAGTTGGGAAGGAGAGGGAAGGGAAGGGAAGGAGAGACCCATGATGCGATGCGCTCTCTGAAATAGTAAGGGCCCGAGCAGAGCATAGGTTAGCATAACCAATATAATGATAAATCGATCATAACATCCCATCTCAGATGTCGTGAATACGAATACCAGTAGACCCATCATCATCATCACCATCATCACCCAACGTCACACCACAACCATCCGAATCGTTCTACGGTACAAACCCCAATCGTTCTAGGGCCTAAAATTTTTTAATAATTTTAATAAAAATTAATATAAAATAAAAAACCACCTTCCAAATCAAGCCAGCCAAATCCCCAACACCGTAGTCCAAAAAATTTCCACTCCTTGGCACAAACAGCCCAAGTTAACAACACTATTGTACTCGTAGCTCCGCGGAGCCACGAGCAGCCACGAGGAGATGGCCGAAGCTTTTTTTCTTCCCTGTCACGCCAGTCTGCCTGTCTCGCCCCGGTGCTCGAGGGGAAAAAAAAAATGGTAAAAAAAAAAAGAAAAAAAGGTAGTGCATTACGTAAAATTACCTTCTTTTTGGGTTGGAGAGCGAGCGAATGGGACATCATGGTGGTGTGCACGGGGATTTGTTCCTGTGGTGAGGTTTAGCTTTTTGTTTTTTGTTTTTTTTGTGCGGTGCGGTGCGGTGTGGTGCTATGGAATGGAGTTGACGATGGAGGGGAAAGGATGAATTTGGGACAAACGTGCTGTACGAGTACCGGTATTGTAATCCGTCTGTGGATGGTGTGATACTGCATCGGTAGTTTATCGATTGTAGTCTTGGTTCAACGTGAGGTGCGGTTGTGCTGTTAGGTTTGCTTTGTGCTTCTGTTGCTAGGTGCTGGGTTGACTTAGTTAGTAGGTTTGTTTACCTGTGGTTGTACAAACGCAATCAATCTTGTCGATCGGTGGGTTTGGCGGGGAATCCTAGGAAGAGGATAAAGATGAGTGAACTCATGATGACAATGTAAGCCAGGCTACCAACATAAGCAAGCCTCTTTCCACGCCCTCCTGGGCCATTCAAAGCGCTGAAAACTGCTGCACGACCAGCCCAGGCCAGTTCGTTATGACCGAGTTTTTACGGTATTAAGAGTCTCCCGCCGAGTGAGTATCCATGATTTGGGAAGGCGTTTCGCGGTTAGAGTAGATATTGTACCTAGACAAAACTAACGGAAGAGCGCCCGTGAGGGTGGCAACCATCGCTTCCGGACACCTTCACACAACCAATCCCCCCACAAAAATCATTTCCACCCAACTGAATCCTCATATTATCTTCTCTCTTTTTATTCTAAGAAATAATGGCTCCTATTCTTCACAGCCAACCTAAAAAACCTATTCCTTCTAAGCGTCTGAGTGAATGGACAAGAGGGAGAGTGTGTGGCTTGCATGAAGCAGGCATGCCCTTAACAGACATTTCCCACCAACTCAACATTCCTCTTACTACTGTCCATAATACAGTTGAAAGGGGAGATCAAGAGGGAGAGGAGAAAGAGGGCAGAGGAAGACCTCCTAAGACTTTTAAGGCTCAGGATGAAGCTATGGTTGAGGAAGCCCTCAAAAATCGCCATAACAGCTATCAAGACATTGCCAAGAAAATTGCACTAAATGTTTCTGAGAAGACTATAAGGTGCAGACTCTCTAGAAAAAATCTTAAAAAATGGGTGGCATAAGAGAGGGTCCATCTTGATGAAGGTCTTGCTAAGAAGAGATTGGAATGGGCATTTGCTCATAGGCATTGGATAAAAAATATGTGGAGAAGGAAGGTAATGTGGGGAGATGAGGTGACTATTGAGAGAGGGGGAGGTAGAAGGAGAAAGTGGATATTTAGATATCCTAAAGAGAAATAGAATAAGGACTGTGTTGAAAAAGCTCCTAGGAGAGGAGAGAGAAAGGTTGGCCAAATGATGACTGGGTTTTTTTATGGCCAAAAGTATGGTTATTTTCTTCCTGTTTTTCCTGATCTTTCCTCTGCTGGTGGTGGAGTTACTGCAAAGTCAATTATTGAGGTTTATGATCAATATGACTTTGTAGATATATGGGAGGATATTAAGAAAGAGTCTGAAGAGGAGGAGGTCTTTTTGATCATTGACAATGCTAAAACTCACTTGCCCTTCATGAGATGGCTCAGAGAGCATGGAATTACACTACTAGAAATTCTCCCCTATTCACCAGATCTCAATCCAATTGAAAATATCTGGTCTCTGATTAAGGATAAGCTTTCTAAGCACTATCCTGATCTTCATCTCATGAAGGGCCCTGAGCATGTGGTCAAAAAGACAATTGAAGAGGCAGTCACTCATTGTTGGGAACTTCTTGATTCAAAGGTTTTTGATACTCTGACAGGATCTATGGTGGATAGGGTGGAAGCAATTATTAAGGCTGATGGATGGTATACTAAGTACTGATTACTGCTATATATTTCTTTTAATTTTTTAATTTTTTTTGGTTGATGTTGGGGTGGTTGAATGTATGGTGGTTGTCATCACCGGGCAAATTGCGCGTTCGTTGTCGTTGCCGTTCTTCCGTTAATTTTGTCCACGCACAATAGTTCATTGGGTAGGCTACCGCAAGTCTGGATGTTCTCGTATGCATTGAGCGACAGGAGATCCCAAATTAAATAGTCCGGAGCATAAAGTGTATATTCTGCATTCCATCGTGAGGCTTTTCGAAGAAGTGCTGTCGGAGCAGCGCTTGCAGTGTTGAAGCACTATTGGACTAAATTTAAAGGAACTGTTATTGCATATCATATAGGCGACCAAACAGAAGCATCTCCTGGCAGAACGGCATTTACCGGTACGGTGCCATAACAACACATCCTCCATCCTCCACTCTAGTGACCGCAAACCAATTCTCGTCGTATTATCATGAACGCCTACTCGGTCGATTGGCTGCTTAACTACCAATACCAATGGCCGCGAACCCACCATCACCATACCACTCCAACCATACTCGAGTACAGTACAGTACTCGTGGAGCAGCTTCACCGGCATGCTTCAGCTAACCATGGAACCCACAGCCTCTGACTACCGGTATCATAGTAAGCCATGCCACACCACGTCGACCACACATACAAGTAGCAACTTAGCAGGGCTGATAAACTGCACTTACCCTTACGCTTCATCTCTCTCCCCCGTTCTATTTGTAAACACCTGCGTCAAAAGAAAAAAAAAAGGAGCACATTTCGGGGGAATTCTGGACCTCGCTAGAGCGAGGTGCACTGCCGGTACTGGTATCCTATCCGAGGGAAAAAAACGCCGTCTTGTAAGCCCGACCTACCGACCGGCCGACCCACCGACCCAAATGCGGGCGGCAGCAAATGAGATGAGATTGAAAGAGAGGGTTATAATACCGGTAGTACCAGTACCGGTAGTAAATTAGAAACTATAGCCGTGGGTTGTGGTTCGGTATTGGTATTGTGCAAATAATTTGCCGTATACTCGTAGGTAGCGTGCTGTACTTGTATCACTATTGATACGGACGAGGGATAATTGAGCGTTTTTGCTTTGGTTGCGAGCTACCGTATTCAGCGCAATGCGGTACACCGAATCGCAAGTAAGATATCGGTAGAAGGTCTTCTTGTAAAGCTGATTTCGGGTACCGATACCTTACTGGATTTTGGTCGCGATTCTCGGCTTAGGGATCTGACTCGGTCATTCCATGACTGATAAGGGGGTTCAGGTGGCCTGTTGCCAGCTGATAATTATTTCAGCTCTTGGACATGGCCTCCCTTGGGTGGATTAAGGCTGCAAAATCTGCCGCCAGGTTTCAACACTTCATCCAATTGTTCTGCCATGATACTGCTGTAGCAGCAGTGTTTGCACAACGCAGAGGTCCATTATCTTAACTATTGTCACAAGTGCGTGTCTCATTCGTCAAACAAAGTTTTGAGGAAAACCACAGCTAAGGGCAAGGCAATATTGGTTGTGGGCGCAATCATGTTCGGAGTCGATCGTTCGTGCACGATGATAAACTTTTTTGTACTCGAGTAGGTGATTTCGATGCACGAAGAAGAAGACTGTTGCAGATCCTCGAGGTTCGGGAGCTATAAGAGGAGAGATCTTCGCCTCGGAAGGGAGAAGCAAGCAAGCAAACATTAGTTATTATCCAGAACACTAGAATTAACTTTTCTCTATGTTGTCTGTTGGTGATGTATCATATTGTACTAGTTTTGAGATACGATACTGTAGACTACTGGTATCCTCTATCTTTTTCTTTGTTGTGCTTTTAGCACCGGCAGCCCGAATCCTACTGCCAGACCCAAGGCGGCGGAGAGTCGATAAGCTATGCGAATACATACAAGCCGTTCCACCAGAAGGTTTGAGACGGGGTGCAGCAGCATAAAAGTTAAAGTTCTCACTGCACGAGTACAATAGAGTACCGGCAACTTACCGGCATGTCTTTTAAAGTAAAACCCTAGTGAACCCACCCACCCAGCAAAGAAAATTTTCCTTGCAATATCACGCACCAGCATACACTATCACGTTGCTTCTAGACTACCGGTATGATACAAGTAGAGTCTATCCACACGGTATACAGCTGCACTTAACGGCAACCGACCTCACTCAAACTGCAGGTCTCTCTCCTGTTTCCCTCACATTCTTGTAGCGCAAGTACCACCGCTTGCTGTACCGTACCCCCACAACAAGCCCCTCCCCGTCCCAAACGGCGATGTGGCGTCATGTACCTGAGCGGTCAGTAGTACCTACCCGCAATCAGGAGCTCCTGCGTCGTGTTCGAGCCGAGTGATCTGTGATGCCATAATAGCAGCCTTTTTCCTTCTCTTCTCTTTTGGTCTCGTGCGTTTGTGCTTTGCTTAGTTTAGCTTGGATTACCCAGATTTTTTTCTTTCTTTCTGCACACTCTAGACCAGTGAGTGGGGTTATCGGATTGACATGACGTGCGAGGTGGTGACACGCACGTTACCTAAGTCAAATGACGCGACGGGCAAGGTTTTTCCATTTTTCCCATTTCTTTTCAGGTACCGGTATTGTAAAGGGAGAGGGAGGGCATGTGGGATCGTGATTTGGTCTCGGATTGATATTTTTTCTTTAAAAAAAAAGGGAAAAACCTAAGGTTAGGTCGTGGTGGCGGCTGTTTAGTATTCAGCCCAGGGTTGGAAAAAGTTCATGGAAGGTTTTTTGTAGAACTGTGCTCGAGGGCTGTAATCAACCACATTACAGTATTTCGCAATGGAGACCTTAAGAAAAGGCTCTGGGTGTGAAGCAGTACGGTTTTGAGCCAACAAGGTTGCCAGGATTTGACTCCTAATGCGAAACCGTGAAGCAAAGCCCCCAATACAAATCTCGCAGGATTCACTCGAAAAACGCGTTTTCTACCGGCTCTGCCGGTATTGTGTGTTCCTTCACACTTCCAACGGGCCATGCATGGCACATAACAGACGGCCCTCTGTTGATACTCTAATTGTGCGGATGAACATAATGAGAGAAGTTAAGTCTACTTGGGCCTTGCTATCCCTCCCCTCCCCCTTCCTCCAGGAGGATAATACCTCCAAAGAATTTATCCTCCGTCCCATATAATTCAACAGACAGGTCCTGTACTTTGCAAGTGCCCTGGTGATTAGGACTGACGAGGCCGCCCCCCGGTGCATGCATGCATGCATCCATCTACACCCTCCTTGACAGTACTGCCGAAAAGGCCCTGTCAATGCTTTTTCTTCCTTCTGTTCTTAATTCAAGATCTCCCCGCCTCCACACACTATGCTTGAATCCTGATCGCGCGTGGAACTGCAACAGCGGGAACACTCAGGTTCACCCCTCTGGCAAGAACCTGTAAGGCGGGACAGGATCTGTGGATCCATCGCAGGGGTCAAATTCTTTGGTATAGTATAGAGGCCCTGGTAGTGTGCTATGCTGCGCCATTTCTAGACGCTGTGCTAGATCTATCCAGAATAACCGGCGTTGAGATATATGGGCCCCTATGTTAGGCAGATGCTCAACGATGCTATTACTTGATGGAATATTCGAACTATAGCTGCACTCGAGACCTTACCAGATCTATAGGAATTATACCGTACTGCACGTGTTAGTGCTACAGTCACATTACGCCCCCACGGAAGTCGGAAGCTAGCTCGTAGGAGCTCTGTACTCGAGTACTGTGAACTCCTTGCTCGGAAAATTAGACTGTTAAGTTGGATCGGACCAGGAGACGATCGATGCTGAACTGTCGAACAAAAACGCGCAGCGCATTGTTTCACATTGCTGCATACTCTACTCCGCTTCAGCATACCACACCCTCGGAGCTCATCTGCTGCGGGGTGCCTCCGGAGTTTTCCCCTGAGACTAGCGGGTACTGTACCTCCTGGCGCATATAATACATACGCTACTCCCCAGCGCCAGTTACTGGCTTTCTGGCTGGTGCCGCCATAGGATATAGGAAAGGAAAAAAAGAATACTGGAAGAGCGGCCGGGCCTATGCCATATATACAGGAGTGATTCGGACATTTAGGCTGAGGTTCACATCTCGAGTGATTGGTTGTGATGATGTTGTGAGGGAAGTGGTATTGAAAGGAGGGGGTGGGGGATGGGTTTGACGTGGTTTGGCTATATATATAACATTAGAGGAGATGGACAGAATACCTTCCTAGCATTTTACTAATAATTAGTTAAAAAGGGGGTTTCATTTCTACTATAGAGAAAGTGAATAAAGGAAACTATAATAAAGGCGAATAGAATAGAAAGCAGGCGGGATTCTATACGCGCATGTGCTGTTATATTTACCATACAGTATGGCAATGGTCAGGTAAATTGGCCGCTTTGTTTTAAAACTATCCCTGGTACCTTTTCACAAGTTTTATGGAGTATCATAGCATGATCCACAGCATCCGGATATTTTGAGAACTTCTGTTTGGTAGTGGGGATTCGTCCTGAGTGATGGAGGAGAAGGGAAAAAAAGAAGGGAAAACTGTGAGTATTCTTCACAGAGGTGGGCATATCCAACCCCCTGTTGGGGGTCATCTAGCTTCCCTATCTTAGCTGGTCGGAGTAAAGACTTCCCACTATGAAGTGAGAGACTAGCGCACCGGCGCTGCTTTTGGGCGCTTTGTAGCAAAAAATTAAGTGTGCCATATCAAGATATTCCGTTTAGATTATTAGAGTATCCTACTTGGAGCTTGAAGAGGAATCTTTGGCCTTCGTAGCACTATGCATACATTGCTCGAATATGCCATATTTCCTCCTATATTATCGATTATGTTTGAATTTGAGTAGTTATCTTGTTTTTGGAAGGGTATGCTATTTTTCAATATTGTACTATGATGAGATGCCAGAAAGGGCATTGCGCCCATGATTCTATGGCTCGCCGGAACTGGTGAGAGAATGATGGCTTGGAGCCTGTTTGGATACGATAGCTCCATTCCGCTGTCCCATATAGATGACCGTTTCCCTTCCGTTCCAAAAATTCCGAAACAACTGTTTCTACAGGTGAAATAGTCACAAAACGGAATAATTGTTTTTTCCTTCCGTTTTTACCAAACAGGCTCCTACGGGCAAGGCGAAATCTGGCACTCTCCTCATACTTCCCCTAAGCCACTAAGCGCCAAAAATTTCTGCCCAAGCTCAGCCCTAAACGTGAGCGAAGGCTTGGTTGCTTTATATTGTGGTATTATTATGACGGTAGGCTGCCTGGCTGGACGGGTTTTAAACGCTGTTTGGCGAGTTTGAAACATCGAGATCTGGGAGGAATATCGACAATTTGCACTGATCTTACTTACCGGTACGGGTATGATACTGTATATAATGTTCCCGGAGAATTTCAGACCGGTGGAGGGTCGGGGCTGGGAACCGGGTGATCTTAAAGCACCTGAGGTGTGAGCAACTGGCCAGAGTCTGACTTTACAATTGGACTCGGACTCCAAATTTAAACTAGAATGTGCAAACTGAGAAATTTGTTGGCGAAGAATTATGTTTGGAAAATCGCCATTGGAGAATATCGTTTCTCGATCGTGGCCTCGGGAAATGACCCCACTGTGGGTTTACCGGTAATGCAACGCGGAAGCTCTAAGAAAATAGGGGAGCATAGCTCGTCCGAAGGCCGGGTAACAGCACGCGAAATCTCCGCAAGGGCCCTAAATACTTTGCAGCCCGTTGCCACTTTGATGGCGTGAAATTTTCCCGAACCATCAACCTCTCAACGCACCGCCAACCAACTACACCCGTAAACACTTTGTCATTCTTTTCGCTCATTATTTCTACTGATTTTTTTCTCCCTTTAAACTTCTCACGATGGCTGATGGTAAGCCTTCTCTCCCCGTTTATTGCCTTTTTCCTCCTTGCTCGAGGCTGACCTTATCGACAGCGGAGTTCGAGGAGATCAAACGCATGCAGCAGGAGCGCAATGCGATGAAATCAAAGTCGAAAGCCTTTGACCCTTCAACGCAGCGCAAGGATAACTCTACGAAGGTGGCCTTAACTGATACCTTTGATACTACACTGTTCGATCGCGCGAATGGGGATAAGTTCGCTGGTTACAACACGTCGATTCCCGCGAATGATGATGACGATGATGTGGAAATGGAAGGGGGTGATGGAACACGGAGGCTGGTGGGCCAGTACACTGCTTCCAAGGAAATTATGAACGAGTTTGTGAATGCTGGTGATGATGATATGGACCCGATGTCTGCAAGGGCAAAAGGGGGTCAAATCGCGGACCGGGAGACGGATTACCAGAAGCGTAGGTTTCAAAGACAGTTGACACCAACGCGGAAGGACGCGTTTGCAAGTGACGGGGCGGAGGGCGAAGGCCGGAGCTACCGGGAGGTTATGTTGGAAAAGGAACTTGAGAGGGAGGAGGAACGTGTTAGGAGGCAGATTGAGGAAAAGCTCAAAAACGGAGATGGCGACATGGATGGCGTTGAACATGAGGCTACTCTTAAGGATCAAGAGGCTGATACAGATAACAGAGATGAAGCGACCGATGGGACAAGGAAGCGGGTATGCCTTTCAACCCTTGCTCTAGCCTTATATCGTACAAGGTTTTGCTAACAAACTTACAGAAAAAGAGATGGGATGTTGGCCTTGATGATAATGCGGTAGCAGTAAAAGAGGAAGACAGTTCAAAGAAGCGATCGAGTAGATGGGACGTCGCTGCTGCCCCAGATGCGACACCAATGGTAAAGCGTTCTCGATGGGATCAGGCACCTTCACTCACTGCTGCTACACCAGTCGGAAACCAGGGACTAGTGACGCCTATCCATCCCACTGTTAGTGCGACACCGGTACCTTCGCTGCCGATTACTTTTGGCCATGGCGATAGGAATGCCCCCTTGTCTGACGAAGAGCTGGATGAAATGCTGCCAAAGGAAGGATACAAGATTCTTGAGCCTCCTCCGGGATACGCACCTATCCGCACCCCTGCCAGGAAACTTATGTCTACTCCCGCCCCCATGGCATCGTCCTCTGGAATCGGTGGGTTTATGATGCAGGAACCTGAGAATGCCAGGATCCTGGGGAAACAGATGCCCACGGATATTCCCGGAGTCGGTGATCTTCAGTTCTTCAAAGCTGAGGATATGGTCTATTTTGGAAAGCTCGTCGACGGCGGGGACGAGAACTCCATGACTGTCGAGGAATTAAAGGAACGAAAAATTATGCGTTTACTCTTGAAAGTCAAGAACGGAACGCCACCAATGAGAAAGACGGCTCTTCGCCAGCTTACTGACAATGCTCGTCAATTTGGTGCAGGGCCGTTATTCAACCAGATTTTGCCTTTGCTCATGGAGAAGACACTTGAAGACCAGGAACGACATTTGTTGGTCAAGGTCATTGATCGTATTCTCTATAAGCTGGATGACCTTGTTAGGCCGTATGTGCATAAAATCTTGGTCGTCATTGAGCCACTTCTGATTGATCAGGACTACTATGCGAGAGTCGAGGGACGGGAGATCATCAGCAATCTCTCAAAAGCCGCTGGTTTGGCTCATATGATTTCGACAATGCGACCAGATATCGACCATGTAGACGAATACGTCCGTAATACTACAGCTCGAGCGTTCGCCGTAGTAGCTTCCGCCCTTGGTATACCAGCGCTGTTGCCATTCTTGAAGGCTGTCTGCCGCAGTAAGAAGAGTTGGCAAGCAAGACACACTGGTGTCAAGATTGTTCAGCAGATTCCCATTTTGATGGGTTGTGCCATTTTGCCCCATCTTAAAGGATTAGTGGATTGTATCGGGCCCAACTTGGAGGACGAGCAAGCTAAGGTTAGAACAGTCACTAGTTTGGCTATTGCTGCCTTGGCCGAGGCTGCAAGCCCTTACGGTATCGAGAGTTTTGATACTATTCTCAATCCCCTATGGACCGGTGCGAAGAAGCAGCGAGGGAAAGGATTAGCCGGATTCTTGAAGGCAGTTGGTTATATTATCCCACTCATGGACGAGGAATATGCCAATTATTACACCTCAGAAGTAATGGAGATCCTACTAAGAGAATTCCAGAGTCCAGATGAGGAAATGAAAAAAGTCGTTCTGAAGGTTATCAGCCAATGTGCAGGGACAGAGGGTGTGACAGCGGCGTACTTGAAGGAAAATGTGCTACCTGAGTTCTTCAAAGCCTTCTGGGTTCGGCGCATGGCCCTGGACAAACGAAATTATCGACAGGTGGTTGAAACCACAGTTGATCTTGGCCAAAAGGTCGGATGTGGAGAGATCATTGAGAGGATCGTTGATCACCTTAAGGATGAGAGTGAGCCGTACCGTAAGATGACGCTGGAGAGTGTTGAGAAGGTCATTGCCTCCCTTGGCGCTGCTGACATTGGTGAACGTTTGGAGGAGCGACTCGTGGATGGTGTTTTATTCGCTTTCCAGGAGCAAACTATGGAGGACGTGGTTATGTTGAACGGGTTCGGTACTGTGGTTAATGCGTTAGGCACCAGGTGTAAACCATACTTGCCACAGATCGTGAGTACCATCCTCTGGAGATTAAACAATAAAAGCTCTGCCGTCCGCCAACAGAGTGCGGACTTGATCTCACGGATTGCTGTTGTCATGGTATGCTCATCCCTTCCCTTAAACTTTTATATTGCAAACATAGCTGACCCGGGAGCAAAAAGAAACAATGCGGCGAAGATGCTTTGATGGGAAAACTAGGTGTTGTTCTATATGAGTACCTAGGAGAAGAGTATCCCGAAGTCCTGGGTTCAATTCTTGGAGCTCTAAGGTCTATTGTCACAGTTGTAGGCATCAACAGCATGCAGCCTCCAATCAAGGACCTGCTTCCTCGCCTGACGCCAATTTTGCGGAATCGACATGAAAAGGTCCAAGAGAATACTATTGATTTGGTAGGCAGAATCGCGGATCGAGGTGCCGAGTTTGTGAGTGCGAGGGAATGGATGCGAATCTGTTTTGAGTTGCTAGACATGTTAAAAGCACACAAAAAGGGTATCCGAAGAGCAGCGAATAACACTTTTGGTAAGCAATCTATCTCCATTCATACTCGTGTAGTTATTAACCTTTAATTTAGGTTTTATTGCCAAAGCCATCGGCCCCCAAGACGTTCTTGCGACCTTACTCAACAATCTCCGTGTTCAGGAACGTCAGTCCCGTGTTTGTACTGCCGTCGCCATCGGTATTGTCGCCGAGACCTGTGCTCCCTTTACCGTACTTCCAGCCTTGATGAACGAGTACCGAGTGCCGGAGCTTAATGTCCAGAACGGTGTCCTCAAATCCCTTTCCTTCTTATTTGAGTACATTGGCGAGATGGCGAAGGATTACGTCTACGCTGTTACACCACTTCTCGAGGACGCACTAATCGACCGTGACCAAGTCCACCGCCAAACTGCGGCTTCTGTTGTGAAGCATGTTGCGCTGGGCGTGGTCGGACTGGGCTGTGAGGATGCTATGATGCATCTATTGAACCTGCTATACCCGAATATGTTTGAGACATCTCCGCACGTTATTGATCGAATCATTGAAGCGATTGATGCCATCCGAATGGCTATTGGCCCTGGTCTTGTCATGAACTATGTATGGGCAGGCCTCTTCCACCCTGCCAGGAAGGTCCGGACACCGTACTGGAGACTGTACAATAATGCATACGTGCAAAGTGCGGACTGCCTCGTGCCTTTTTATCCTAATCTTGATGAGGAGAAATTGCAACGGAATGATCTGATGATTGTACTTTAACAGATGGGATATGAAATTAGCCGTTTTTTTCCCCTTACTTTTCTCAATTTATTTCTTCCTTTTCAGCGGATTCAAAAGTTTTTCTTGTAGGATACTGATACTACCGGCTATAGTGCTCAAGGCGGGAATGAATCGGGAGGTGGAGGAGATTCTTTAGTATATATATTATAGCTTTTTATTTTTATTTTCGCTTCCTTTTTTGTCAGTTAAGTTTCTCTATCACTAGGTGCGCTTATTATTGTTGGGTTTATTTGTGTTGGTAGAAGTAATTTGAGATAGCGTATTTTTTTATTTTTAGTGACAAGGCGGGTATGGGTGAATGTATTGTCTTAGCAAAGCGCGATGCACTGATACTCTATCAGTATACCCTCCTCAAACATGCTCCGACAGCTCTACAAATTTGCAACTCAACCTTCTCGCGTGTAGCTTATCTTATCATCATCATTCGCGCATCACGAATACTACTGTCATCTGTGCTAAACCAATGTCAAAATTGTCACCCACTCCCATCATCCCCGAACACCCCTTAGACAAACTCTCACAATCACCCCCGTAAACCGTGAGCTTAGCACAGAGGAGGAGTACAGTACGTAGGTAGCCAATATCGGACGCTGACCCGGAGAAATCATCACTCGATAATAACTGAAACCCGCAGTTTGCAATTTTCTCTAATTATTATACATCGCTAGTTCCGGATTGAATGAATGAAGTGCCCCGGGCAGACAGAATATGGTGATTCATAGCGGAGTTTTGGGGAACTGGGGTATGATATTATTCTGATAACGTCTATCATACATAGAACCCTCATACACTGGGTAAAAATAGCATGACAATTATAATAGCTACCGGTATTCTGGAGAGTGAGTGAGGAGTTGTGACCATTAATTATAATACCAGAAACTGCAACCATCAAATATGTATAATTCAACAAATGCTACCAATAGCCAAAACCCCAATATCCATCCATCGTCGGAAATCACTCTTAGGCTCTCTATAATAATATTATGGTATTATACCAATTACCAACCAAAACAACCCCCTAACGAAAACTACTATAAAAATAATCATTAAGCCAAAATTAATGACGGTATAGTATATACCGTATGATAAACCATACTATAAATTTTATGTTTTTTTTTTTCTTTCTCCATTTTACCCCCATCTATCCAAAAAAAAAAGGGAAAAAAAAAACACCCGCCGCTCCGGGCACATCTAATCTTACACCGGGGTTGACGTTAACGGATAGTCTAACTCGAAAGCACTCCAACGCTCGAGCCGTACGGTACCGTACTAGTTAGTGCGAATACGGTGCTGGTGCCAGATGGTCGTTTGTGAGGTTGGTACAAGTACAGTATTATCCATGAGTCGTATTGTACGTACAAGTGGTTATGATATGATTTCTCGGGATTGGTATGATACAGTACGTGCATAGGCTTGGCTACTGTATGCAGCTGTAGTGTTTGTCCTTGGTGCGCTTACGAGACGGTGAGACGGTAGAATAGCGTAGTGGACGTGTGGGGGTAGAGTGCTGTGCTGTGTCGGTGGGTGGCGAGGTAAGGTAGGGATTACGGGATTTTCGCTTGGCGCACTAGGTACGGTACTATGAGTAGTGATCTAGTAAATGATTGACCTGCGTGATATTAGTAAATGTGCTATACGGGGGCCACCGAACAAAAGAAACCCCCGTGAAGGTCTAAGGATTCCCAAGAATAGGTAAAAATTGTGATAATATGTTAGACTTATGACACTATATTCTCTCTTAATGCAAAAAGGTACACACAGCAAAACAAACTCTAATCTTTACTAGTCCACAGCTCAGAAATGAAATTCTCCGGTATTACAGCCTATTATATCCCAACCGAAAACAAAGGGTACAGAAGGAATAAGAAGAAAATGACAAAAAGAGAAAATACGCTCTAGATCTTTACACTAGCCAGCTTTTCAGCAGTACTCTGCTCATATGTGGGATAATCGGTGTATCCAGCAGCTCCAGGAACGTAGAAAGTATTACGGTCATAGTGAGCCAAAGGCCATCCATTCCTCAACCTGTCGACGATGTCGGGGTTACTAATGAAGTAACGACCAAAGACAACCCCCTCGGCCCCACCATCCTCAACCACACTCTCAGAATTAGTATCGTCAAAACCTCCAGCAGCGAGCATGGGGGTTCCGTTCAACAGTCTCTTGAAGGGCTTGAGGGTGAGGTAGTCAGCGACATCCTCATCCGGAACACCCTTCGCCTTAGCAATAGCGAGGAGCTTCTCCTTCTTCATTTCACCGTCCATGACCACCTCCGAGCGCGGCTCGACGAGGTGCACGTATGCGAGTCCCTTCTTTCCGACGTTCTCTACGACGTAGCCATAGTGCTCGTGGATGTCGGAGGTGTTGGTGCCCTGGAATAAGCCGAATGGGGAAAAACGGATTCCAACGCGGCTGGCCCCAATGGCAGCGACGACCCGATCGACTACTTCAAGGACAATGCGACCGCGGTTCTCGGTGCTGCCACCGTAAGCGTCAGTGCGGATGTTGATGTTGTCAGAGATGAACTGATCGAGGAGGTAACCGTTTGCGCCGTGCTATGTTCCAAGAGTGTTAATGCGTGCGTTTCTGTGGTGTGGGGAAGAACTTACGATTTCAACACCGTCGAAGCCAGCAGCGATTGCACACTTGGCGGCATGGACGTAATCGGAAATTGTGTCTTGAATCTCCTCAATGGTCATCTCCTTGGGAGTGACAGTGTCCTTTGGCCCCTCTCGGGTGAAGAAAACCTTGGAGTCCTCTAACTTGGTGGCAGAGGGCCCAAGCGGGCTTCTTCCGCCCAAGTTGACAGGATGGGTCATTCTTCCAACGTGCCACAATTGGCAGTAGATGAACCCACCCTTTGAATGAACAGCATCGGTCACTTTCGCCCAGCCGCGGATTTGTTCAGGAGTAAAGATTCCAGGGGTATCGTGGTAGTTTCCGGCCTGCGGTACCTGTTAGAATGGAGAAACCCCTCGGTCTAAACAATCATGAAAACCCACCATAACGGAGATGTTTGTAGCCTCTGTGATCAGGAGGCCACCCTCGCTGGCCCGCTGCCTGTAGTACTCGACAACATTTTCGTCAGGAATGTGCTCAGGCGAGCGGGTTCTCGTCAATGGAGCCATAACAATGCGGTGCTTCAACTCCATCTTCCCCAACTTGAGAGGGGTAAAGAGCTTGGAGCTGGCCTTGGAGCCATTAGCGACTGATGGGTGCAGAACGGTCATTGTGATTGTATAGGATTCAAGGGAAGATCGAGGTCGAACTAGTATGCGAGTAAAACAAGTAGTATTGGAGTAGCAAGCTGTAAAGAACTGTGCGGTGATGGAATCTACAACGAGAGGGAAACCCAACGCCCTTTATAAGAGGACAGCTAGAGGGTAATAAGGGGGAAGCGAGAGAATCTGATAGAAAACATATTATTATTTTTAGTATAATACGATAATATGATACCGGTTCTACCGAGGTGGAAGGTTTCCCTGAGCCAGTCTACTGATATGAGATCTACAAATCTCTCGCGAATAATATTATTAGAAATCAAAAACGTCGGCAGTTGTGGACTTGAGGTCGGACCCGTATGGCCCCACGTGACCGCCTTGATTGTTAATACAGTATCACCACGGTAGAGAGCGGCTGATAGGAGGGAGATAACGAAAGAATGAAAAAAACGAAATGAAAAAAAAAGATGAGAATGAGAAAGAAAGAAAAAGAAGTGAAGCTTTGACCCAGGAAGGGGTAACTATGCTAAGCTTCCCACTATCTGGAAGGATGCCGTACTCACGCAGTTGAATTGAAGTTTGCACATTTTGTATACCCGGCTTCAACTCGGCCGGGCGGGTATACTCGAGCATAGTATACCGTAAAGTCTCGCCCTTAATGAACTGGCCTGGACTGGGCAGTCTACAATAGGCCAAATTTCTGAATTAATGATAGGCCAAACATCTCGTCTTTTCCAAAATTCTCAAAAGCTTAGTTTTTTTAGTACCAGAGATTTGAAAAGCCTTAGTTTAGGTCAGTTCATTAAAGGCGAGATTTTACAGTATCATACAGGTATGATATTAGCCAAAGCACTATAGAGACAAGCCCTTTCCTTCCCGGGAGATGGTCGGCTTGGATCCTCATCACTTCATAAAGTGCCCGGAAATAGAGGCGCCGGGATCCTCGAATTTTGGTGTATTATAAACGTTAATTGCGGGTCTTTTTTATGTCCGGATCTTTTACTAATTGATGATCAGGGTTTTGATCACCGTTTGGCACGAGTTGCGAGTAGATCGGGACAGGCTGGTCTTTAGATTCGGCTCACCGGGTCAATTTATACGATTGGCACACTTGAACAGTCTGCGGTGCTTACGATTAGTGAGGCTCGATCTGGCTCAAGCCCCTTCTTTCAGTGACATCCTTTTCAGTTCATCATACCGGTATACTTGGGTGCCAGAGCACAGTACGTACCTGATGAGAGCAAAACCCCGGAAACTGAAGAACAATGAAACCAAAAACCACCAAACGAGCGACTCCGACAACGAAGCCCACCACCTCTCAAAAAGCCCTAGGAATTTGGAAAACGGGTTCCTGGGTGTTTAGGATACCGCAAACCAATCTGTAGCTTCAGATTTTTAATAAATGCTCTTGTTCCGTTGATATCTGATATTTACGAGGGTTTCGGGGTGTCTGGGTTATCAATTTGACCGGGAGTATCCTACTCTGACCCGGTGCATTGTGATAGCTTACTGACTCTTTATAAAGGGCGAACCTTCTACTATACTTCACTGTTTCGGCCGAAAAGAGAGCACTAAATGTAGCATTGAAATGTCCCAGTAAAGAATCGAGGGTAAGCCTTGGACGCGTCAACTAATGTTTCACTCGAGCAATGAAACGAGAGGATAATTGGTTCAATACCGAAGTATATCTAAATTAAAAGGTATGGTGATGGGCATTTGAAATCAACACTCATGAGTACCCTAAAATCTCGTGAAATCTACTATCTCCGTCAGACTCTAATCTCCAGATTCTAAATCAAAAGTTCTTAAAAGGATTAGTGCTTTCCTGATACGGCATAGCCAGAATCACTTGGCTGTGTTGGATCTTATCAACATCACAAGCTAAGCCTATATTGGGTTGATGTCGCAATTTACAGGGATATTCGTGACACCACCAAGGTAGTGGATTTCACAAGATTTACGGTAATTCATTTTGCTTGATGATACTTGTATGATACCAGCCTGGAGCAAAAAGTGACCGGAAAAACCGCTGGTTTGCAACCACTTTTTTTTCCGATCACTTGCCCCCACACCTGAGCACTATTTGTTAGGCGGTCTGAAACGCTAGAATTCGTTACAGGCCAGATTAGGCAGCCGACGGCCCTACTGGTGAGGAAATAGACGCTTTCAGTCATTTTCGAGCTCAAATGACTCAGCGATTGTGGTCAGCTTAAATATTCCCTCCACTTAAATCGCTCCAAAATAGCTGGTAAGTTAACAAATTCGAGTGTTTCAGACCGCCCAAGGGACACCCAAAATGCCGAGTTGGCAAAAGTCATTTCAAAAATGACCATAAATGGGTAATTGGAAATTTTACACTCTAATATTGCTCTGATTAAAAATCAAAAAAAACATAGAATTGGAAAGGGGTATCTTCTAAGCGCTTCTATGAACTCATCTTCCCAAAGACATGGCTATGGCTGAAAGCTTTTGCTGTGTTGATTCTCGGTTGATTTCAAATGGCCGGCACCATAGCAACTACTTAGACCAGAACTCAGACATTGCCATAAAATAAAATAAAGACGCAAAATCTCAGAAGATGCAATATAGAGCCTGTCACGCTGTCCCCAGCCGTCCTGCCCAGCTTCCCAAAACCTCTCTGGTGCGAGTACCACAGCACAACAGTGTCCTCGTATACCGCACTATCTGGGATCATTCGCCCGCCGCTAGTACTCGAGTTCGTTGAAATAAGACTTTTCTTTCTAACCCGTCTCGGACTCGCAATAAAACGCCTTCGCTTAACCCTTTATGGCCAAAGCTAGACCCACTTTGGTCTCTGTCTGACTGTGTTGGATGTTTACTCCAGCCTTACTTTATTTCAACTTACTCGCGGTAGGCCTCCTTGATGACGGCCGCCATTTCATGGCGACCGCATCAGACTACGTTATACCGCCGGGTCAGATTGAAGGCTCTTAGCAGTCCGTCCCTGGCTACCATGGTTCTTGAGGATACAGCTCGCAAGGGATGGACTACTACACTCGCGTTTGAAAAGTTCTCGTAACCACAGTAGTACCTTCTTGTAGTTGTGGCTCGCGCAGTATGTGGGTGCTAGCTAAGAAACAGCCACAGATACATGAAGATACTAGTGTGGTTACGAGAACTTTTCAAACCCGAGTGTAGAAACACGATAGAGACCAGGAGGAGCAAAGCAACCCGCTAAAAGCCGATGCCCACGGAAAGGGTAAAACAAAACCGAGACCTCTCAAAATGTTCGCATAGTTTCGCAGAACAGAAGCAGTATTCCCAAAGGCCCCGCTGTCTCGAGAGCCCGGGGAGGTTTGCTGAGAGCCCTAGATGGGACTAGACAGCCTCTCTCAATCTTGCTAAGACCGCAATATTACACGACGGCTGTCTTTAGGATGGGCGGCGAGTTCTACTAAATTATATAGCGACGTTCAAGGGCGGGCTAGACTGTGGGTTACGACAAGGGGTGACGGGGGACTATGGGTAACTGGAGAGGTCCGCGCATTATATAGGATGCCCTATTCTATAGTCGGTCCCATCCGACCCCCAAAAGAGACGGTCAGATGGTTAGGAACACTGAGATCGCAGTAGGGTCATTCCCCCGCAGCCCCATCGGTCTGCGCTGCGTCATAATCTTCTTTACCCAGCTCCGCCTGGCTAGCTTTAGTAGTTCTCGGCTCAATTCCTCTTCTCCAGGGGAGGTGTTCACACTTGGTTCGGCTCTTGTGTACTTTCTCATCCTTTGTCGCCATTTATGGGCGGCGGTGAGCAGTATCTGGTAGTTTGAAGCTACCAATGTTTGTCCGGATGCCGTACTTCTGAATCCGTATCACCTTCTGTTATACGCTCTCCCCAACAAGTAACAAGCCCAGAATGCACGCGAGTGACACCTTATGAGCACGTCATTACTCGAAAATTGTCAGCAATCACTACAAGCATTGCAAGCAATATATCAAGAAGCACCCTTGCCACACCATAGGCATAAATGTATTCCACGAGAGTATTCCCAGTTTCAATTTCTCCATAATCGGTCAACAGCCCTCCCGCAAACAAACGAGCTTTAGGAAAGGGCAAACCCCCCCGGCTCGCCACGAAATAAATGAAAGACCTATACTCCTACTCACATCCATCTACCAAGACCCAACAGCGGGGCCATACTCTCAAAATTCTCATGCCAATAAAAAAAACCCGCCTCACAGCTTTCTCCCCACTCATGCATCCTCTCCACACCCTCTCACAAGACAATTCACCAGCGCTAGAGGATTACTGGAAATGTTAAAGTGGTTTCGTAGAGTATCAATCCCTCCTCTTGTCTTTTCATTTACTAGCTAGCTAACGTCATCTAGTCTACCTTGCCACGCGGCGGGACCCCACCGCCCCCCACCGCTGCCACAACCATCGACGATGGCCCCGTCGAAATGCCCACCCTTCCACCCTCCCCTCGCCAACACGCCTACCTCGACTACAATGGCAGCAATGCGTATCCAGAATTCATCGACATTGACTTCGCTGAACATGCCCCTGAGGGACCGGCCGGGTGGAGGGAACGCGGCAGAAAACTTTGCAAGAAGAAGAGAGTCTGGGCCCTTATAGTGCTTCTACTCATGCTCGTGATCTGCTTGTTCGCCGGATTGGGCGCTTTATGGAAGAAAGGTGATAGAGGCAAGACCGACCATAGTAGTCTAATGTAAGTTTGAGCGCAAATTATAGATGTGAACGAGCGCTAACAGCACTTCACGATGCAGCAAGAGCACAGCTCAACCGTCATCAGCCAAACCAGGTATTACTCCTACCAATTCGATCACCATCACCGACCCGTCCGAAAGTAAGCTTGCTACCAGAGCTACCACTCGAACCAAGAGAACAACCACAGTCACGTCCACCATCAAGACTACCCTGGCCCCCTCCGCAGACACCACTTTCCCACTCTGGATAGGCACCTTCGACAGCATTTCCCCACTCGTCTCCTTCTTCGGCGCTTGCAAGACCAGTACCAGCCCCGCCATCCTTCAAGCCTGCGACGATGTTGCTCGCTTCACGACAACCATCGGGGAGTCTAAACCGGATGGCTACTCCATCGGCACTACGCTCTGGGCCTTCCAGGATCACCTCGTGCCGACCGAGCGCTCCGGGAAGCAGTGGTACTATTCCGGGGTCAGCGTCGAGAAGAAATACTCCCATCCCAGTAGTTCTGGTTGTGAGGTTGTTGAAAAGGCAGGGATGTGGCTCGGGGAGGATGGAACTTATACGCTTAGAGTGTAAGTTGTGTTTTACTTTTTTTTTCTTCTTTTTCCCTCACCTCTCTGTGATTCTTCGACTAATAGAGAGTGTGTGTTTAGGAATTACGAGTCGACGGGTGCATGCACCCTAGATAATGGCAGACCAAAGAATCCCACGGCTCAGGTTTGTGAATGCGTGTATGAAGGTGTATTTGCTACACTCTCATAAACTAACTCATATTTACGCATAAATGAACCTGGCGTGGGGGAAGGGGAGGAAGGAAGGAAGGATTCGAAAAAAGCCAACTACCTATAATTCCTTGCAATCCTTTTTCTGGAACCTGCGAACGGAATTCTCTAACTCTAGCCATTTCATCTACTAAAAAAAGCAAGTTTGCGTTAAGCCATACATTCTTGGTCACAGACAACCCCAAAAACCGGGATGTAAATTCTAGCAGCTTCAACCAATAAAAAACATTTAAAAATAACTAGTTCTACAAGTATTCGGTATCCCATCTATTGCAAAGGGTTTGAAAGAAACATGAGGAATCTGGAACGTATATCCAACCAAGTCAACCAAAGAATCTGACGCTCCCCCCCCAAAAAATCACCCTTAACAGTTTTCAAACCTCCAACAGTTTTGCCACCTCTTGACAAAGCGCCTTGTCCCCCATACCGACCTTCGCCTTCTCATTAAGAACCTCAGAAGCTTCCAGAACCTTTAACAACTCCAATATCTCCCCTTCCAAAGGTGCGCAATAAGAGACTAGAGCAACAGCCAACACAAGCCCCTTCACAACCTCCTTGCTATCCTTCTCCTCCTTCAACGCTTCTACAACCGCTGCCATGAACTCCACATCTTGAAGCGCCTCCTCGTTGTGCACTGCTCTCTGCTTCTGGACGTGTGTTGCTAGGTTAAATGCTAGTGATGCGGCGGCAACTCGCGCGTTTGTATGAGATTTATCCAGTAGTGAGGTAGTTACTAATGATATTACGAGATGAGAGAGGGATGGGGAGGTCAAGTGGGCAGGGAAGAGGGATGAAGTGAAGAGGTTACAAGTAGCCTGCAGTGTGACGAGGCGGAGGGGGTAGGGGACTGATGTGTGGTTTGTAACAGAAGATAGCATAGCTTTGATTGTAGCATTGCCTGCAATAGGTGTCAGATTGAAAGAATTGAAAAATGCCGAGTGATAATTTGTGACTATTACCTTTCTCTTCAGCAAACCAGCCGGAGACTCTGGGGTCCGAAAGGGTCACTCGGAATAAATCTACGAGTGGGAAAAGTGTCGCCGCAGGAAGCCCCGTGAAGGATTCTTGTAGGAAGGTTGCCCAGTCCGAGAGCTGTCGTAGGGGGGCTTCAATTGCGCCTTGGGAGTCCCGAAGTGCTATGAACTCCTTTATTGACGTCACGATGGGATTTTTTCCGGTGGGGCCGAGTTTCTCGATAACTTTATCTAGAGGGGGTACTTTGGTGAATGTCACTGGGCTCATGGATGTGCTGAGCGTTACACGGAGATTGACGTTTGTGTGGGGGTGAGCTAATTAGATATCAGCAGGAATGATACAACACATGATGATGGTAAAGTTAAAGAGGAGGGATGATTACGAGGATATGCCATTTTAAGTAGCGTCTCAACTCGGCTTGCCAGATCACCATAATTTGCTCCCGACCATTGGTCGACCCTCTCCCCCTTGAGAAAAGTCATGAATGTTGGAGTTGCGGGAATCTGAAACTTCTGGCCAACACCGTAGGATGTGCTGATATCGACTTTGATAAACTTGGCTTTGTCTCCGGCTTCCGAGGAAAGTTTTTCAAAGCGAGGGTATATGACTTTACATGGTGGACAAGTAGCAGAAGTGAAAAATATAACAGCACAAGATGATTCAGCACTCTTCAAGGTTGTTTCTAGGTCGTGAAGTGAGTTTGCCACTACGACCCTAGAAGGGCCTTGTGGTGCAGTGCCAAAAGCTCCATCCGCTGGTGGCATATTTGGTGCTGTGGTGATAGGCCTTATCGCTCTATCCAGCATAGGTCTAAGCATCTGACCAAAAGGCGTATTTAGAACGGTCTGCGGGAGAGAGGTAATGTGGGCTGGTATTCCACGACCGCATAGGAATTGCGCCACATCATTAGTGAAATTATTGCAATTATGCACGAATAGATCGTAGGCTTCCGGAGAATATATTGACTTGAGGGAGTCAAGGTAGCCCAGTATTACGTCATCCGGCAGCGCGGTTACCCCCAAAGGCTCAACTTCCATCGGGTTGCCATGATGGGTTTTGCCAGGCTGGGAATATTGAATTCCATGTCCTGAGGAAAGTTAATACCGCTAATCCATATGTGCGAGGAGCAGGAAAAGATTACCATAATAATACTCCTTTCCTCCAACTACAATACTGGTGTGGTAAACCGCATCTGGGGTTTAATTAGCATGATGCACAAATATCTCTCGAACGTCCAGATAAATGTGATCCCTTACCAATTTGAACACCCAAGAGTCCTAGAGACATCTAGAAACAGAACAATATTGTTAGTCAATGATACAAGCAGTATTTCAAGATACATAACCGCACCTCTCTTGCCATTCCTGCGGGTATTAACGTGGTTAGCGGAGAAAATCCCGACCATCCAACCGCTGGCGATGTTTTTACCTTGAGATAAATCGTAGACATAAAGTTGCACCAGGCGTTCCCCCGAATCGGTAGACATATCAAGACCTGTATTGGGGTTTCAAAGACGAGTAGCCACTGAAAATATCGTCAAAGACACCTAAATGTTCGGGATTGTTGGTGCGCTTCACTTTGCCCTGTTTAAAAGAGAAGAAGAAAAGGAGGAAGTTTGGTTAGAAGAGAATACTGAAGAGAGTCTCGGACCTTAATTTGCCCGATTTAATGAGAGCCAAGGGGAGAGAGAAAGGTCTATTGTCTTTCGGAGCAAAGAGAGGTTGCAGAGTCATCGTGCGGAAGCTTCTAGAGCGTAGCTCAAGTTAATACCGGTAGTAATGCCACACAAGGTCGCCTTATCCTCACCAAGAGCCGCACACAGCTTAGGTATCGGTACCGGCGCCGGAAGTGCTATAGCTTTCCGAAGAGTACCGTAAGGTACCACCTCACAATTCTAGTACTATAATACCCTAACATGAACGTTACTGTTTCACTCAGGATTCTTAAAGGACACTACCGGGATACAGGTATTTATCAAACGATGATAGGCTATAGAATCACCGAATTCGATCACTGTGGCTGGCACCATACAAACAAACTCCGTGAAAACCCCATTCCTGCGCTCGCTTCCAAGCACTTGAACTACAGTGCACTAACAACGTTGCTATAATAATATGATGTCCCGTGCGGTGCAAAGGATAAGTGGCAAAACAACCTAAAATGCCTATTGATAGATCCCCTTCAAAGGTTTGTTGGCTAAGCCACGGTCAAGATTAACAACTTTTCCTGTTATCGTTAAATCCTATAAAATCTCCGTCTTCTGTGATAAAAGCGCGTGAAACCCGGGAACAGACGGAGAAATCGTGACAGGCTGTGAGGATATAAGAATAAGCAATTTAAGAAGACCCCAGTCCATTTCTGATCAGGACCAGACGGATGAGGATCCTTCTAGACAAGCCGGGTAACTTATCATCCGCTTTCGGATACTTCCCCTTTTTGTCCCCTGTCGCCAACTATCTCTGATCTGTATCGTTATCTCGGCCACCTTTATTTTTTTCTCTCCACTTTTTCCTCCTATTTCTTTCCTATGATTTCGAATCTTTCTACATTCTCACACTCTTTCTAAACTCTAATCTTTGAGATTTGATACACCGTTTTCGGTTCACAGTCTGTACCTTGCTCTTCTCGGCCCTTTCCATGTCTAGCGCGAGAAGACGGCCTTCGCTCTGGTCACACTTCTCATTCCAGCGTAAACCCGCACGATCCTCGAGTATATCCTCACAGTTACGACCTTCTGACGACCGATACGAGAAATCCGGACGCCACCCAGAATCAAACCCAGCGTTTCCAATCATGTCGAGCCGATGGCTAAAAACCTTGTCGGTGGCAGTTATTTTTGCCCTGGCCCTGTTCCTTCTTGCCCCTAAGGACAAGTCCAGTGCAACCTCTGAATATGTTGGAGGTAAGCTGTGTGATCTTCCATCCAACAGAGGACTTGCTTCGAACTGAATTAGATGAATTGGGATTTTTAGCGGACAAGACACGAAATATCTCGAGCAGCAGAGCTACACCTAATACTAAACCTACTACACTAGCCTCTAGCGGCCAAGGCCAAGGCCAAGTCGCCCTCGATGAGGAGTCGGGAACTAAAAGCTGCACAAGGTCAAGCTCCCCGAAGAAGCCTATTGTGCAATATGCTATCATGGTCGATGCAGGATCTACTGGGTCTAGAATTCATGTCTATCGTTTCAATAATTGTGGCGCCACCCCCGAATTAGAGAGTGAAGGATTCAAGATGATTAATCCTGGACTCTCCTCTTACAAAGCGGATTCTGAGGCTGCTGCCAAGAGCTTGGATGCTTTGCTTGAGGTGGCCGTTAAAGAGGTCCCCGATAAGTTAAAGGGATGCACCCCAATTGCTGTGAAAGCCACCGCTGGATTACGACTCTTGGGTGAGGAGATGAGTCGAAAGACTTTGGATGCTGTTAGACAGAGACTCGAGACCCGTTACCCGTTCCCGGTCGTTGCTGATGACGGTGTATCCATCATGGATGGAAGAGATGAAGGTTTGCTGTTATGCCTTACATGTTGTTTGATTTTCACTGACATCCTCAGGTGTCTATGCCTGGATCACCACCAACTATCTACTTGGCAAGATCGGTAGTCCCGAGGATACCTCCACCGCAGCTATCTTCGACCTCGGAGGTGGATCAACACAAATTGTCTTCCAGCCCACTTTCCCCTCGATTGATGGCGGGATGCCTGAGCATCTTGCGCCTGGGGATCACAAATATGCTTTGAACTTTGGTGGACGCAACTTCGATCTCTATCAACATTCTCATCTTGGATATGGTCTCATGGAGGCTCGTCGCTCTATTCACAAATTACTCGCCGAGACACAAAAGAAGGAAGGTGGTGAGGATTGGGCCAAAAAGCCAATCGTCAACCCTTGCATTATCCCCGGCATGTCCCGCGAGGTCACTGTCAAGATGGGTGAAGACGAAGTCAAGCTTAACATGACTGGCCCTAGCGAGCCTTCCATGCCTCAATGTCGATTCCTTGCCGAGACTATTCTCAAGAAAAGCAAAGAGTGTGACCTTACCCCTTGCTCATTCAACGGAGTTCATCAACCTTCTTTAGCAAGGACTTTTGCAAAGGAGGATGTCTATATTATCTCGTACTTCTTCGACCGCACTCGCCCTCTCGGTATGCCAGACAGCTTTACCTTGAGGGAAATGACGGAGACCGCAGCCAAGGTCTGCGGTGGTGAGGATTCATGGGATGTTTTCCGATCCATTCCTGGTGCCATGCCCGAGTTGTCGGACCGACCAGAATACTGCTTGGATCTAAGCTTCATGCTTGTATTGCTTCACACCGGCTATGATATGCCTCTTGATAGAGAAGTCAAAATAGCAAAGAAGATTAAGGGCAATGAACTTGGTTGGTGCTTGGGTGCCAGTCTTCCACTTCTTGACCAAGGAAACGGAGGCTGGCAATGCAGACTCACACACACGTCATAAAACAAAAGAAGATGGGGCTTAGAGTTTTGTTTCTACTTTGTAATCTGCACGAATGTTTTCTTTGCTTTTTCTGCCTTATCCCCTTCCGTCATACTTCATATATATTTTTTTATTTTTTATTTTTGGTTCAATATACTCGTACTAGCGATAAATAGTCTGGTGATTTTGTCTGACTTGATACGGAAGTATATGGCCCGATGGGTTACTAGGAGGTAGTCTATAGGTGTGAATAGCACATCGAAAAAGAGATGTCTAATTGTCATGTTATCACGAGTGACTAGACTTGCGATAATCTGGATAGTTGAAATTAAGGGTCGGAAGGAAAATTCTTACCGGGTCAGAGCGCAACCAATCGCAAGTCCTCCAATGCTCCAGCCCTACCAGCGAGCGGGAGAAAATTCAGACCAATAAATGCTATCTTGTGCCTGAATAGAAACAATTCAGCCCCCTGCAGTCTGCGCAGCTCTTTTGCATATGAACAGCAATACTTAGGGTGTGAACTCAAGTCTGTCGAACGATGGGTGGAAATGGATACAATGTTGTTTGAAGAGGAAGGTGTGAAGAGATTGTTGGAGTTTGAGAAGAGAAATTAAGTCATGGGGAAGGGCCAGGAGGGCAGACATTCTTAATAGAGCCCGAAATAAAAAAGAAGTTTTATGAAAA
The DNA here is from genome assembly GCA_003070745.1 of Tuber borchii. NCBI lineage: Eukaryota > Fungi > Ascomycota > Pezizomycetes > Pezizales > Tuberaceae > Tuber > Tuber borchii. Next base: position 59,761 of record NESQ01000044.1, read on the forward strand.
AAAAAATCGAATTATCCGGCCTAATACCCGGAAGCAGTTACGCTAATTTTCGCTGAAGGAAAAAAGTCTATCGAGCCCTTGGCACACTGGCTGGAGCAAACACCGTTCTCAAAGTGCTTCGACCAGAGGAAGTTCCACAGACTTACCCTCTATTCAGGACAACCACACACCGGCGTCTAAACCACAGGTATTATTACTCATTCAATTGCTTGCAGAACCAGACCGAAGTTTATTAACCAGGCAACATGTTTTCATATAAAATGCGGCCTTCCAACTCAATAGCATATCTTTTTCGAAAAACCGAACTTTCATCTGTACCTCTGAAGCGTCAAGTTCATATACAAAAGATTGTCGTTGCATCTACCTTTCGAGAGAGAGAACTATTGAGACGATTACCGAGGGAAGAGCATGTGATTCCTTGGGACAATTTGAGGAGCAATTATGCCGATGCCAATTGTCATTTGTTTACAACGTTGACAGCTCTTGGGGTATGTGTTTTTCCTCAGGATGGTACGCTCTTGCGATAATGACACACGTTGACCCGTGTATAGAGAGATGGGGATCAGAGTATCCCTGAAAATAGAATCGATTTATTTGTCAAGCAATTCTTCCCTAAGAATTGTACCTCTGTTGTGGATGTACACTGTGGTTTGCCGCCGAGTGATTTGCCTGAGCAGGCGCTGGGTTTAACTGAGTGGCCCGAGGGGTTCAAGTACTAGTTCGTCTCACCTCCCCCATCCTCCTCCTTAACTGCTCACCTATCTGACATGATGAAGTTTCGCTGTGGGTGCCCATCCTCACGTAGCCCGGTACTACACTGACGATATTCACGAAACCATCGTCAAAACCATGTCGAACCCGAATTGCGTAGCCTGGGGCGAGTGCGGACTAGACTACTTCAAGAACCCCGAGGGAACGCACCAAACCCAACGCGAAGTATTCGCCCGCCAACTCACGGCCGCAGTCTCCTTGGACAAGCCCATCGCCATCCATACTCGTGACGCCCCAGACGATACACTGTCACTCATCCGCCAGCACGTTCCCAAATCCCATAATATGCACTTCCATTGTTTCACTTCCACCGCCGAGCTTGCACGAGCGATGCTTGCAGAGTACCCGAACTCGTTTATTGGGATCAGCGGCGTCGTGACGTGTCGGGGAATGGAAAACATCCACAAGATGATTGTTTCTGGGGAGTTGCCATTGGAGAGGATACTACTTGAGAGTGATAGTCCGTATCTGGTACCTAAGAATGCGTATCGTTTGTTGGAGAAGAGCAGGCCTGACGAGAGAAGGAGGTTTGGGATTAGTCATGCTGGGATGATTCCATTCATTGCAGAGAAGATTGCTGGGTGGGTGAACGAAGGACGAAAAGCAAGAGGGGAGGAGGAAATTGGGATTGAAGAGGTGCTGGATATTACGAGGGGGAATACTGGGAGAATGTATCAGATAGAGGTTTAACAGGTACTATACATCCAAGTAAAAATTTAGTATTACTGTAATGACAAAATGTCACCATGTTTAAGGCCCTGCACGGCATGTACCAATTTAAAAAAATCGCAATAAAACTTGAAAAATTTAATGGAATATATTCCGAAATGGAAAAATAGAATTTTTCTGAAAAAATTGCTGCTTGGTGACGCCACAATTTTTTTAAAAAGTGTGTTACCCTAATGTAAATAATTGTATCTGGTAGGGTTGTGACTACTTGACTAGAATTTTCACTGTGGCTTTTTTGTTTGTTCTTTTCCCTATATTAATTGCTTTCACTTGACTCTCAACACCCAGAACTTTACAACTACAACATTCTTTTTATCAACTACCACTTCAATCCAATTCCTATACTCTTTGTTCCTCTTGTTTCTGGCCTCGAGCTGTACAAGATTTGTCCTCCACCTTTTTATAAATAATATTGATGAAAATAATACAAATTATAGAAATAGAAATACGATGGGGAATAGTCTATGGGTACTTTCATCAGAAATATTTCTGATCGAGGCTCTATTTGAGAGGGTTCAAAGAGGGGATAGACTGGAGAATGGTTTCAAGAAGGCTGTTTGGACTGAGATTATGGCAGGCTTGAATGCCGCATATGTGAAAACACTAGAGGACAAGCTATTTTCTGTGGCTCAAGCAAAGAGCAAAGAGTTAAGTGTAAGTCCTATAATTTCTGTAGTCATTTACAGGTAGTGGAAATTTTACTAACAGAGAAAATGAAAAACCCTACATCAGCAAAAATATACCATGCGTCAGGTGTGCTAGTGTTGCGCCCTGACGCAAGTGATCTTACTTTTGTGCCCTCAGCACCTGGTGCGCCCTGACGCGGGTTGCAATGCTCTTTTTCGCCTGGGGTGCGTTGCCATACTAAATCACCCCCCAACCTTCTGGACACACTTCACAACACCATCGCACATCTGGATAGACCACTCAACTACTCTACTTCCTGAGTACCCCCTAGTCAATACCCGCCTTTTGACTAGTATTCCAGCCTTTTCTCATACAAAAATAGGGGCTACTCTTGGCAAAGACAGATGGGTTAGTATGAGCGCTAAGTGAGAAAGCCACCATACTCTTAATCTTAAATTTGCACTAAAGACACTAACACCGGGCAAAGGTACTACTAGTATTCTATTTTCAGAACTTGATCATTCAGAGAGCGAAAATGCCAGTTCACTCCAGTGTGAAAGCGAGTGATAGCTAGGACAGTCTCTGCCAGTGGTGTTGTGGTTTCTCGGCACTTAGCCTTTGACGCGACGCGACTCTGCACTTTCATCACCACACTTTCATCACTACACTTTCATCACCACACTTTCACCACCCCCTCACTAATCTCAACCCCAGCCTACTCTAAAGTCTTCACAAAACAGCCATTTTCCATAGCCCTAGTACAGAGTCCTCTGAAGGGGAGTCCATATGCCGGATTTTTTTTGGATGTTTGGAAAGCGCTGACTTTAAAGCCAGATTCTGGGGGCGTTAGGTATGCGATCGTGGAGCCCTTTTATGACGGTGTTCTACGCCATCCCCTCTGTCCACCGCCAAAAGGACAACCCCATACGAGCATTTTCCATGGCGCTACAGAGTCTTCTGAAGGGGGAGTCCATATGCCGGGTTTTTTTTGGATGTTTGGAAAGCGCTGACTTTAAAGCCAGATTCCGGGGGCGTTAGGCATGCGATCACGAAGCCCTTTTCCGACAGCGTTCTACACCATCCAATCTACCTGCAGCCAAAAGGGCATCTCCATACGACCATTTCCCATGGCGCTACAGAGTTCTCTGAAGGGGGAGTCCTTATGGCAGGTTTTTTTAGCGCTGACTTTATAGCCAGATTCCGGGGGCGTTAGGGATGCGATCACGAAGCCCTTTTATGACGGCATTCTACCCCATCCCCTCTGTCCACCGCCAAAAGGACATCCCCATACGAGCATTTTCCATGGCGCTACAGAGTCTTCTGAAGGGGGAGTCCATATGCCGGATTTTTTTGGATGTTTGGAAAGCGTTGACCTTAAAGCCAGATTTGGGGGGCGTTAGGCATGCGATCATGAAGCCCTTTTACGACGGCGTTGTACGCCATCCCATCTGTCCACCGCCAAAAGGACGTCTCCATACATGCATTTCCCATGGCGCTACAGAGTTCTCTGAAGGGGGAGTCCTTATGGCTGGTTTTTTGAGCGCTGACCTTAAAGCCAGATTTTGGGGGCGTTAGGTATGTGATCATGAAGCCCTTTTACGACGGCGTTCTACACCATCCCATCTGTCCACCGCCAAAAGGACATCCCCATACGAGCATTTTCCATGGCGCTACAGAGTCTTCTGAAAGGGGAGTTCATATGCCGGGTTTTTTTGGATATTTGGAAAGCGCTGACCTTAAAGCCAGATTCCGGGGGCGTTAGGAATGCGATCACAAAGCCCTTTTACGACGGCGTTCTACGCCATCCCATCTGTCCACCGCCAAAAGGATGTCTCCATACGAGCATTTTCCATGGCGCTACAGAGTCCTCTGAAGGGGGATCATTATGCCGGGTTTTTTTAGTCCTGGGTGTTTACAGAGTGCTGACTTTAAAGCCAGATTCTCAGAGCGTTAAGCATGCGATCACAAGGCCCTTTTACGACGGCGTTTTACGCCATCCCGTCTGTCCACCGCCAAAAGGACGTCCCCATACAAGAATTTCCCATGGTGCTACAGAGTTCTCTGAAGGGGGAGTCCTTATGATGGACTTTTTGAGCGCTGACTTTATAGCCAGATTCCGGGGGCGTTAGGGATGCGATCATGAAGTCCTTTTACGACGGCGTTCTACACCATCCCATCTGTCCACCGCCAAAAGGACATCCCCATACGAGCATTTTCCATGGCGCTACAGAGTCTTCTGAAGGGGGAGTCCATATGCCGGTTTTTTTTGGATGTTTGGAAAGCGTTGACTTTAAAGCCAGATTCGGGGGGCGTTAGGCATGCGATCACGAAGCCCTTTTACAACGGCGTTGTACGCCATCCCATCTGTCCACCGCCAAAAGGACGTCTCCATACATGCATTTCCCATGGCGCTACAGAGTTCTCTGAAGGGGGAGTCCTTATGGCGAGTTTTTTGAGCGCTGACTTTATAGCCACATTCCGGGGGTGTTAGGCATGCGATCGTGGAGCCCTTTTATGACGGTGTTCTACACCATCCAGGCTGTCCACCGTCAAAAGGGCGTCTCCATAGAAGGGGTTTCCATCGCGCAATCACCTTAAGGGGGGGATCATAATGCCGGGTTTTTCCACAGGTGGTGACGGGGCAGTTCTTATGTAAATAACTAGTAGTAGAATTAGAGATAAAATAGACTATTTAAAAGGGCTTTATAAACTTGATATATGCTGTGACCTAGATCAGGAGTGGATAAGGGGACTCCCTTGACTCTTTTCTGAAGATGTGGTATTGCGCCAGGTGTGTTCAGGAAAATGTAGTGTTGCACCAGGTGGGTTCAGAAAGTAGTGGTGTTGCGCCAGGTGCGCTCTGAGTTAAGCGAGTACAAGGTTGCATCCTGATTCGCGGTTGACGTTATATGCGCCAGGTGCGCCAGATGCACAGAGTGCACAGGACGCAGAGAGTTATTTTTGCTGATGTAGTTGAAAAAGGAGTTTGAAATTGTTAGAGCATTACAGATGAATTCTTGGTTTGGCTGAGATTCTATAAAGTGTGTTCCAAATGCGTCCGCTAAGATTTGGAGGAACTATCTAGTAGTAAGTTGCAAATATTATTAAAGGATTGATTGTAAGAAAATATCAACTAACTTTGATAACTGTTCAGGTCCATAAGGAGGCAGTATGATATCATCATAAAAGTCTTCCCCATTATCATTTGTTGGAAGAGCTTTTCACTGGTGTCAGTGCTACTCAATACTTTGCTTGAACTGGGTCACTTCTACCCACAGCAGAACAATAGAATTATGACCTTGTCCTGATCAATCCAGTCCTTAGCAACTCAGCCTCTCAATATGTTATATCTATTAGATTGGAGAAGAATATTGATTAGATTTCTGAAAATTATCCTAGATCTACTCCATTGTCTAGCCATTCCCCACCATTACCACCTATCAGCACTCCAGTCAGCTCTACTCGTAATTCAAGATCTCTTGATAGAAGTTCTAGTATTGCCGTTATTGGCTCTAATAATCATACTGCCAAAAGCTCATCTTCTCAGTCAAAGAAAGCTCGTACAGGAAAGACAGCTCAGAAAGCCTTAGTGAATGTTATAGCAAACTTTTATGATAAGGCTGTGCATCAGTGGGTTGATAAGAAACAGAGTGTAGAGCAGGTCACAATAGAAAAGATGTTGGAACTATATACTGGATTGGACAAACTGACCGATGGTCAAATAGCAAAGATGGTGGCTGTATTGCAAAAGCGAGAGAACACGGTTGGGTTTTTAGCTATTGCTTCATATCCTAGTATTAGAGATTGCTGAATCTAGAACCATTTATCTGAATAGTTTGTGGTCAATTTAGTATTGAAAAGTTCATGTATTTTAAGCTCTAATGATAGTTACGATACAACTGATACTAGTCTACCCACATTGCAGTTGCAATTTCCTCACGTTTGATCTCCATTGCATCTTGACCTTGAAGTCTGTTTCCATTTGACTCATCTATCTGTATACAGTCTAGCCCCTTATCATCCTCATGAGAGAACAGAGATCTCACTAAAGAAGATTCAATTTCTTTATCTGCACTAGTATCCCCTGGGTCATTGTTGATAAAATTATACAATGCAGTGACAGCTAGCACAATTTTTACTTGTGTTATTATCGAATACTCTGGAGGGGTGGATATAATAGGAAATTGGTGCTTAAGAATCCCAAAGATTCTCCTTATAGCATTTCATAGCTGTGAGTGTCGAAGATAGAAAAGTTCTTCCTTATTCATTAGCCTTAAGAGATTATTGCTATTAGTATATATATTATAGCGTATAATAACTTGTATTGTAATATTTAACTATACAAATCATAACTAGAAAACAGTATAGAAGAGAAAAGAAGCACTTATTTATTGCGGAATTGATACTATTCCCTGAGATGATATCTGACACCACTATATGGAGTCAAACATCCATCCTGTAATGCAGATCCAGCATGACAAAGATAGTATTTTCCCTCTGGAATAGTAAAGCTTTTTTCTAATACATCTTTCAACATCTTACCATCATGGGCAGAGCCTTCCTAGCCAGCTAGCACATAGCAAAATTGCATATCAAAACAGCATGCGGCCCTGACAGTTTGGGTCAAAGAACCATTTCTATTATGATGGGTTACCGCTTCCTCTGATGGAATATGTCCAGGAATATGAGTTCCATTGATGGTATCTAAAGCATCTCGAAAGAAAGGAAATAATTTCTTGTTTCTCTCCACTTCCCATGGGCATTCATTTTGTGGAAGCACTACAATACTCTCATGTAAGGCCACAAGTCCATCTAGTACCTTATGAAAATAACTGATGATAATTTACCAATTAGTTCTATGTCTTGAATAACTTTGAGAAGTGACTACTTAGTACCGGCTAATAGTATCGAGACTATGCTGAAATCTCTCCTGTATATCATGACTTTATGCATTGTGTCCAATTGTCTACACAAATATTGCAACCTATTCCTGAACTGTAGTATACTTAGTATTTTTTAAGAATTTACCTAATTCGAGTCAACTACACAACTGAAGAAAAACATCTCGTGACATTCTCAAGGCTTCATATATACGGTGCGGATTGGTATTGGGTACAAGCAGTTCTTAAACATAGGCATGCCCAGTCAGTGAGGAGGTATGACATCTTTCGGCATTGTATCGAAACTCTTACGTCACTCCACTTGCAAGGGCAACAGATACCAATAGCTTTAGCGTCAAGATTGGCTAGCTCTGCATTGGGTTATTGTTTGCCGGTGGGGCAGTATTCATACTTTTAGCGTATAACTTTTCTTGAAATAACTGAAAACGTAAGGATTGATAAAATTGAACAAGTAGGTAAGAAATAAATAACTATCAAGCACAGTATTTACTATCTAAATTTCATTTATAGAGACTATCATGATACTATTTAATACATCTTTATCTACATTAGATAAATATCCTAATTTAAAAAAATTGCCATACTATTTGAAAAAATAAAATTTTTGTGGCATGCCGTGCAGGGCCTAACATTATCATAATAATTATACTTTTTTTTCTCCCCTCCCCCCTGTGGCCAACCCCACAGTGGCACGCGCCAAGTTATCGCGCCAAGTTAAAGTTTCTAGCACACAATAGTAGCAAACCTAACCTCCCAGCGCGACGCGTTCTGGCTGCTGTAGCAACCTCCAGCGACAGGGAAATCTCCAGTATCCTCCCTGTCTTTCTTCATTCTCAACAACAATACACCCCACCCTCTTACCGCCAACCATTGCGACAATTCGAAAACAAGAAAAAATCACAATCATGGATTTCGAATGTATTAATCCAGTCAATCCCCCTTCTGACCTAAAAGCAAGCTCTGCGAATCCGATTCATAGTTTTTTTACGCCGAGGCGTCGGCCTTTCTCCGCAGTCACTGCGAATGACAGCCCGCTTACTAAAAGCCAATTGGGGACAGATGATGCGCCTAGTCAAAACAAACGCCAGCGAGCTACAGGTTGTTTTGGTGGCATTAGGACTCCGGTGAGAGATACAGATGAGGAGGTGGGCCTGAATAATCCGCCACGGCAGGTTGTTAGTCGATGGCCCACTAGAAATATTCGTCCCCAGCAAGCGACAAGACGGTTTTTAAGGGAGATAGGAGCTCTGAGTGGCCCCAGCCAAGGGCATAGAAGGGGTTTTCACTGCCTGCGTGCGTTGCTAATATTATAATTACTCTAGTGAGTATTTTTATTTTATTTTTTTACTGACATGGGCGACGGGGGGGTAGATTGGTCAATTGAGCTTCTTAAATTCTATTCCAGACCGAAAGACAGTTATTACCTTTTATCACCAGAGAGTGATCTCTCGTTGCCGTTTTCCGTCCAAGCACTTAATAGTAAACTCCCTCGTAGGTAGGATACGGCTTAAAATGTGCTGACAAGTGCTTTAGGGAACCCTCTGGTTGCTGTTGGCGATGAGACCGGTGCCATAAGACTCCTAGAATCGGATAAGGATCAGGCACCAGGCTTTGGTGGGGTTCTCTTTACGGCTTACGGCCGGAACTTTTATTGACACTCAAACAGAAACTGATTTTGTGAGACTACCCTCGCACGATAATGCGATCTTTGATATCTCAATTTCTAAAGACGATGTTTTAATGGTCAGCCCTATGCACAATATACTCATGCTTCTCAATTGACAAGCTAACGAGAAATGCCCCAGGCCACGGCATGCGGTGACCAGAAAATACGTGTAATGGATATCACAAAGCAGACAATTCTACACGTTCTGGATGGCCATGTTAGCAGTGTGAAGCAAGTGGCATTTGAGCCGACATGTTCCTCTATCGTCGCCAGTTGTTCCCGTGATGGAACCGCCATGATTTGGGATCTTCGCGCCAACATTCAGAGTCGCTTTGATAATAGCGAATTTATCACTCACAGACCTGTCGAGGTTATTCGCGGCGCTCATGCCTCACTGACGGCCCCGAAAGGCCGGGCTTCCAAATCAATTGTCTCGGTAACAGCATTGGCCTGGGCTATTCCAAATACTTTTCTCACGGCTTGCGAGTCTAGAGCAGAGCTCAGGTGCTGGGATCGTCGTTCTATCAAACAAGATAGAAGAGGAAATTCTCAACCTTGTGAGGTGTCGGCTGAGCCAAAACATCACCAGGTTCGCCCCTTCGGCATAAACTCAATATCCATTTCCCCAGACAAGTCCATGGCCTACACCCTGTGTAAGGACTCGATAGTCTACGCTTGGGGGACCAGGCTGCTCGAACACGGCCCCTTACATGCATATCATCACCCCGAACTCCACGCCTCCAGTTTCTACGTCAAGTCGGACATCAGCCCCGACGGGCAATACCTCGCTACTGGTTCCAGCTCCGGGTCAGCCTGTATCTTCCCGACGGCCCAGCAGTACTTCGATAAGGGACTTTACGCCCAGAAAACCGATTTTCCAGAGGGGTCCCGCATCCAGGCTGTTTCCAAGAATATGCCCGTCGGCACCGGCGTTGTGCTTGTTCGTGCGCACAATAGGGAAGTGACAGACGTGAGCTGGACAAATAAGGGGGATCTCGTGACCATCTCGGACGACTACCATGCCAGGTGCTGGAGAAGCGATGATAAGGGCGTGAATGCGCGGGACTTGAGAGAGAATGGTGAGGAGAATGGTAGAAGATGGGGCTGGGGATGGGCCCAATTGCAGGGAGAGAAGAAGGAAGGGGGGGATGAAGAGTCTTCCGATGAGAACAGTGTTCTTCCTGTGAATGACCCCGCCGACGAGCTCGATTCCCAGGAAGGTGAAGACGGCACCGCTGATCAAGAAGAGTGATGCAAGGAGATAGATGTATAGGTGGATGATCAAAGATTGTGCACAGAACACACAAGCTTGCTAGCACCCTCTTTTTCCCACCCACTCTCCTTCGTTCTCATTTTATCGCCCTTTCCGCCTTTTTCATACTCTAGCTCTTCTTTTTCTATAATTGTATAGTGTCTTTTCCTTGAGTTCTATTTCATACTATCATCATCACCATTTAAGTCCGGCGGCGTATGTGCTTTTTCTCCTTTCTTCCCCTCTAATGTTCCGAGAGGGTTGCATATTTTCTACTTCTACTTCTATCAATAGCCCCTACTTTACTTTTTCTTTCTTCCTTTTTCTTCTTCCATGCTCAGGGTATCCTCAGCCATTCCCTCTTTCTAGAAAAATAGTTCCACCATGTACAGTACAGTATAAGCCAAAAGGCCAACCCTTTCCACACCTTCCTACCTACTTACTCACCTCTTTCCGACAACGGGCTCCCACCTTCCACCATACCTTACCCCTCTACCTCCCTTCTCTTTCTTTCTTTCTCCTTTTTTTCTACATCTCACATGTACAATATTATACGCTCCAATAATGTGCGTTTCGTGAATACCCAGGCTCTTCAGGGGCAGTGGGAGTTCGAGACGGAAATGAAACGATATAGAAGTTCTATCATAATTATTATAGATGGATGATAGCTTTTCGCCCCATTTTTATTTTATTTTTATTTTTGTTCTCAGGTGCATTCTTCCCTCTCCTTTTTCTTACTCTCTTGGGAATTAGGGCTGCGTATGGTATTGAATCTCTCAATAACATGTTTGTCTAGTCGGATTGGACAGTTAAATAATATGATAGCAGACGAGGCACTTTTTTCACACCATCGTTGTTTTTTTTTCTCCGCCCGCTTGAGATGGCTTTCGGCGAGTCTGCGGGGTGTATCTGGGGAGTGATGGTTCATGAACGAGTGACGTGTTATGGATAATTAAGGTTTGCTTGGGTTACACATTATGTCATAGGTTGGAATCTATGCGATTTAAAAATATTTTTCTTATGAGTTCAACCAACTCTCCTTTGCCGGAACTAACCAACCATCACAACACAATCCCAATGGCGCTCCCACGAATACACACAAGATCATTACCCCTCCTCCAGTCGTGCGCGCAATTCCCTTTTAAACCTCCAATATCACCATACTCACCAACAAAGCGCCATTCCTCAACGCTGAACGTCGCATCCGCACGAGCATACTGTCTCGATCTCCTTCGGTCCCTCCTCCCCTCCTCCCCTTCCAATTCTATCTATAGAAGGCTAACACCCCCCCCCTCCCCCACAGCAAACATGACAAACCCTCCCACCTCCTCTCCGTCTTCCAACCATCCTATAGCAAAGACACCTACCTCTCCCTCCGCGCCTTCAACACAGAAACTAGCCTAATCCCCGACCAAGTCAGTAACACAACCCTAGGCCGCCTACGGATAAACTTCTGGCGTGACAACCTAACAAAGCTATTCTCACCACCACCACCCGCGCACCACTACACACCGCCAGCAGAGCCGACGCTCCTCCTCCTATCCCACGCCGTACACGCCAACCACGCGAAGCTGACAAAGGGCTTCTTGACGCGCGTGCTAGCGGAGCGCGAGAAGTACCTCGGTAATGTCCCCTTTCGGAATATGCAGGATTTAGAGGCCTACGCGGAGGGGACGTATGCTAGTTTGCTGTACGCAACGTTGGAGGGGCTTGGGTTGAGGGATACGGGGTTGGATCATGTTGCTTCGCATGTTGGTAAGGCGGAAGGGATTGTCGCGGTGATTAGGGGGTTGGCGGTGCTGGCTCGTGTTGAGGAGGGTGGGGCGGTGGTGTTGCCGCTGGATTTGTGCGCGGAGGTGGGCTTGCGGCAGGAGGATGTTTTGCGGAGGGCGCAGGGTAGGGGCAGTGGGGATGATGGTGAGGATGCGGTGGGGAGGTTGAAGGAGGTGGTGTTCAGGATTGCGACGCTGGCTAATGATCATTTGATCACCGCGCGGAAAATGGTCGCGGAGGAGCCGACGGCGAGGGGCGTGGCGTTTTCGGGTTTTATGCGGGCGGTGGGTGGTGACTTTGAACTTACTTACTTCCTTCTCCCCCTCTTGTACTTACGGGGGCTAGTCTGATGAGCGGAACGGCAGGTTCCTACGGCGATATACTTGGAAAGACTGGAAAGGGTTGACTTTGACCCCTTCGACAATCGGCTTCAAAGACCGGATTGGAAGCTACCGTGGAGAGCGTATAGAGCTTATACCACTCGGAGGTTCTGATTGGCACAATAATGCCTGACATGGCGGGGGCGTATTTGTTTGTTTTTTCCCTCCGGAATCTCAATTCACTAGACAAGAGAAGTACTTTGCAGTCCCCAGCGATATATGATTTCGAAAAAGGATTAAGGTAGCATTCTTCCTTGGTAAAGAAAAAACATGTTGAGCTAAGCCTAGGTAGTATCATTTTACGATTGCCGTTACGCCCAAAATTGTCACATCTAGTCTTCCGGAACCATACCTGAGTACTAGTAGTTGGGTCAAAACCCTAACTATCGGGACATTAATATAGGCACGCTCCTTGCCCTGGGATCAGTGCTACGACCACTCTGTAAAATCTTGAAGCTTTCAACCTATTCCTTTGAGAGGTTAAATAACGAAATTCAGAGCACCCGAGAAGTTGCGCCATTAGTTGGAGATATGAGCAGGGGTTGGAATTACTAAACAGACCGAATGATATGGCTGAAGCCACTTCTTATCATATATTGATTTCTGTTATGATGAGGCTGAAAACTGCTTATTCATCCAGCAGTACTCGAGTATGATGTGTGTTGAACCCCACTCCTGCGCAATTCTCGGTGTGCACTGAATTTCGTTGTTTCACCTCTTTTGGGGGATATCATACCTCCATTGCACCAAAGCAGCCACTGAACCTATAAAAGCTGAAAATCCTACACCTCAATAGTTAGATTATCTTGAGATGAATTCCCAGTCGTCAGCATACCATCCACCACGCTGTCACACTCCAGATACAGAAGATGAATTCGAAGAACCTCCACTAGGAATGCAATCGCCGGGCTCAGGCATGCTACCACCGGGCCGTCCACAAATGCCGGACAACCAACCAATTCCCGGTAATCCACAATTGCCCGGTTTCTCACAGGTGATCGACCACATACCAATTTTCGGCAATCCACAGGTGCCTGGAAATCCACAAACGCCTGGCAATCCACATTTTCCCCACAATCCACAAATACCCGGCAATCAACAAATACCTGGCCTGCAGCAAATTACCGGCAACTCACAAATGACCCTCTACCCACAAATGGCTAGTAACCTGCAAATGTCTGGATACCCTCAGATGCCCAGCTACCCACAAATGTCCGGCAATACTCAAATGGCCGGCAATCCACAAGCCCCTGGAACCCCGCAAGTGCACAGCAATACACAAATGGCCAGTACTCCACAAATGACCTACCCACAAGTGCCCAGTAACCTACAAATGCCTGGATACCCTCAATTTCCTGGCTATCCTCAAATGCCTGGATACAACCAAATGCCTGGCTATCCACTGGTGCCTAGTTATCCGCACCCGGAGCTTCATCTCTATCCATCAGTACAGCACCAAATATATGGCTCGGCTCTGCTGCCAGATAATTCAACTCCATCCTGCCCTCATACTACTAGCCTTAATCCTAACGTACAATCTCCCGGCATGGGCAAGCAGGCAACGCCCCCCACAGCCAACGCCGGATCCCTACCCACAACGCCACCGAAGGTTAGCCCTGGCACGGAAATCATCATAGCGCTGCTGGGAGTCACAGGTAATATCTAAAGTCAATTCAAACCCTGCATACATTGGCTAACATGAATGACAGGCGCAGGTAAAAGCCATTTCATCAGGGAGGTCTCTGGAAATTTGGCGGTCGAAGTGAGCAGTGATCTTTATCCATGTAGGACAGTCCCTGCTATAGAAGTTGGAGTCGAATGCTGACAGGAGGAAGGTACCAACAAGGTTCAATCTTACTCATTTGAGTATGCAGGGGCAAGAATCACACTAGTTGACACTCCTGGCTTCAATGGTATGAATAGAAGCGATACTAAGGTCCTGCGGATGATTGGCGATTGGGCCTCGGAGGCCTACAGGAATGAGCGACTCCTCTCCGGTATCATTTACCTTCACCCTATCACCCATACTCGCATGGAAGGTTCTATCCTAAAGAATCTTAGAACGCTCCAAGGTCTGTGCGGTCAGGAGGCGCTGGAGAATGTGCTTCTCACAACAACACAGTGGTCTAGAGTAAATTGGGTAGAGGGAGAGTTTCGCGAAAATAGGCTCCGGATTCGGGAATTCTGGGGAGGGTTCATTGAGAAGGGTGCCACTCTCCAGAGATTCGCTGGTACTAGAGCATCCGGGCTGGAGCTTATTCACAGGTTGATGTTAAACAAACGAAAGCCCCTCCATATCCAGAATCAAATGGTCAAACAACATATGACCCTACTTGAGACCGATGCAGGGAAATGCATTAACGAGTTATTAGTTGAGCAAAAGAAGAAGCATAAAGAGGAAGTAGAATCTCTCTCTCTCGAACATCAGGAAGCTATAAAAGCGAAAGAGGATCAAATGAACGAGACCCTTGCAGCGGAGCAAGCAAAAACTCAAAAGAAGCTCGAAGAGGCTGTAACCGAAAAGGAATTGTTAGCGGAGTCGCATGCAGCGGAGGTAAAACAACGAGAAGCGGAGGAGAGGGAGAGGCAGGAAGAGGCTGCAGCTTATACAAAATCGTTAGAGGAGCAGCTCGTAGTGGAGATACAAAAACGACAAGAGGAGGAGAGGAAGAGGCAGGAAGAGACTGCAGCTAAAACAAAATTGTTAGCAGAGTTGCAGGCAGCGGAGATAAATAAACGGGAGGCGGAGCGGAGGAAGAGGCAGGAGGAGGCTGTAGCTGAAGCAAAATTGTTAGCAGAGCTTCAGGCAGCGGAGATAAATAAACGGGAGGCGGAGCGGAGGAGGCAGGAAGAAGCCGCAGCTGAAGCAAAATTGCTAGCGGAGTTGCAGGCAGCGGAGATAAAAAAGCGAGAAGTGGAGGAGAGGGAGAGGCAGGAAGAGGCTGTAGCTAAAACAAAATTGTTAGTGGAGCAGCTTGTAGCGGAGATAAAAAGGCGAGAAGCGGAGGAGAGGGAGGAGAGGGAGAGGCGGGAGGAAATTTGGAGGGGTGAGAAGGCAGTGATTGCTGTCGCTACTAAGGATCTTACAAATGCCGTCCATCTCGACACTTTTCGCGGCAGCTATTCCACCAGAGGCCGCTGGATCCTTGACATTAATAACCATAAGGAATTTGAGTTGAATACCTTCGCCGTCGAAATCCAGTCCCCCCAATTTAACACCTCTTCTGGCAGTTGGGCTCCAGTAAAGACGCTTCTGGGGCTGGGTACTAAGGGGACGGGTACTAAGGGGGCGGGTTCGACCGATTACATTTTTTCCCGCGGGGCGCACTATGTGTTCCAATCTGGTACCTCTATTAGAAGGGGTGGCCAAGATTTTTTTATCTTTATGAAAGAGATATAAAATTAGTGCTACGTTACCTGTGTTGACCAAGTGTCTTGCAATTGGAAGGTTGGGAGGAGTGCACTATAGGGAGTGTATTAGGGTATTGATAGGGAGTGCAAAGGAGAATTGGGGCTTGTATGATAGAAGAATTGGAGGGTTTCCGTTTTCTACTGTATCGTAGGTCCATTGGAAAAACCCCTGCGGCACATGGAATTACTTCTTTCCTTCCTGTAGTTTTCTTTTTATGATAATATTTCGATGTCAGTAAGTGCTACAGTTGAAGGAGTTCTTGGAATATAAGAGAAGTTTAGTAGGGTACCGGTGCTGTGTCTTGTAATCTGCTATCATACCAGTGTGATAAGTAAATTGTAACCCATCACTTAACCTCCTTTTCTGCGCGATAACGAAGGATGGAGGTTTTTGGAGTGTTGGCACTCACGCTTTTGCCTGAAGCCTGGAGTACTCGGGGAGCATCGGGTTGTATGGTATGCTTCCGGGTCGGATGGATATCACAGGGAGTGCTGACTCTGCGTTAACATAAGTTCACCTTCGTACATAAGTTCACCTTCGTAGTATTATACGAGTGCCATAGAAACTCTAATATTTGACCGAGTGCTACCGTATGTCTTTGAGGTTGCCTCTTTGGGTATAATACCTTAAAAGTTCTTGAAATGTGCTATCTCTGGGAACTTTGTAACTTAACTTCCAGATCCTGGGTCAAAAGCTCCCGAGAAGGATTACCGTTTTTTCCCCGACACGGTTATATAAGGTCGCCCCACTGGACGGGTTGGATTTCATTAGCTAACTTAGTATTTGTAATTCGTTTATCCTGTCGCGGGCTGGTGGGCTGATTTTCCGCTGATATCTGATAGTGGATTTCAAGATTTTTATGATACGCCTCGAGTCTTCTAGTAGGAGGTTGACAATCTTACTTTGGATACCTACTCTTCGTGGGTTAGGGTATTCTTTCGTACAACCGATTTTCATACTGACTCGGGTTAGTCACAACAAACAATTGAGGACGCCAGCTGGTTGGTTGGTTGGTTACTAGCTGGGCGATGTCGGGCCCCTGGAGACCGAGCTGCTGTTTCTCATGAAGACTCTTGTGCGCTTTAACTTATTTTCTGCTGAGCGCTAGGTATTCTGAAGCTGGCTCTAGAAGTGTAGGGCACCGGTGCATCACACACAATCAATGTCATAAACATACTGTACGTTTCTTAAAACACTATAACCACGGTTTCCAGTTAGGTTGTTAGTAGTTCAAGCAAGCGTGACCCCTTCGATAAATCAGCTTCAAATACCAGATTGGAAGTTACCATGGAGGGCCTACAGAGCTTATACTTATACTACTTAGAAGCAATGCCTGACATGGTGGGGGCGCATTTGTTTGTTTTTTCCCTTCGGAATCTCAATTTACTAGACAAGAGAAGTACTTTGCAGTCCCCACCGATATATGATTTCAAAAAAGCATTAAGGTGGTCTTTAAATTAACCCTATTCTAGGCTAGCTGCCACAGGCAGCAGGTCAAATTTGACCAGTAGATGCGGTCTAGCTGAGCCACTTTTTACATTGATTTCTGCTATGTATGATGGGGCTGAAAACTGCTTATTCATCCGATAGTACTCGAGTATCATATGTCTTGAACTGTTGAAATACGGGCTAAAGATCAAGATATATACCGGAAACATGCGCGTGTGAGAGATGCTTGGGTTCCTCATTCTATCTTAGAGGGCCGGAAAGGCCTACTATTTATACAGTGAAATAGCAACATATACCCGCAGCGGAAGAGAAGTTAAAGGAAACAATAACTTATGGAAGACAAGAGAAGGTAAATGAGAACAGAATTGCGTATGAGATTGTGTAGTGACATAAGAGACAAGTCTAATATGGTAAGTCAAACTCAGAGAGTAGTAGGGAGAATGACCGGCTATGTCGTACTCCTATACGTAGAGAGTGCATATCCGAAAGCTTATTTTCAACATTATTCATCCGACAGTACTCGAGTATGATATGTGTTGAATCCCCACTCCTGGTGCACTGGATTTCGTTGTTTCACCTCTTTTGGGGGATATCATACCTCCATTGCACCAAAGCAGCCACTGAACCTATAAAAGCTGAAAATCCTACACCTCAATAGTTAGATTATCTTGAGATGAATTCCCAGTCGCCAGCATACCATCCACCACGCTGTCACACTCCAGATACAGAAGATGAAGTCGAAGAACCTCCACCGGGAATGCAATCGCCGGGCTCAGGCATGCTACCATCCGGCCATTCACCAATTCCCGGCAATCCACAAATGCATGGTTTCTCACAGGTGATCGGCTGCATACCAATTTTCGGCAGTCCACAGGTGCCTGGAAATCTACAAACGCCTGGCAATCCACATATTCCCCACAATCCACAAATACCCGGCAATCAACAAATACCTGGCCAGCAGCAAATTGCCAGCAACTCACAAATGACCCGCTACCCACAAATACCCGGAAATACTCAAATGCCCGGCAATCCACAGGCCCCCGGAACTCCGCAAATGCACAGCAATCCACAGATGGCCAGTACTCCACAAATGGCCTACCCACAAATGCCTAGTGACCTACAAATGCCTGGATACCCTCAATTTCCGGGCTATCCTCAAATGCCTGGATACTATCAACTGCCTGACTATCCCCAAATACCTGGCTATCCATTGGTTCCTAGTTATCCGCACCCGGAGCTTCATCTCTATCCATTAGTACAGCACCAAATAAATGGCTCGGCTCTACTGCCAGATAATTCAACTCCATTTTGCCCTCATACTACTAGCCTTAATCCTAACGTACAATCTCCCGGCATGGGCAAGCAGGCAACGCCCCCCACAACCAACGTCGGACCCCTACCCACGGCGCCACCGAAAGTTAGCCCTGGCACGGAAATCATCATAGCACTTATGGGAGTCACAGGTAATATCTAAAGTCAATTCAAACCCTGCATACATTGGCTAACATGAATGACAGGCGCAGGTAAAAGCTACTTCATCAGGGAGGTCTCTGGAAATTCGGCGGTCGAAGTGAGCAGTGATCTTTATCCATGTAGGACAGTCCCCTGCTATAGAAGTTGGAGTCGAATGCTGACAGGAGGAAGGTACCAACAAGGTTCAATCTTACTCATTTGAGTATGCAGGGGCAAGAATCACACTAGTTGACACTCCTGGCTTCAATGGTATGAATAGAAGTGATACCAAGGTCCTGCGGATGATTGGCGATTGGGCCTCGGAGGCCTACAGGAATTCGCAACTCCTCTCCGGTATCATTTACCTTCACCCCATCACCCATACCCGCATGGAAGGTTCTATCTTAAAGAACCTTAGGACACTCCAAAGTCTGTGCGGTCAAGAGGCGCTGGAGAATGTGCTTCTCACAACAACACAGTGGTCTAGAGTGAATTGGGCAGAGGGAGAGTTTCGCGAAAGTAGGCTCCGTGTTCGGGAATTCTGGGGAGGGCTCATTGAGAAGGGTGCCACTCTCCAGAGATTCGCCGGTACTAGAGCATCCGGGCTGGAGCTTATTCATAAGTTGATGTTAAACAAACGAAAGCCCCTCCATATCCAGAATCAAATGGTCAAGCAGCATATGACCCTACTTGAGACCGATGCAGGAAAATGCATTAACGAGTTATTAGTTGGGCAAAAGAAGAAGCATAAAGAGGAAGTAGAATCTCTCTCTCTCGAACATCAGGAAGCTATGAAAGCGAAAGAGGATGAAATGAAGGAGATACTTGCAGCGGAGCAAGCAAAAGCTCAAAAGAAGCTCGAAGAGGCTGCAACCGAAGGGGAATTGTTAGTGGAGTCGCATGCAGCGGAGGTAAAACAACGGGAAGCGGAGGAGAGGGAGAGGCAGGAAGAGGCTGCAGCTTATACAAAATCGTTAGAGGAGCAGCTCGTAGTGGAGATACAAAAACGACAAGAGGAGGAGAGGAAGAGGCTGAAGGAGGCCGCAGCTGGGGCAAAATTGTTAGCGGAGTTGCAGGCAGCGGAGATAAAAAAGCGAAAAACGGAGGAAAGGGAGAGGCGGGAAGAAATTGGGAGGGGTGAGAAGGCAGTGATTGCTGTTGCTACTAAGGATCTTTCAAATGCCGTCCTTATCGACACTTTTCACGGCAGCTATTGTTCCACCAGGGCCCGCTGGATCCTTGACATTAATAACCATAAGGAATTTGAGTTGAATACCTTCGCCGTCGCAATCCAGTGCCAATTTAACCCCTCTTCTGGCAGTTGGGGTCCTGTAAAGACGCTTGTGGGGCCGACGATTCTGGGGCCGGGTATTGAAGGGACGGGTACTAAGAGGACGGGTTCGACCCATTATGTTTTTTACGGCGGGGCGCGCTATGTGCTCCAACCTGGTACCTCTATTAGAAGGGGTGGCCAAGAATTTTTTATCTTTATGAAAGAGATATAAAATTAGTGCTACGTTACCTGTGTTGACCAAGTGTCTTGCAATTGGAAGGTTGGGAGGAGTGTACTATAGGGAGTGTATTAGGGTATTGATAGGGAGTGCAAAGGAGAAGTGGGGCTTGTATGATAGAAGAATTAGAGGATTTCCGTTTTCTATTGTAGGTCTATTGGAAAAACCCCTGCGGCACATGGAATTGCTTCTTTCCTTCCTGTGGTTTTCTTTTATGATAATATTTCGATGTCAGTAAGTGCTACAGTTGAAGGAGTTCTTGGAATATAAGAGAAGTTTAGTAGGGTACCGGTACTGTGTCTTGTAATCTGCTATCATACTAGTATGATAGGTTTACATTCAAGCTCTCGGGCTTTGGTTTTGTGCTCAAGTATACTCCTGTTACTAAGAGAGTATTTGCACCCTGGGCAGGTGGCCGGGTGAAAGTTAATTATAACCTATCACTTAGCCTCATTCTGCGTGGTAATAACGAAGGATGGAAGTTTTTGGAGTGTTGGCACTCACGCTTTTGCCTAAAGCCTGGGATACTCGGGGAGCCATTGGGTTGTATGGTATGCTTCCGGGTTGGATGGATATCACAGAGAGTGCTAATGCTGACTCTGTGTTAGCATAGGTTCATTTTCTTAGTATTATACGAGTGCCATAGAAACTCTAATAATTTGACCGAGTGCTACCGTATGTCTTTGAGGGTTGCCTCTTTAGCTATGATACCTTAAAAGCTCTTGAAATCTGCTATCTCTGGGAACTTTGTAACTTAACTTCCAGATCCTGGGTCAAAAGCTCCCGAGAAGGATTACCGTTTTTTCCCCGACACGGTTATAAGGTCGGTTGGGTTTCGTTAGTTAACTTAGTATTTGTAATTCGTTTAACCTGTCAAACTAAGCCTATCGCGGGCTGGTGGGCTGGTTTCGGCTGATACGCCTCAAGTCTTCAAGTACGAGCTTGGCAATCTTACTTTGGATACGGCACCCTACTCTTCGTGGGTTAGGGTATTATTTCGTACAAGTACAACCGATTTTGATACTGACTCTGGTCAGTCACAACAAACAATTGAGGACGCCAGCTGGTTGGTTGGTTGGTTGGGTACTAGTTAGCTGGGCGATGTCGGGCTCCGGGGGACCCGGTCGCTATTTCTCATGAAGACTCTCGTGCGCTTTAACTTATTATCTACTGAGCGCTAGGTAATATTATACAGTGGTTACATGCGCTTTTAGGTGAATCAGAATTCTCCACTACCAGCAAATACATACATACATACATGGGGGCCTCTAAGCTAAAAAAATCCAGGTCGATCTTGGTTCTTTGCATAAGTATCTCAGCTACAGTATGCCATATCTACACTTATTCTAGGGAGTTGTGCTAACTCACACCTCGTGTTAGACCAGGACATGCGATATCTCTTTTGTACTGTACTGCGGTATTTACCCTTCTCCAAATTTAAGCCGATCATGAGTTATTCACCAATTCCCCCCTCTTGTTCTAAAAAAATATATTGGAATTTCAATCAATCTGAGCTCATCGATATATTCTGAAGGTGGCTCTAGATGTGTAGGGCACCAGCGCACCACACACAATCAATGTCATAAATATACTGTAGGTTTCTTAAAACACTATAACCGCGATTTCAAGTTAGGTTGTTAGTAGTTCGAGCAAGAGTGACCCCTTCGACAAATCAGCTTCAAATACCAGAGAAAGTTGCCATAGAGGGCCTAGAGAGCTTATACTTATACTACTTACAAGTTCTGATTTAGCACAATAATGCCTGACATGGTGGGGGCGTATTTGTTTGTTTTTTCCCTCTGGAATCTCAATTTACTAGACGAGAGAAGTACTTTGCAGTCCCCACCGATATATAATTTCGAAAAAGAATTAGTTAAGGTGGTCTTCAAATTAACCCTAGCAGGTCCATTTTGACCAGTAGATGCGGTCTAGCTGAGCCACTTTTTACATTGATTTCTGCTGCGAGTATGATGAGGCTGAAAACTGCTTATTCATCCGACAGTATGTCTTGGACCCAGCTCCTGCCCAATTCCCTAGTGCACTAAATTTCGTTGTTTCACCTCTTTTGCGGATATCACACTCACGCCTCTATTGCACCAAAGCAGCCCTGAACCTATAAAACCTGAAAATCCGACACCACAATAGTTAGATTATCTTGAGATGAATTCCCAGTCGTCAACATGTCGATACCATCCACCACGCTGTCACACTCCAGATACAAATGATGAATTCGAAGAACCTCCACCAGGTTTACAATCGCCAGGCTCAGGCATGCTACCACCCGGCAATCCACAAATGCCCGGCGGTCCCCAGGTGCCCGGCAGTCCACAAATGCCCGGTCTCTCACAGGCGCCCGGCTACCTGCAAATCCTCAGCAATCCACAGGCGCCTGGCAATCCACAAACGTCTAGCAATCCACAAATTCCCCACAATCCACAAATACCCGGCAATCAACAAATACCTAGCCAGCAGCAAATTGCCAGCAGCTCACAAATGACCCTCTACCCACAAATGCCTAGTAACCTACAAATTTCTGGATACCCTCAGATGCCCAGCTACCCACAAATGCCCGGAAATACTCAAATGGCCGGCAATCCACAGGCCCCTGGAACTCCGCAAATCCACAGCAATCCACAGATGGCCTACCCACAAATGCCTAGTAACCTACAAATGCCTGGATGCCCTCAATTTCCTGGCTATCCCCAAATGCCTGGATACTATCAACTGCCTGGCTATCCCCAAATACCTGGCTATCCACCGGTATCTAGTTATTGGCACCCGGAGCTTCATCTCTATCCATTAGTACAGCACCAAATATACGGCTCGGCTCTACCACCAGATAATTCAACTCCATCCTGCCCTCATACTACTAGCCTTAACCCTAACGTACAATCACCCGGCATGGGCAAGCAGGCAACGCCCCCCGCAACCAACGTCGGATCCTTACCCACAGCGCCACCGAAAGTTAGCCCTGGCGCGGAAATCATAATAGCACTGATGGGAGTCACAGGTAATATCCAAAGTCAATTCAAACCCTGCATACATTAGCTAACATGAGTCACAGGCGCAGGTAAAAGCTACTTCATCAGGGAGGTCACTGGAAATTCGGCGGTCGAAGTGAGCGGTGATCTTTATCCATGTAGGGCAGTCCCCTGTTATAGAATTTAGAGTTGAATGCTGACAGGAGGAAGGTACCAACAAGGTTCAATCTTACTCATTTGAGTATGCAGGGGCAAGAATCACACTAGTCGACACTCCTGGCTTCAATGGTATGAATAGAAGCGATACTAAGGTCCTGCGGATGATTGGCGATTGGGCCTCGGAGGCCTACAGGAATTCGCAACTCCTCTCCGGTATCATTTACCTTCACCCCATCACCCATACCCGCATGGAAGGTTCTACCCTAAAGAACCTTAGGACACTCCAAAGTCTGTGCGGTCAGGAGGCGCTGGAGAATGTGCTTCTCACAACAACACAGTGGTCTAGAGTAAATTGGGTAGAGGGAGAGTTTCGCGAAAGTAGGCTCCGGATTCGGGAATTTTGGGGAGGGCTCATTGAGAAGGGTGCCACTCTCCAGAGATTCGCCGGCACTAGAGCATCCGGACTGGAGCTTATTCATAAGTTGATGTTAAACAAACGAAAGCCCCTCCATATCCAGAATCAAATGATCAAGCAACATATGACCCTACTTGAGACTGATGCAGGAAAATGCATTAACGAGTTATTAGTTGAGCAAAAGAAGAAGCATAAGGAGGAAGTAGAATCTCTCTCTCTCGAACATCAGGAAGCTATGAAAGCGAAAGAGGATGAAATGAACGAGATCCTTGCAGCGGAGCAAGCAAAAGCTCTCGAAGTAGCTGCAGCCGAAAAGGAATTATTAGCGGAGTCGCATGCAGCAGAGGTAAAACAACGAGAAGCGGAGGAGAGGGAGAGGCGGGAAGAAGCTACAGCTTATATAAAATCGTTAGAGAAGCAGCTTGCGGTGGAGCAAGCAAAAGCTCAAAAGAAGCTCGAAGAGGCAGCAGCCGAAAAGGAATTGTTAGCGGAGTCGCATGCAGCGGAGGTAAAAAAACGGGAAGCGGAGGAGAGGGAGAGGCGGGAAGAGGCTGCAGCTTATACAAAATCGTTAGAGGAGCAGCTTGTAGCGGAGATAAAGAAACGACAAGAGGAGATGAATAGGCAGGAAGAGACTGCAGCTAAAATAAAATTGCTAGCGGAGTCGCATGCAGCGGAGGTAACACAATGGGAAGCGGAGGAGAGGGAGAGGCTGGGAGAGGCTGCAGCTTATACAAAATTGTTAGAGGAGCAGCTCGTAGCGGAGATACAAAAACGACAAGAGGAGGAGAGGAAGAGGCAGGAAGAGACTGCAGCCAAAACAAAATTGTCAGCAGAGTTTCAAGCAGCGGAGATAAATAAACGGGAGGCGGAGCGGAGGAAGAAGCAGGGAGAGGCCGCAGCTGAAGCAAAATGGTTAGCGGAGTTGCAGGCAGCGGAGATAAATAAACGGGAGGCGGAGCAGAGGAAAAGGCAGGAGGAGGCTGCAGCTGAAGCAAAATTGCTAGCGGAGTTGCAGGCAGCGGAGGTAAAAAAACGGAAAGCGGAGAAGAGGAAGAGGCACAAAGAGGCTAAAGCTAAAACGAAATTGCTAGAGAAGCAGCTTGTAGCAGAGATAAAAAAACGACAAGAGGAGGAAAGGAAGAGGCAGGAAGAGACTACTATTGGGTCCACTCAACTGTCTTCCGCCTCCGCTACTTCGGCATCATCGCTTTCCATACCATCGTTAGAGGAGCAAGCCCACTTTATTAGGAAATCTAAATATCAGACCGAGCTGAAGGCAGGTGATTTGGGATATATCATCTCCGGTCCCTGGTTGAATCAATTCATAGCAAAACCCCTCACCAAAGAAGATGCCGAAAATGAAATAGGGCCTATAGACAACTCTGATTTGGTGGACACAACTCAAATGCAATGGCAAGCCAAGAAAACTTCGGACGACAGTACGTTCTCAAGTCTGCCGTTCCTTTTTCCTGGATGTGGAGGCGGACAGCCCATCTCAGTACTGACAGGACATTTCATGAAGGGGAAAGCGACGAAGATTCTGCTGTTCCGGAGGACTTTGTCGCTATCAAACCGGGCACTTTAGGCGAAGACTTCGAGATTTTACCGGAAGAAGCCTGGAATTCACTTGTTTCTTGGTATGGTTTAGCTGAAGGTTCCCCCGTTATCACGCGAAGAGCAGTCGATACTTCTGAGACAATTATGCCACATATTCAATATGAGATTCACCCACCCACATTTACGTTTTACAAACTCCGAGATCCTGGCACCAATGTAACCAAGGACTTGTTGGACAAAGAGAAATTTCAATCACCAAAGACAATCATCGCGGGCAAAAGCGACAGCTTCCAAAAGCTCTTGAGGAAGGTCAAGAAGTTGGCGGATGTGGATGCTGCGAGAAAAATTCGCCTTTGGAGGATAATAGAGAACTCATCCGAGCACGATTTGGAGTCTGCTAGTACTCGCCCATGGTAGAAAAGGACGGAAAACTTTGAGTGACGAGACAAGGATTTGGAGTGAAGATCGATAAGGGGTAATGGAAAAATTGGGGTGTTACATGACACCATTAACCTCCAGCAGCTGCACTGTGTTTAGCTTTTATTTTAAATCAATGGTTTTTACTAAGGTTGTATAAGGCTAAGGTGAGACCAAAAGAGAAGGGATCAAGGCTTCTTCAATGGTTCTTTTAGGGGGTTTATAGAAATGAAGAGATTGAACTGCACATTGATAGTTGAAGATACCAACTCCTTCAGTCCAGATTTCAGGTGTCTGCCAAGCCCAGAATTTTTCCACACAAGCCAACTGTCTCTTTACTGCCCCACATGATCTTGCTGATCTTTTTTTCCGTCCTTTTCTACCCTGGGCGAGTAAATCGCCAAGGAAGGGTGGAAAAGGGAAGGGGGCTGAGCCCTTCAAACAGTTAGTGATCGATTTGCAACCCTTCCTGGACCTGAGTCTTGGCGCCGAACGGGAGTTGGTAGATCTCAAGGATCAATCTAGCGATCCAAAGTGCGATAGCGGTATGAGGATTAGTGCAGCAGGCTTGGGTGCTGGCGGCACGATTGTCATTGAAGAGCAGAGCTCAGATGGTGAATGGATCAGTGAGAAAGCGACCAAGGTGGCTAAGAGCGGTGAGCAGGTTACCGTGGCTCTAACTGGAAAGAACGCCACAGGCGGGCCAAGAAGGAAAAAGAAAAAAATGGGTTCAGCAAGGCGTTCTAGCACAGCTCTGAATGGCCGATCGCCGGGCGGTGGTATGAGCGGATTGTCGACTATCGATAGCACTACGGGCAGCACTAACCTTTGGGGCGGTGAACAACTACCAAAATATTCTGAGAGCAGTGGAATGGAAATGGTTTTGGTGAAAACACAAGGCTCACCTACTTCTAACAAGGCACCTACCGTGGGATACGGCTTTGGCTCCAGTTTGGCCGACAGGGGTGAATCGCCGGGGAATAGTGATGATGAGATGTTTATTAGTCCTTTGTGTTAATTTTGACGTTATTCTTTCCTTCTAGTCAGATGACAGTGTCAGGTGACACTATCATGTGACTAAGTTATACTATTGTATTCTAGTGGTTTCTAGGGATTTCCTTGGTATGGGGCAGTGCTCGTGTAACAGAGAAAGAGTATATCCCTTGGGCGGTGTGAAACAGTAAAATTCGGTTCCAGGCACACTCAGAATTGTGATTCGTTGCAAATTAATGGCTGCTGTGATGCCGAGCCAGTTGGGCGCTCAAACAAGTTATGACCGAGCTATTTCGAGTAATAGAATCGGATTTTTAACGTCCAAAGTGGCTTGGCATCATGGCAGCTATTAATTTGCAACGAATCACAATTCTGAGTGTGCCTGGAACCGAATTTTACTGTTTCACACTGTCTAAGGGATAAAGGGCAGTTTCTTTCATCCTATTGGATATCAAGAACGATCTCCTCTACACACCCGGCGATTGAAATTTCAATACCATGATTTTTGATCTTCATCTCCGCTCCCTCCTGCACTCTCCGTGAGCTGCATTCCTCCTTGCCCCCACGATAGTCTTGGAGTTGGCTGCCCTTTTCTTTGGGACCTTCGTCTCTCCGCCCTCCTCTCTTTTCTTTCTCACACTTGCTTCACATGGCCCGCTTAGTATTTGCACGGTCGGTAACCCCTTCTTATACTAATAAGTCGTTGTCAGCTTCAGGCGATCTGTAAAGTAGTGGTACCAGTGATGCTGCTTTCTGGTATTGCACTTTCTCCTGAGCGCTACGGTCGGAAGTATCGCATTGTCAAAAAATCATGACCTCTTAGTGGTACTTGACTCCGGCTTCACTGAGTTGTGTCTACCCCTGCTCCTTTCCACCTTGCTTCAGCTCCCATCCTCTCGCTCTTCCTCCTTCGCTTTTTTCAGGTGGCTCCATCATAGTCTCGTTCCATGATGGCCACTGCCGGGACAAACTTCATTCTTTGAGCTGGTACCTTACTACCCATACTACTTCTCTGTGTCAGCCTCCTTCCCTCTACGCACTACTCAGTTACGCTCTGTCATTGTATTGTACTGCCTCAGTGGCCGATGTTAAATGCCTTGGGTTTGTATGTAATCGCAAGGCAGAAATTATTTGGAGCTTTGCCGTAGTGTCCCTTTATATTTACTTTTATGTGGCTTAGGTTTTCCCTAGTGGTTGGGCAGTCTGGTGTCTACTGCAGGGTTTTTTCTTGTTGCTTCCTGCTTTTATGTATTTTACGTACGAGATGTGCGGTTGGTTCCATACCAGAGATAGTGTTTGTTATGGGGTGGGGTGGGGCGGGTTTTGCCCGTGGAGGCCCCGCCATTACACGGGCCCGGGGGCGTATTTTCTGCCTTCTCCCCACCCCGCCCCTGTCC
This sequence comes from Tuber borchii, assembly GCA_003070745.1. Lineage (NCBI taxonomy): Eukaryota > Fungi > Ascomycota > Pezizomycetes > Pezizales > Tuberaceae > Tuber > Tuber borchii. Next base: position 87,606 of record NESQ01000044.1, read on the forward strand.
AGGGTCCAACCCCACTCATTCCCTGGACAGGCCCCCATTTTTCACCACCAAAATTTTACGGGGGCCTGTCCGGGGCGTGGGTGGGACGGGGCCCTGGCCCTGGGTAGGGGGGAGGAAAGGCGAAAAATATGCCCTGCCCTGGGCCGGTAAGCGGGCCGGGGCGGGGAATTTCACTGGGGACCCGTATTTTTCGGAGCTCCGGAGGCCCCGTAACGAACGCTAACCAGAGGGACTTGGAGTTACTTGGCTTTACTTGGCACTGGGGGGGATAAATATTTTCTTTTATTATATGTTTTTGCTTATAGGTTTTGTTCACACCATGGCTCACGCTGCATGCGAGTTCTTTGTACCTTTAAATAAATGAATACATGATATAATAAAAAAATAAATTCCTCCTGTTGGATAGAGCGCGCAAGCTTGAATTAATCTCTAAGTCTAAGTTGTATTCTGAGCATCATGCACACTTCACTATCACAGTAGTTAGTGGCATAGATACAAATATTTTCACTTTGCTTGATCCAATAGAACCCACAGACATCAGGGTCCATGATGGCGTGGGGCTATCGCCGACCTTGAGCGGTGGAAACAGCGGTACAGCTGGGGCATACAGCATCACCGAGGCTATGGAGTCATAAGTGAAAGCGCAAACCTCGAGTGGTGGAAGGGGGATCCTGTCTGTTTGGCCTTGTTCATACATTCTTGAGCTTTGGCGAGCTAGGGATTTCGGCATGTAGGGGGTTCTAAGGGCAAATTCTTTTTATGCTTTTTTCCCGCCCTTCTTTGTTTTGTATTGCTTTCCACTCCTTCATTCACGTTTTTCCGTTTAGCTTCTTTTAGTCGTTGTACCTTCCTATGTCAATGATAACCTAGGTTTAGGAGGTAGGGGATTTGTTCTTTGTTTGTATTCACGCATCTGGTTTAATGGCGAATTGAGATGTATGCCGATGACGTGATTCATGATAAAAGCATTACTTTTATTTTTTTTCTCCATCTTTCTACCTACTTCTCCTATTGTTTGTTCAGTTTGTTCGTTGGTTAGTTGATCGCTCCGTGAGTTTATACGTTATCCTTCCATACATTAAGCTACATTACAATTAGGCCCTGTTTGGCACGCCAAAAATACCACGGTATTTTCAGTTATTCTCAGTATTTATTTATCCTACAGTATTTCACAACATCACTCTTTCTGCTACTGCTTAATGGTCAGATCTCTGATTGATTTCCCTTTTCACAGAATATGCAGAGGGGCATCTGCCTTCTCTCTATGATTTAATTATTGTCCTTTAGCACCTCTTACCTTGGGTATTAGGAAATGCGATATTTTCAGAAAAACGGAGCTTTTTTATCCAGTGGCGTGCCAAACTGAGCTTAAGTTGGAATGCGTATTCATTTCATTCTTTTTTTGCATTTTTCATTCCATCTTTCATTGGGATGGATACGGTAGCTAGCTTGTTATGCTGTGAGTTATTATAATCTGTTACAATAGTAATTCGGTTTTCTAGAGCTGGAGGTAATCTGTAGGTACTTGTGTGTTGGGTTGAGTCTGGTGATCATGATGGATATAATATCATGGTTTAACTTATCTTGACGAAGCCTGATGGTGTGTTATCATGCTTTGTTCATTTATCTATATGACAAGGTGGTGGTACTATGGTTCTTGGATGCCAGGGGTTTCTCGGGGGCCGTTTTAGTTGTAAGTGTAGTCTAGAAATCATATCGAATCACTCGACTAATCAGGAGATGATTCTTCAAAGTGCCTCAAACTGGAGGCTGCTGAAGCTAGGTCCTTGCCTGCATATTATATAGTAACTAACAGTGCTAAGGTTAGGTGCAAAACCCAGTTTCGAGTATAATATATCTGGTATTCTACCATAATTTGATAAGAACGATTCGGCGGACTAGTGTTGTGCAATATCAACTTACAAGCGAGTTGGGATATTCTATTCTCCCCGAGTCTCTTTTGCCCGCTACAATCTTTTTCCTCTCATAGTGATCTGCTCATGTTTAGGTTAACTTAAGTGTCACGAATCCATGTAGTCTCCTGAGCCAGGCAGGAATACCTCGCCATATCCTGGGACGGTATCTGGGGCTATGAAATTCCATGGCGGGTACGGGTGTCTTTAGTATAGGAGTTCATATTGCTGAAAGTGCTGACAAATTAGGTTTCCTTACTACTAGTGGATTTTAGATAGCCGGCCTGCACATTTGGAAGATGGCTTGAGAAAATTCTTAAAAGATGAGGCAAATGGGAAGGCTGTCTAGGTAGACAGACACTACTAAGGAGCCAGGTTAGGTCTACGAAGGTCTTATCCGTGATGCTGGGGGCTAATTGTGTATTTTAAAAAACTTAGATTGGGGTTTCTTTTCGTCCTCTGTAAGTCATGTGTGACCCCACCCCCCGCTCCTACATCTTCATTGAGATCGGGGTGCTTTTGTGCTTTGGCTTGGATAATAGTTTCTGGTAGGTTTAGGAGAGGTTGCCATACTATATCGTATTGAATCGTGTTATCTGCCATGTAAAATTACTCTTTGAACACTAAACTTAGACGAGTGACGGTCTGTGATGGCATTCTAAAATAGAGGAAATAGTGGTGAGAAGTTATCTGTTGAGGGATAATAGTGTGGTCAACTATTAGACAGATCGAAGCAGAGATAAGAGTTTTTCGCATTTACTGTACTAATCATAGGTGTTTTGTTTTGTTAGTATTTTGGGTAGAATATACTAAGGGTAATGCCAGAGGTTACTTGGTCGCCTTCGCTAGTTAGTTTAGTGGTCAATCTCAGACTCAGAATTATCCCAGGCTCTGATGAGAGACTATTCAATTGGGTATTCAAGGATTCTTTGAATCAGCAGTTAGCTTAGCCGTCGAACGGTATCTAATCTCGATGAATTTATTTAGTGATGGGAAACAGGGGGTTGGTTATGGTACTATCCCTTCGCTCTTAACAACGGTATTTCGAGGGCTTATAAGCCCTCGAAAAAATCCGTACATCAACAACATCACAACAAGGAACATGAAAAATCTAGGGAATATATTTTAGGTGCTCTACTATGTAAAAACTTTATCTGAGGTAACAGGAATATAATATCTCTTGTATTTGATTAATAATCTTGCTTCTCTGTGAGGTCACTTTCTCCATACTAAAGTTCCATTTAAAAGTAAACCTAAATAAATCCTGCAAGAATTGGTATTATTCTATAAATCTTGGCTCCAAGACTCTTTGCTATACAACTACCACATCTCCATAATTGTAATATTTATTGATCACCTCAGGAGTAAGATTTAAGTAATTAATAGTCTGTAGTTTGTGCATCTTTTTGTCATTTCTCTTGTGTTTTATGTGGATGGCAACAGGTTTTTGGTGGCATAGTGTACTAAAAATCAGCAAATCTTGACCTGCACATTGTAGACCCTCATCCCAACCCTAATTTTAATCTGATTGAGTAGAAAAAAATCAGACATAGAAAAGAACCTCTACAGATTATAATAGGACACACTCTTTTTAGTTACATAGCTTTAGTCAATGTGTTGGATTTTTACATATCAACAGAAGGAATAATCTCCTATTTAACCAAAACCCAACACCACCATAGTGGATTGAGAGAAAAACATTAGATAAATTGGGATCCCTTTTGAGTAGTACTGAAAATTATTATATATATTTTTTCTAAGCTTTATTTTATTGTTTTGGTTGCACATTAGACAAGAATAAGAGGTTTGATCGGTCGTTGTGATAGCCTAAATTGCACTACGAGCGAAGGGATATCCCTTAGTCTTCGTTGTCACGTCACATCAATGTTCCATAACTTGTTTTAAGGGCGAGTAGTTGCCACTAGCAGCAGGTCGAATTTGACCAGTAAAGGGCCTTGCGGTCTGATGACGAATACGGTCTGATGACGATCTGATAAAATTTTGCGGTAAATTCGACCTTATCTCCTGCGATCACCCAAGATAAGAGCGATTTCCCGCCAAATTTTATCAGATCGTCATCAGACCGTATTCGTCATCAGACCGCAAGGCCCTTTAGATGCGGTCTAGCTGAGCCACTTGTTACATAGATTTCCGCTACGAGTATGATGAGGCTTCCAGTTGCTTATTCATCCGACAGTATGTCTTGGACCCCGCTCCTGCGCAATTCTTAGGCGCACTAAATTTCGGTATTTCACCTCTTTTGCAGATATCATACCTCTATTACACCAAAGCAGCCCTGAACCTATGAAAGCTGAAAATCCGACACCTCAATAGTTAGATTATCTTGAGATGAATTCCCAGTCGTCGGCATGTCGGTACCATCCACCACGCTGTCACACTCCAAATACAAATGATGAATTCGAAGAACCGCCACAAATGCCCGGTCTCTCACAGGTGTCCGGCTACCCGCAAATCCTCAGCAATCCACAGGTGCCTGGCAATCCACAAACGTCTAGCAATCCACAAATTCCCCACAATTCACAAATACTCGGCAATCAACAAATACCTGGCCAGCAGCAAATTCCCAGCAACTCACAAATGACCCTCTACCCACAAATGCCCAGTAACCTACAAATGTCTGGATACCCTCAGATGCCTGGATATCCCCAAATGGCTAACTACCCACAAATGCCCGGCAATACTCAAATGCCCGGCAATCCACAGTCCCCTAGAGCTCCGCAAATGCACAGCAATCCACAAATGCCCAGTACTCCACACATGACCTGCCCACAAATGCCCAGTAACCTACAAACTCCTGGCTATCCTCAAATGCCTGGATACTGTCAAATGCCTGGATACTGTCAAATGCCCAGCTATCCCCAAATACCTGGTTATCCACTGGTACCTAGTTATCGGCACCCGGAGCTTCATCCATATCCATTAGTACAGCACCAAATATATGGCTCAGCTCTACCACCAGATTCAATTCCATTCTGCCCTCATACTACTAGCCTTAACCCTAACGTACAATCACCCGGAATGGGCAACGTCGGATCCCTGCTCACGGCGCCACCGAAGGTTAGCCCTGGCACGGAAATCATCATAGCACTGATGGGAGTCACGGGTAATATCCAAAGTCAATTCAAACCCTGCATACATTGGCTAACATGAGTGACAGGCGCAGGTAAAAGCTACTTCATCAGGGAAGTCTCTGGAAATTCGGCGGTCGAAGTGAGCGGTGATCTTTATCCATGTAGGACAGTCCCCTGTTATAGATGTTGGAATCGAATACTGACAGGAGGAAGGTACCAACAAGGTTCAATCTTACTCATTTGAGTATGCAGGGGCAAGGATCACACTAGTCGACACTCCTGGCTTCAATGGTATGAATAGAAGCGATACCAAGGTCTTGCGGATGATTGGCGATTGGGCCTCGGAGGCCTACAGGAATGACCAACTCCTCTCCGGTATCATTTACCTTCACCCCATCACCCATACCCGCATGGAAGGTTCTATCTTAAAGAACCTTAGGACGCTCCAAAGTCTGTGCGGTCAGGAGGCGCTGGAGAATGTGCTTCTCACAACAACACAGTGGTCTAGAGTAAATTGGGTAGAGGGAGAGTTTCGCGAAAATAGGCTCCGGATTCGGGAATTCTGGGGAGGGCTCATTGAGAAGGGTGCCACTCTCCAGAGATTCGCCGGCACTAGAGCATCCGGACTGGAGCTTATTCATAAGTTGATGTTAAACAAACCAAAGCCCCTCCATATCCAGAATCAGATGGTCAAGCAACATATGACCCTATTTGAGACTGATGCAGGAAAATGCATTAACGAGCTATTAGTTGGGCAAAAGAAGAAGCATAAGGAGGAAGTAGAATCTCTCTCTCTCGAACATCAGGAAGCTATAAAAGCGAAAGAGGATGAAATGAACGAGATCCTTGCAGCGGAGCAAGCAAAAGCTCTCGAAGTAGCTGCAGCCGAAAAGGAATTATTAGCGGAGTCGCATGCAGCAGAGGTAAAACAACGGGAAGCGGAGGAGAGGGAGAGGCGGGAAGAAGCTACAGCTTATATAAAATCGTTAGAGAAGCAGCTTGCGGTGGAGCAAGCAAAAGCTCAAAAGAAGCTCGAAGAGGTAGTAGCTGAAAAGGAATTTTTAGTGGAGTCGCATGCAGCGGAAGTAAAAAAACGGGAAGCGGAGGAGAGTGAGAGGCAGGAAGAGGCTGAAGCTAAAACAAAATTGTTAGAGGAGCAGCTTGTGGCGGAGATAAAAAAACGACAAAATGAGGCGTTAGGAAAATGTGGGCTAAGCAACTTGGGTAACACCTGTTATATGAACAGCGCCCTGCAGTGCTTACGCAGCGTTGCTGAATTGTCAAATTACTTTCTTAGTATGCTTTCTATTCCTTTGTTATTGCCTCCACAACGCGTATTCTAATGAAACAACTATATAGGCAATAAGTATACAGAGGAATTGAATCCCGGCAATCCGCTTTCTCACAACGGAAAGGTAGCAAAGGCGTATGCAGCTCTCCTCGGGCATATCTTCTCGCCAACGTGCCCTGGATCGGTATCGCCCAGGGAGTTCAAAAGCACTATCAGTCGTTACAGCCTGTCGTTCTCGGGATACGAGCAAAGGAATACCCGGGAGTTTCTAGAGTTTCTTCTTGATGGGCTGCATGAGGACCTTAATAGGATTCAGGAGAAACCATGCATTGAAAAGCCAGAATCGACCGATGGGATGGTTGGAGATAGCGAGGCGATTGCAAAGCTTGCCCAGGAACATTGGTCCATATATAAGCAGAGGAACGATTCAGTCATTGCGGATCTGTTTGGTGGGCTTTATCAGAGCACTCTTGTGTGCCCTGATTGCGAGAAAGTTAGCATTACCTTTGATCCTTTCATGGATCTGACGCTACTACTGCCAGTCGAGAATGTTTGGGGCCGTGACATATACTTTTTCCCCAGCAGCGCCTCTGGTAAGGGGTTGATAAAGGTTCCCGTAGAGATGGACAAGAATAGCAGCATCAAATCATTAAAAGAGCATTTTGCAAGAAAGTTTAATCTTGATCCTAAGAAGGTATGTTTATTTCCAATAGTCTATCCTGTGCGGCGTTGGTTTGTTGGCTGATTTCTTTTTTTACGCTAGACTATGGCCTCGGAAGTCTATAAGGGGAAATTCTTCAAACATTATGAGGATTTCCAGACTGTTTCGGAAACAATTCGACAAGATGATGATGCTTTCATCTACGAGCTAGACGATGCCCCGACTAACTATCCCCCATCAAAAGGCGAGAAAACAAGGAGGGCTGGTGTCCATGAACCAAGTGATGCCCAATTTGATGATGACGATGATGTGCCTGATCCAGGCGCTCCCGAGTGTGACCGGCTGCTGGTTCCTGTTTTCAATAAGGTGCAGAAGCAGAATCGCTACGGGATAGGCTCGACTGCCGAAGTATTTGGATTCCCTTTTTTCATTGTAGTAAATAGGGATGAAAGGAGAAGCTTTGATGCGATCATGAAGAAGATAATCGGAAAGTATCAGGTGTTGACCACCCGCAATTTTTACAAGAGCGAGGCGTCCCCAAATGAATCTGAAACAGAGGAGGCAGTGGAGGTCAAGGACGAACTCGAAGATATGAACGAAACGGAGGAAGAGACTGACGATAGGTTCGTGGATGTTTCAATGAAAGACGCTTCGTCTATGGTCGGATCAGACAGAAAGACTGCGAAGAGTCCAAGACGATCGCTCCCGACGGGAATACAGGACCTTTTCACCGTTAAGGTCACAAAACGAAGATCGGGCGACTCCGCTGTCATAACAGGGTGGCAGTCGCTAGAGACTGGTTTTGACATTAGAGAACGGTTAAACCGTGAGCAATCGGCTAGCCCGCTCCTCATGTGGGGAGAAGGCCTCATTTGCGAGTGGAGTATAGAGGGCTACGATAGCATGTTTGGTGGTGAATCTAAGGATGACCTTCGTGGTGTTCCATTATACAACAGTGTACCGCTTGTTCAAGACCAGGAGCTAGAGCGAAAGAGGAAGGGAATTCACCTTGAGGATTGCCTCGACGAATTCGCTAAGGAAGTGATTCTCTCCGGGGAAGACCCCTGGTTTTGCCCGCGCTGTAAAGTGCATAGACGTGCTAGCAAAAAGTTTGAGTTGTGGAAATGCCCAGATATTCTTGTCATCCACCTTAAGAGATTCTCGAGTTCGAGGAATTTTGAGGACAAGATTGATGTCTTGATTGACTGTCCCGTCGCTAGCCTCAACCTTCAAGAACGAGTTGGGCTCAAGGAGGAAGGAAAGAGTTTAGTCTATGATTTGATTGCAGTAGATAATCATTACGGTGGGTTAGGAGGCGGCCATTACACAGCTTATGCAAAGAGCTGGATTGACAACAAATGGTACCATTATGACGGTTTGTTTACCTTGATTCTACACTTTAAAACTGCTAAGATTACTGATAAATTTATAGATTCTAGTGTCAGGGAGGTTAATGAACAGAAAGTCATTACTTCAGCTGCATACCTCCTTTTCTACCGCCGCCGATCTGAAACTTCACTCGGTGGGCCGCGCCTCAACAGGATATTGGGCGAATCAACAAATTCACCGGGCTCAGCTTCTTCTTCGCGGAATACATCCCCTTCCAGGGCGGGGGAAGGTGGACTGTCCGGAAATTCCTCAGCCACAGTTTTACTAAATGGCCGATCGCCGGGCGGTGGTACGGATTAAGTTGGAATGCGTATTCGTTTCTTTCTTTTTCTACATTTTTCATTTCATCTTTCATTGGGACTGATACGGTAGCCAGCTCTGTTATGCTGTGAGTTATTATAATCTGTTACAATAGTAATTCGTTTTTCTAGAGCTGGAGGTATACTGTAGGTACTTGTGTGTTGGGTTGAGTCTGGTGATCATAGTGGATATCATACCATGGCTTAACTTATCTTGACGAAGCCTGATGGTGTGTTATCATGCTTTGTTCATTTATCTATATGACAAGGTGGTGGTACCATGGTTATTGGATGCCAGGGGTTTCTCGGGGGTCGTTTTAGTTGTAAGTGTAGTCTAGAAATCATATCGAATCACTCGACTAATCAGAAGATTTCAAAGTGCCTCAAACTGGAGGCTGCTGAAGCTAGGTCCTTGCCTGAATATTATATAGTAACTAACGGTGCTAAGGTTAGGTGCAAAAACCAGTTTTCGGGTATAATATATCCGGTATTCTACCATAATTTGATAAGAGCGATTCGGCGGACTAGTGTTGTGCAATATCGACTTACAAGCGAGTTGGGATATTCTATTCTCCCCGAGTCTCTTTTGCCCGCTACAATCTTTTTCCTCTCATAGTGATCTGCTCATGTTTAGGTTAACTTAAGCGTCACAAACCCATGTAGTCTCTTGAGTCAGGCAGGAATACCTCGCCATATCCTGGGACGGTAGTATTAGAGTAATATCGTACGTTGCCGTACGAGCATTGTGACTAACTGATAGCGTACTGTACATACTGTACATTGCGTCGGTAAGGTATATACGATACCGGAAAACGGTATCTAGGGCTATAAAATTCCATGACGGGTACGGGTGTCTTTAGTATAGGAGTTCATGTTGCTGAAAGTGCTGACAAATTAGGTTTCCTTACTATTAGTGGATTTTAGATAGCCGGCCTGGATATTGGAAGGTGCTTGGTGGTAAATGGGGAAGGCTATCTAGGTAGATAGACATTACTGAGGAGCCAGGTTAGGTCTAGGAGGGCCTTATCCGTGATGCTGGGGGCTAATTGTGTATTTTAAAAACTTAGATTGGGGTTTCTTTTCGTCCTCTGTAAGTCATGTGTGACCCCCCCCACGCTCCTACATCTTCATTGAGATCGGGGTGCTTTTTTGCTTTGGCTTGGATAATAGTTTCTGGTAGGTTTAGGAGAGGTTGCCATACTATATCGTATTGAATCATGTTAGCTGCTATGTAAAATTACTCTTTGAACACTAAACTTAGACGAGTGACGGTCTGTGACAGCATTCTAAAATAGAGGAAATAGTGATGAGAAGATAATAGTGGTCAATTATTAGACAGATCGAAGCAGAGATAAGAGTTTTTCGCATATACCGGTAGGTGAATCCCTTACCATAACTTATTTTAAGGGCGAGTAGTTGCCACTGGCAGCAGGTAGATGCGGTCTTGCTGAGCCACTCTTTACATTGATATCTGCCACGAGTATGATGAGGCTGAAAACTGCTTATTCATCCGACAGTATGTCTTAGACCCCTCTCCTACGCAATTCTCCCTTAAATTTCTTTATTTCACCTCTTTTGCGGATATCATACCTCTATTGCACCAAAGCAGCCCTGAACCTATAAAAGCTGAAAATCCGACACCACAATAGTTAGATTGTCTTGAGATGAATTCCCAGTCGTCGGCATGTCGGTACCATCCACCACACTGTCACACTCCAAATACAAATGATGAATTCGAAGAACCTCCACCAGGTTTGCAATCGCCAGGCTCAGGCATGCTACCACCCGGCAATCCACAATTGCCTGGCGGTCCACAAGCGCCCGGCAGTCCACAAATGCCCGGTCTCTCACAGGTGTTCGGCTACCTGCAAATCCTCAGCAATCCACAGGTGCCTGGCAATCCACAAGCGTCTAGCAATCCACAAATTCCCCACAATCCACAAATACCCGGCAATCAACAAATACCTGGCCGGCAGCAAATTCCCAGCAACTCACAAACGACCCTCTACCCACAAATGCCTAGTAACCTACAAATGTCTGGATACTTTCAGATGCCTGGATATCCCCAAATGGCTAGCTACCCACAAATGCCCGGCAATCCACAGGCCCCTGGAACTCCGCAAATGCACAGCAATCCGCAGATGCCCAGTACTCCACAAATGACCTACCCACAAATGCCTAGTAACCTACAAACTCCTGGCTATCCTCAAATGCCTGGATATTATCAAATGCCCGGCTATCCCCAAATGCCTGGTTATCCACTGGTACCTAGTTATCGGCACCCGGAACTTCATCCCTATCCATCAGTACAGCACCAAATATATGGCTCAGCTCTACCACCAGATTCAATTCCATTCTGCCCTCATACTACTAGCCTTAATCCTAACGTACAATCACCCGGCATGGGCAACGTCGGATCCCTCCCCACAGCGCCACCGAAGGTTAACCCTGGCACGGAAATCATCATAGCACTGATGGGAGTCACAGGTAATATCCAAAGTCAATTCAAATCCTGCATACATTGGCTAACATGAGTGACAGGCGCAGGTAAAAGCTACTTCATCAGGGAGGTCACTGGAAATTCGGCGGTCGAAGTGAGCAGTGATCTTTATCCATGTAGGACAGTCCCCTGTTATAGAATTTAGAGTCGAATGCTGACAGGAGGAAGGTACCAACAAGGTTCAATCTTACTCATTTGAGTATGCAGGGGCAAGAATCACACTAGTCGACACTCCTGGCTTCAATGGTATGAATAGAAGTGATACCAAGGTCCTGCGGATGGTTGCCGATTGGGCCTCGGAGGCCTACAGGAATTCGCAACTCCTCTCCGGTATCATTTACCTTCACCCCATCACCCATACCCGCATGGAAGGTTCTATCCTAAAGAACCTTAGGACGCTCCAAAGTCTGTGCGGTCAGGAGGCGCTGGAGAATGTGCTTCTCACAACAACACAGTGGTCTAGAGTAAATTGGGTAGAGGGGGAGTTTCGCGAAAGTAGGCTCCGTGTTCGGGAATTCTGGGGAGGGCTCATTGAGAAGGGTGCCACTCTCCAGAGATTCGCCGGTACTAGAGCATCCGGGCTGGAGCTTATTCATAGGTTGATGTTAAACAAACCAAAGCCCCTCCATATCCAGAATCAAATGGTCAAGCAACATATGACCCTACTTGAGACCGATGCAGGAAAATGCATTAACGAGTTATTAGTCGGGCAAAAGAAGAGGCACGAGGAGGAAGTAGAATCTCTCTCTCTCGAACATCAGGAAGCTATGAAGGCGAAAGAGGATGAAATGAACGAGACCCTTGCAGCGGAGCAAGCAAAGGCTCAAAAGAAGCTCGAAGAGGCAGCAGCCGAAAAGGAATTGTTAGCGGAGTCGCATGCAGCGGAGGTAAAAAAACGGGAAGCGGAGGAGAGGGAGAGGCGGGAAGAGGCTACAGCTTATATAAAATCGTTGGAGAAGCAGCTTGCAGCGGAGCAAGCAAAAGCTCAAAAGAAGCTCGAAGAGGCTGCAACCGAAAAGGAATTGTTAGCGGAGTCGCATGCAGCGGAGGTAAAAAAACGGGAGGCGGAGGAGAGGGAGAGGCGGGAAGAGGCTGCAGCTTATACAAAATCGTTAGAGGGGCAGCTTTGGGCAGAGATACAAAAACGACGAGAGGAGAGGAAGAGGCAGGAAGAGACTGCAGCTAAAACAAAATTGTTAGCGGAGTTGCATGTAGCGGAGGTAAAAACACGGGAAGCGGAGGAGAGGGAGAGGCGGGAAGAGGCTGAAGCTAAAAAAAAATCGTTAGAGGAGCAGCATACAGCGTTGTCAGAATTTTTCACCAGTTTAGCGAAAAAGCGTAGCAGTAGATAGAGAATGTCTAAGGGTGCGTCTGGTGGTCATGGGTGCTGGATAATGCTATAATCACAAAACACAAGTTGCAACCGGATACTAGAGTTATCTCAAGTTAGCATAATCTGGGAAAATGAAAGTCACAGTGCGTGTCTGGTTGACACACAAAAATGTCCAAGGAATATGTATTATATAATAATCACAACAATAAAAGAAGTCAGATTCTACTGCGCACTCAATCAAACATTTTCAATTTCAATTAACCCTACCTTGTTCTCTTTTTTTAACATCCCAAGCGAAATGGCAAAAACAAAGTGGACAGAGGCAATGGTGGAAACCTTGCTAAGGACTTTGTATGAGCAGGTAGTAGTTCGAGGAGAAAGGGCAGAAAATGGTTTCAAAAAAAAAGCATGGACAGCAGTGAAGAAAGGACTTAAGGCAGCTCATGCAATTGATTTGGAAGCAAGTCAACTAAAAACCAAATGGTCCAATGTATGTTAGCTGAATCTTGAGAATGTATACTAAAGAATGCAAAAATATAACTAAAAAATAAATAATAGTTGAAAAAGGATTATGATACCTATACGGCGATAAAAAACAATTCAGGCTTTGGATGGGATGCAGTACAGGGAGTTCCAACAGCACCAGAAAGTGTATGGGATACCTATATGACCGCACATCCAGAGGCTGAAAAAGTTCCGTAAACGGGGCCTCATTAATTACGACATATTGCATGAGCTTTGTGCAAATATATCAGCAACTGGGGAATACGCGCTTACCTCAAATCTTTTTTCACAATGCGAATCCCATTTGCCTACACCCCAGACCCAACAAGCTCAAAGCCAAACTAGTAGGTCACCTGCGACTCCATTAGGAAGATTCAATAGCCCTTACATGATACCAGCGGCCCTGGAAACATCTGTTGTCTTCAGAGAAGTAAGTCAGAAGGGGCATCTACAATGGGAAGAGAGAGAGGAAAGTGGCAGGAGTGATATAGAGGGTGGACTAGGAGAGGAGGGAGTAGTTACAGTAAATGAGAGTACTGGGCATTGGGGGAGTGGCAGAAGGAAGAGAGGAAGACGGGATGCATTAGCACTGGGAAGCGGTAGTGAGGAGGAGGAAGAAGAAAGGTTACAGGTGGACAAAAAGAGCCGGCCCGAAAGGAAGACAACTGGTCGGGCAATTGCCCAAGCATTGGATCGTCTTAGTGCTATAGCACAAACGATCCAGCGCTCAAAGGTTGAGTTAGCAGTTGAGCAGCTGCAGGAGGACTACAGGTCTATATTTACAATTGATCAGTTTGAAAAAGCTTTAGTGGTTATGAAAAATGAGGTAAAAGCATCAATTTTTATCGCGTTAAAGGCAGGAGAAGCAAGAGATCTATGGATACAGGAGGTAATCAATAAACTGTAGGAGTTTTTATTTCAATTTACATGTATTATTTCTTTTGTTTATTGCGTTCTCATAATCAAATAGAATAGTGTATATACCATATTTATACTATCTATTTATATAAGCTTGATAGTCAATCCACATCTGCTCTGCCATCTTATCCCGAAAAGCCTTCATTCCCACATCATCCACTGCTGGGTCAATATCAAGCTCATTTGATACTAATACCCCTCTCCCATTCCTGTTCCTACCCCCTATCCTCTATCTCTCTTCCTCCTCTTCCCGCTTCCATACTAAGCATTCATCCTCTCCATTTCGTTTATAAATAAAATTATGTAAAGCAGCAAGTGCTAGTATTAACTTTACTTGCGAGTTGTAGGGGTATTCATTCAGCAACTTTAAAATTGGAAACCGCTTTTTGGATATTCCAAAAATTCTTTCTATACAATTTCTCGCCTGCATATATTGTAGGTTAAATAACTCCTCTTTATTTTTGGACCTACGTGGTTATTTTTTTTTATTAGCACATCTAATGTATTATAAATATGTAGGAGTATTTGTAGAGTAAAAAAATAAATTTGAATATTTACCGCAATTTAGAAATTGCCTGCTCCCGTAAGTGATATCGGATACCCCGATATGGAGTCAAAAATCCCTTTCGTAATGCATAACCAGCATCTACAAGCAAGTATTTTCCCTCTGGTATCTCTAACCCATTTCTTAATGCCCACTGTAGAACCCGGCCATCATGTGCAAATCCCTCCCACCCTGGGAAAACACTAGAGAATAAAAGCCCAAATGTGCAAATACTGAGTACATTTTGGCTTATATCTCCCTTGCGATTACGAAATTGTACAACATCTCCATTTGGAACCTTGGCTGGAATATGAGTTCCATCTGCCGCCCCTATTGCATCTTTGAAATAGGGATACAAAATTCCTTTTTTTTTTAGAATTTCATATGGAACACTCTCCGTACTCGGCATCCTAATATTTTCCTCAGACAATTTCACCAGCCCCTCAAGAACTCTATTGAAAACTCTAGTAATTTATTAGAAATTATATACATACTTTTTTTTTTTAATGTAAATACAAAAACTTACTTAGTTACTGTATATCTACCGACTTGAAATCGTTCCTGCACCTCTCGATTTGAGCAGCGATAGCCAACAATCACTAGGAACATTGTCAGTTGCTGCTCAACTGACATCTTGCGGGACTCTCCTAGCTCCGCATTCTCTACTAGCCAATTTCCCAAGTCGAGAAAGGTTGCCTTGGGCATTCGTAGTACCTCATGGATCCGCCGCTCGTTGGAGGTGAGTAACTCGGCAATGTACGCTTTGCCGCTTAATGGAGAGGTTCGGCAAGCTTCTTTATTAAAATGCAAGCTTGTATAGTGACCTACAAGTTGTCCTATTTGGCACAACATAGAAGGAGAAAATGATTGTACCTTTGTGGTAGTCATTGAGTTCAATATCGTATGTATTTGTTCTATTTTCTATCTACATTTATGATACGATGACTTTTACTTACAAAATAGGCTTTGGTGTGGTTGGGTTAGGGTTCTTTGACTATGTTGTTTTGGAAAAAATAGATTTTTCTATTTTTCCAAAACCTTCATTTTGCTCACATTGTTGCAACTTGATTGTTGCAACTTGTTGTTCACCAGACATGACACTGTTTCACAAAATAGTATTTTGTGTCAAAACGCTATAATCATGGTCATTATGGAGGTTTCGCGTTGCAACCAGATGCACCCTAAATTTTTGCCGCTACAACTTAATATCAATAACTTACCTCTTGATGCTACTCAGTATGATACTATCATATTATAATACAACTTAATAATATTATGAGACCTACGTGACTTGGCCACATCAGCTAGAGATTCCATCATCAGACTCACTTAGCAGAGGCTAGTATGATACAAGGTATGGCCATAAAAAAGTGGTACTAGGGTACCTCATGAATTCATGGTACAGAGCAGGTATCAGGTGTGAGAGAGCAGTGGTACAGCGCTTCCACAGCTGTACCATAATTTTGTCCAAAATAGAGGTCTTGAATCCAAGATATTACATGAGAGAAAATTCACAAAAATCCAAACTTTTCATAGAACCACTAATAATGGTGAGAAAACTATTTCTATCTCAAAATATCTACTCTATTCCCAACTTCTCATGAGTAGTATGCAGTTGAACTTTGAAATTCTGCCAAGACAGAGTTTCCCACCAAAAGTAAAGGTCTTGGCACAATTCTGAGGAAAGTTTTATTGCTACTGCTTCACAGAGATTTTATGTCATATATAGTTTTAATAGAATTAAAATAGTCTGCATCTTTTCTAAACATCCTATGAAGTTTTCCTATTTTTAATTCCAATTTGGGTGCTGGAATAAGAGTGTAAAATTTGTGTAAAATTCCTTGAGTGCACTCAAACACACACTTCTCCTAGTGTACTAAAGTTGCCCTTTACAACGGAGAATGACCACCCCTGCACTGTACTATGAATTCATGCTCTACCCTTGTACATAGCAGGAGTAGATTGTGCTAGCTTCGGACAAAATTGTAGTACACTGCAACCAAATGGCCCTCTCACAGAAAATATGTTGCGATAGTGAAGTACCTCTTAAACCATATCCCTTTACTATACAGTCTTCACCTTCAAATTCTTAGTTTTTTGACCATCCCTAATTGACAGGAAAGAAAAATATACACCATAGTATAACAGATGTGTATAATCTCTAATGTAGATAAAAGGGAGAATTTATTTTGAAAATAAGCTTTGAGGCCTTCAAGCCTGGTGTAATTAGGAAACCATGAAACAGAATACCAGTTTAAGGGTTTGGGTACCATCCTCAGCCAGCACCTATAGGTGTTTGATTTGATGGTAAATGTGATAAAAGAGAGGTCATCTACATCACGCACTAAGATTTTCCTTTATCAGTTGGTTAGCATGGGAGGAAACACTTATTCACTGAATGCCCTTCCTCTCAAGTGTACCACCACTACTGAGATATTAGTTATAATGCGTACCACTTTTTTATGGTCATCCCTTGTACCTCTTGCGTACCAACCTAGACCCAACCTCAATCATTGCACCTCCCCTAGTTCCTGAAATGTAGGCCACCAGTGCATCACACACAGTGAATATCATAAACATCAGTTTCTTAAAACACTATAATAACAGTTCCAAGTTTGGTTAATAGTTCCATTTGCAGGAGTGACCCCTTTGACAAATCGGCTTCAAAGACCGGATTGGAAGTTACCATAGAGGAGCGTATCCCTTCGCTCGTAACAACGATATTTCGAGAGCTTATAAGCCCTCGAAAAAATCTGTACATCAATATCACAACAAGGAACATGAAAAATCTAGGGAATATATTTTAGGTGCTCTACTATGTAAAAACTTTATTTGAGGCAACAGGAATATAATATCTCTTGTATTTGATTAATAATCTTGCTTCTCTGTGAGGTCACTTTCTCCATACTAAAGTTCCATTTAAAAGTAAACCTAAATAAATCCTGCAAGAATTGGTATTATTCTATAAATCTTGGCTCCAAGACTCTTTGCTATACAACTGTCACATTTCCATAATTGTAATATTTATTGATCACCTCAGGAGTAGGATTTAAGTAATTAATAGTCTGTAGTTTATGCATCTTTTTGTCATTTCTCTTGTGTTTTATGTAGATGGCAACAGGTTTTTGGTGGTGTAGTGTACTAAAAATCAGCAAATCTTGACCTGCACATTGTAGACCCTCATCCCAACCCTAATTTTAATCTGATTGAGTAGAAAAAAATCAGACATAGAAAAGAACCTCTACAGATTATAATAGGACACACTCTTTTTAGTTATATAGCTTTAGTCAATATGTTGGATTTTTACATATTAACAGAAGGAATAATCTCCTATTTAACCAAAACCCAACACCACCATAGTGGATTGAGAGAAAAACATTAGATAAATTGGGATTCCTTTTGAGTAGTACTGAAAATTATTATATATATTTTTTCTAAGCTTTATTTTATTGTTTTGGTTGCACATTAGACAAGAATAAGAGGTTTGATCGGTCATTGTGATGGCCTAAATTGCACTACAAGCGAAGGGATAGGGCTTATACCACTCGAAGGTTCTAATTAAAGTTTAGTATACTATAACAATACCTAACATGACATAGCGAGAGGGACGTATTTGTTTCTTTTTCCTTCCTTCAGAATCTCAATTCACTAAACAAGAAAAGTACTTTGTAGTCCCGACCAATATATGATTTCAAAAAAGGATTAAGGTGGTCTATAAATTAGCCCTATTCTGGGCTAGTTGTCACTGGCAGCAGGTCGAATTTGACTAGTAGATGCGGTCTAGCTAAGCCACTTTTTACATTGATTTCTGCTATGAGTATGATGAGGCTGAAAGCTGCTTATTCATCCGACAGTATGTCTACTCGAGTAGACCCCGCTCCTACGCAATACTCCTGTGCACTAAATTTCGGTATTTCACCTCTTTTGCGGATATCATACCTCTATTGCACCAGGGCAGCCCTGAACCTATAAAAACTAAAAATCCGACATCTCAATAATTAGATTATCTTGAGATGAATTCCCAGTCGTCAACATGTCGGTACCATTCACCACGCTGTCACACTCCAGATACAAATGATGAATTCGAAGAACCTCCACCAGGTTTGGAATCGCCAGGCTCAGGCACGCTACCACCCGGCAATCCACAAATGCTCGGTCTCTCACAGGTGCTCAGCTACCTGCAAATCCTCGGCAATCCACAGGTGCCTGGCAATCCACAAACGTCTAGCAATCCACAAATTCCCCACAATCCACAAATACTCGGCAATCAACAAATACCTGGCCAGCAGCAAATTCCCAGCAACTCACAAATGACCCTCTACCCACAAATAGCTAGTAACCTACAAATGTCTGGATACCCTCAGATGCCTGGATATCCCCAAATGGCCAGCTACCCACAAATGCCCGGCAATACTCAAATGCCCGGCAATCCACAGGCCCCTGGAACTCCACAAATGCACAGCAACCCACAAATGCCCAGTACTCCACAAATGACCTACCCACAAATGCCTAGTAACCTACAAACTCCTGGCTATCCCCAAATGCCTGGTTATCCACTGGTACCTAGTTATCGGCACCCGGAGCTTCATCCCTATCCATTAGTACAGCACCAAATATATGGCTTATCTCTACCACCAGATTCAATTCCATTCTGCCCTCATACTACTAGCCTTAATCCTAACGTACAATCACCCGGCATGGGCAACGTCGGATCCCTACCCACGGCGCCACCGAAGGTTAGCCCTGGCATGGAAATCATCATAGCACTGATGGGAGTCACAGGTAATATCCAAAGTAATTCAAACTCTGCATACATCGGCTAACATGAGTGACAGGCGCAGGTAAAAGCCATTTCATCAGGGAGGTCACTGGAAATTCGGCGGTCGAAGTGAGTGGTGATCTCTATCCATGTAGGACAGTCCCCTGTTATGGAAGTTGGAATCGAATGCTAACAGGAGGAAGGTACCGACAAGGTTCAATCTTATTCTTTTGAGTATGCAGGGGCAAGAATCACACTAGTCGACACTCCTGGCTTCAATGGTATGAATAGAAGCGATACCAAAGTCCTGCGGATGATTGCCAATTGGGCCTCGGAGGCCTACAGGAATGACCAACTCCTCTCCGGTATCATTTACCTTCACCCCATCACCCATACCCGCATGGAAGGTTCTATCCTAAAGAACCTTAGGACGCTCTAAAGTCTGTGCGGTCAGGACGCGCTAGAGAATGTGTTTCTCACAACAACATAGTGGTCTAGAGTGAATTGGGTAGAGGGAGAGTTTCGCGAAAGTAGGCTCTGGATTCGGGAATTCTGGGGAGGGCTCATTGAGAAGGGTGCCACTCTCCAGAGATTTGCCGGCACTAGAGCATCCGGGCTGGAGCTTATTCATAGGTTGATGTTGAACAAACCAAAGCCCCTCCATATCCAGAATCAAATGGTCAAACAACATATGACCCTACTTGAGACCGATGCAGGAAAATGCATTAACGAGTTCAAGCAACATATGACCCTACTTGAGACCGATGCGGGAGAATGCATTAACGAGCTATTAGTTGCGCAAAAGAAGAAGCATAAGGCGGAAATAGAATCTCTCTCGAAAGAACATCAGGAAGCTATAAGGGCGAAAGAGGATGAAATGAACGAGATCCTTGCAGCGGAGCAAGCAAAAGCTCTCGAAGTGGCTGCAGCCGAAAAGGAATTATTAGCGGAGTCGCATGCAGCAGAGGTAGAAAAACGGGAAGCGGGTGAGAGGGAGAGGCGGGAAGCGGCTGAAGCTAAAATAAAATTGTTAGAGGAGGAGCTTGCAGCGGGGGTAGAACAAAGGGATGCGATGAGTAAATATATCAACAATATTATAGAAAGGATTTTAATTCACAATAGCAGAGATAGGGAATATATCTAAATTTTGCCGCTACAACTTAATATCATTAACTTACCCCTTGATGCTATGATACTATCATACAACCTAATAATATTATGAGACCTATGTGACTTGGCCACATCAACCAGAGATGCCATCATCAGGCTCGCCTGGTTGGCAGAGACTACTATAGTACCTCTTGCGTACCCAACCCAGACCCAACTTCAATCATTGGCACCTCCCCTAGTTCCCAAAATGTAGGCCACCAGTGCATCACACACAGTGAATGTCATAAACATCGGTTTCTTAAAACACTACAACAACAATTCCAAGTTCGGTTAATAGTTCCAGCAGGAGTGACCCCTTCGACAAAGCTTCAAAGACCGGATTGGAAGTTACCATAGAGGGGCGTATAGGGCTTATCACTCGAAGGTTCTAATTAAAGTTTGGTATGGCGATGCCTAACATGACATGGCGGGGGGATGTATTTGTTTCTTTTTTCCTTCCTTCGGAATCTCAATTCACTAAACAAGAAAAGTACTTTGTAGTCCCCAGCGATATATATATATATATAGCCAGTATTATACGGTGAACGAAAGTCATACTGATAATTACTAGAAATAGGTTCCATTGATGCATCCCTCAATTACCACCGGGCGTCGAGAAACAAACTCCGTAATCGAGATCCTTCCTCCCGTCCCGTAAAAAACCCCCTATACTCCCTACTTTTCAGCCCTGGAATAAAGCACGGCAAGACTCGGTCAAGAGTAAGTAAAATAAAAAGTGGAAAAGGAATTAGAACAAGAAAAAGGAAGCCATTTGGAACGAAAACTAAAGATAGTATTATTCAATCAATCAATCAATCCGCTCGGTTGCCCATTGTGGAAAGAAAAAATCCTTCCTTCCTCCCCTCTTTACCAACTTTTATATAAAACCTGGATTCGGGGAAAGTAAAGAAGTTTCAGATACTCCTGCCTAATCCAGACCTCTGCTAGGAAGAGAGAAAGAAAGAGAAGAATGAAAAAAATGAAAAGACTAATCAACTAATCAAGAATACAGCTCCCGCAGCGCCATCCAGAAAGACAAGAAAATAAGATATGAGTAGACTAAAAAAAGGACGATACATGAGGTAATGGTGATGATAATGTCCAACTGACAGGTGAGGGAAACCTAGGGTATGATTTCAAAGCACAAAATGGGAATGCAAGAGGCGCACAAAAGAGAGTTACGAGCAGCGAGCGAATGAGAGACAAAGAGAGATGAGATGTAATGTGATGAAAGCTGAAAAAAAGAGTGTAGTTAGTGCTAGTGTATCCACTGCGGGATGTAGTAGTCAATGAGTTCCAATGTTGGAAGGAACGAAATGACAACCCCCCAATCTAGGGTTGATGTGATAAAGTGCAAGATATGGAAAACTCCCTGGTTGGGTATAGACAGTTCAGGGAGCTAGCTGCCCGGGGTGCGGGCGGGGAGAAATCAAATGCTATGTGGGTATTTAATAAAACAGATAGGGATGGCCTTGATCCTCGTGGAAAAAGAACCTAAACTAAGAACAACGAATCAAGAGAAAAGAGCCCATAACGTTAATACTGATTATCCATTAGATGTGTGAAGAAGCGAGGTGAAGGCGCTCGAGGTGATCATATCAACACGATTAGGAAGGCCCAGAAGAAGAGGTGGGTGGATTTGCTGTTGTAGGGCTGGTGGCTGCAGCAGTCTTCATTAATGCCCGTTTGGTGAGTGTACTCTTCAGTGCACCGAGCCATTTGGCTAACAACTCTTCATCTGCTGCTGCGAGCCGTAAAGACTTTCCTTCGGTGATAACTTGCAGACAATGCTTCTTGGATTTTGAAAGAGGATCAATTTCCACGGCATCGACAACTGAATCAAGGTGAATTATTTTGATGGCTCGGTACTCCTGTGCTAGATTAGCGACCCGAGGCTTAGATTATGGCTAGGGAATGTTTACCTCCTCATTCTTGTAAAAAGCCAGATGGACAGTTCTCAGCACTATCCAATATCTCTTCCATTGCTTTACACCTCCCTTAGATTTTAGACAATAAAGATACCCGTGCCAAACCACTCTAGAATCATCCATGTGATCTGAGGAGAATCCCGACTCATGTCTCGTAACTCCAGGGTGCGGAGGCTCGGTACCAGCTCCAATTCCTGCAGCTCCTGAGCTCGGACCAATCCCTGGATCAGGGTGTGAGAGCGACAACTGTGAAATCCTAGCGCCGTCCGACACCGATGAAAAAGAACCAACCTCTGCCCCTGAGTATTCCAAAGTTTGCGTCGAAATTCCTCCTCCTCCCATCCCTCTAATCTGCACTGCCCCTGGATTCGAACCGAACTCCGGAGAACTAGACCCCAATCTCATTTTAGGATTGTAGGCGGTAGGGCTAGAAAGGGGATTTGCGGGGTCATGTAACTGTGTTGGAGAATTGAGAAATAATTCGTCTTCAGTTTCCACGATACTAGTGAAACCTTTAATCAATTGCACCCATTCCGTAGTATCCTTTGCCGATTCGCCTTGGAAATGATGATTTCTGGATGGTGAGAAAAGGCCAAATACGTTAGGTTTTTTGGCGTCCTTGAGCACAGCGACAGCCGTGAGCTCGGCAAGATAGATTTGGCGGTGAATTTTGTATTCTTTTTGGTCCTTGTAACATGAAAGGCGATCACCACGAAGGACAAACCAGCGGCGTTTCCAGTTCTATGGAACCGAATTATAAAAATTGTTAGCAATTATAACCATGAACTAAAAGTCGAAACAAACGAATCGCCGTACCTTTGTCTTGCGTGTCCTCTTTAGTAGCCAACCACTCTTGATCACCTTGTCCATCTGGAAACTACCGTCCTGATCAACAGCGGTGGGTGCTCGAGTGCGCAAATGAGGAAGAGGGCCAGCAACAATACCAACAGAAGTGGGAGATGTTGGGGAAAGTACTTCTGCTGTCGACATTGGAGATGTTTGTGGGTGCTTATTATTGAACGCGAGTAAAAGAGTAGAGGCTACCGTGAATGGAAACTAGAATAGTTTCGCATTCCAAGGAGTTAAATAGGAATAGTCGAAGTAATATTTTTTTTTTTCTAAGATTCCTGAAGAGAAGCGAGGTACGGGTAGCGATGGGGGGGCGGACTGGGTGTTTAAAGAAGAGTGAAAGTGATGCTGACTGAAGTGGCGGAGAAGGCAGATGATTGGAGGGATTGAGGATTAGGATAGAAGGATGGCATTTCCAGAAATGCAAGAACTTTTTTAATAATATTTTTGGTGTGAGGAAGGAGGGAAGAATGAAGGCAAAAAAGTGTGGGGGAGGCAGAATTACTGTACTAGGGAGGTGTTATTCTTGGGGTGGTAGAATAACGTGAACCGTAGGTGCGGTGCAGACCGTTTCCCATAGTCAGCCTGGAGGGAGAGTTGAGGAGGAGAGAGCACCGTAGGGTAAGCAAACTGTTGCAGCTACGCCGATCAACTAAACGGAGGAAGAAAGGGATAGAACCAGCGAAGCGCGGCAGCAGTAAGTGGACTAAACCTGGAGCAAAGGAGCAAGAGAAGGATAGAAATCCACTAAACGCTATGACTGCTACAATAAAAAGGCAGAATCATGGCGTATGACGGGAAGGCTCTCCGAGCCATCGTGCTCGAGTGTTGTACTAGTACTGTATTGTACGCAAAGTACTTCACAACGGCACAGATTTAAATTGTATTATATTGAAGTCATGAGTGCTTGGTCTGTCTTCTCTTTTTCATTTGTACTATCTGTTAGGGGAAGGGCTCGACGGAGATGTCTCCAGTGCGTTTGAGGAGTTGCTGAGATCACTTTACTATGGCATTCGTTAGGAGATACAATGTCCTGACTGGCCACTGTGATTAACTGATGGTGCAATGAAGACCAGTCTCGTAGCCCCCCATGCTAGCTGGTGCTGGAGCTTCTTGTTGATTTTTCTTCTCTCCACCACTCACTTTCTTTCTTTTAGTTATAGGCCCTGCATCTCGCTTAGAGAACCATTCTACCGGTAAACCCCAACCGTGACATCGAGGGAAAAGGGGGTTGAGAAAGTTGAAGGACCGATAAGCTGACGGTCTTTGAGAAAACAATGATGGCACTCGAAGTTCTCTCATCCAATACCGGTACCGGTACTGGTAAAGAGGCGTCAGTACTCGGGTAGAACTGGACGGAGGTCTTGCAATCGCCCCTAACCATTTTTGGCCAAGCGGCAGCGAATGTGAATGCTTGTTCAATTAAAATTTTATTTCGAGACGGCAGACCATTTTTTTTGGTTGCCACAAGATCTTTATGATGCTAGAGTCTAGCACTTGCTGTGCATCCCTCGTTGTTGTGGCAAAAGCCTTTTGAGCCTTAATGTGGCTTATGAGTGCCGTAAAAATAGCGGTCATACAAAAGACCCTTGTTAATTTACCCCTCTGTCATCTTGTGAGGCAACTTAGCTTAGGTTCCTGAGGGGAGCGAGTGGGAAACAGGGACTCGAACGAGCAAACCACTTTTGTCCACGATTCCTCTCGCTTTCGGCTACACTCTGCGCACCATCACATTCTTCAGCCAACATTAACGTCTTCTTACATACCTCGCTATGCCCCCTATCACTCCATCTCAGATAGCCGCTCTCCAAAAGAATAGTGACAACATCCGAAACGTGAGTCTCCCTCTATTCTGGGGCTTAAACCTCTTGGTTGGGCCGATGAGACTTGGCTTCAGCTGACATTATCTCTATCGGTATTAGATTTGTATCCTCGCCCACGTTGTAAGCTAGACCTGCTGAGCCCCGTCCATTTGCCTTCTCGCCACATCTCTTATCCCTATCCGGGTTTTACTTTTTTTCCCTCGTGGTTGGAAACACTGTTGAAAGTGATGGATGGATAACTCTGGAGGTTTAGGATCATGGAAAAACATCACTTAGTGATTGCCTTGTATCGACCAACGGCATTATATCTCCTAAACTTGCCGGGCGCGTCCGCTACCTCGACTCCCGCCCAGATGAACAACTTCGAGGCATTACCATGGAGTCGTCGGCGATATCGCTCTATTTCCGCCTGATGCGACGGGAAACTGAAGAAACCGAATCTGTACCTCACGAGTATCTTATAAATCTAATTGATTCGCCTGGGCATATCGACTTCTCGTCCGAGGTTTCCACAGCCTCTCGGCTATGTGACGGTGCTGTGGTTTTGGTGGATGCTGTTGAGGGTGTCTGCTCACAAACAGTGACTGTTCTGCGTCAGACCTGGGTTGAGCATATCCGGCCAATATTGGTTATTAACAAAATTGACAGATTAATAACCGAGATCAAACTTAGCCCGCATGAAGCCTATGTTCATCTTTTAAAATTATTGGAGCAAGTCAATGCAGTCATGGGAAGCTTCTTCGCGGGCGAGAGGATGGAAGAGGATCTGAAATGGCGAGAAACCCTCGAGGCCAGATTGAAAGAGGCGGAAAAACCTAACCCGGCAAATCCTGGGGGTATTAAGAAAGGGTCAAACACTGATACACCCACAAGTGAATATGAAGAAAAGGATGACGAAGATATCTATTTTGCTCCTGAGAAGCATAACGTCATTTTCGCCAGTGCGATTGATGGTTGGGCCTTTACTATTCGGCAGTTTGCCGGGATTTATGAGAAAAAATTAGGAATCAAGAAATCGATCCTTGAGAAGGTCCTTTGGGGGGACTACTATTTAGACCCAAAGACAAAACGGGTGCTTCAGCAAAAGCATTTAAAAGGAAGAAATTTGAAGCCCATGTTTGTTCAACTTGTACTGGACAACATATGGGCTGTGTATACATCAACCGTACTTAACAAGTACGTTTTCCTTCTATTATTTTCCTTCTCATTTCTTTTATTGTCGTTTACTTGTTTGTTATTCCGAGTTGCAATATACATCATCAATGGGGTGTTTGAAGCTCATTCGATATATTCCCTCCTTTTTTTTCTTGATGTAGAGACCAAGAAAAAATCGAGAAGATAGTCAAGTCCCTGGAGCTCAAGATACTTCCTCGCGAAATGAAATCTAAAGATACGCGATCCCTATTATCTACCATATTCTCGCAATGGCTCCCGCTGTCCTCGGCACTTCTTGTCTCCGTTGTTGAGACCTTACCTTCACCTCCTGCTGCACAAAAGCAGAGGATACCAGCTATCATTTCCAGTGCTCCCGGCTCACGGGAGATCTCAGGGGTAGTCCAGGATGCCATGGTTGAGTTTGACAAGTCGGAAGGCGCACCGGTTATGGCATACGTGAGTAAGATGGTTGCGGTACCAGAGTCTCAGTTAAAGAAAAATCAGCGTGTGCAATTGACTGCGGAGGAAATGAGGGAGTTAGGGAGACAAAAAAGGATAGAAATAGCAAGGAGGTTTGCGTCAGAGAATGCGGGGGACCCTGAGAATAAATCGGGGGCAGATGATACCGGCCCGGCAGATGCACCCCAAGACACCACCGAAGGGGATCAGGAAGGGCCAAAGGAAGCGCCGGAGGAAGCCGAAGACAAAGAGCATTTAATCGGATTTGCTAGGCTCTACTCTGGAACTATCAAAGTCGGACAAGAGCTCTATGTATTAGGCCCTAAGTACTCTCCTTCGCACCCAGATCAGCATATCCATAAATTTAGAGTTACCGATCTGTACTACATGATGGGACGTGATTTACAGGTTCTTGATGAGGTACCCGCGGGAAATGTTTTTGCTATCGGTGGACTAGAGGGTAAGCTGCTCAAGAATGGAACTTTGTGCAGCATGGACAGAGGTGGCATAAATTTGGCTGGAATTGGTTTGGGGGCTGCACCAATTGTACGGGTAGCCGTGGAACCGAAGAACCCCAGCCAGTTGAACAAGATGATCGAGGGCCTCAGGTTGCTTGAGCAAGCAGATCCTTGCGCAGAATATATTGTTCAGGAATCCGGAGAGCATGTATTATTGACTGCTGGAGAGTTACATCTAGAGGTAACTAATATACTTCTACTACACCCCAAGCACTCCGTGATTTCGGGTTGGATTCCTAGCAAAAATTTACTAACGTTCCTGGATAGCGCTGCCTGAAAGACCTTAGAGAGCGATTTGCGAAGATCGATATACAGTCATCGGCACCTCTCGTTCCGTACCGTGAGACTATCGTCTCAGCAGCAGAAATGTCACCCCCGAAAGATCCCAATCTCCCAAGAGGAAGAGTTCAAGTAATTACAACAGCCAAGCAGGTTTCAGTACGGATAAGGATCAGGCCATTGCCGAATCCAGTGACAGAATTCTTGGTCGAGAACATAGCATCTATCAAGAAGCTCTATTCCGAGAGAAGGGGATCTGAAGAGGCAGCAGTAACGGCTGAAGATGGGATCTCAGCAGATCTTGAAGAGAGTGACGGGACACAGAAGGTTAAAGTACTGAGTCTAAAAGAGTTTAAGGAGGGGCTGAAGAAATCTTTTGAGAGGGTGGGTCAAGAAGTCTGGAACGGCGTGGTTGAGAAGATTGCTGCATTCGGCCCGAGAAGAATTGGCCCCAACCTTCTAATTGACGCTACTAGGAAAGGGCTTTGCAGAAAACTGTGAGTGAGATCAAGCTATTGTATTTCCTGCCTAGGTCAATGTAATTCTAATGTGCTACCTGCAGGCTTCATGATAATGCTTCGGAATCCCAACGCACCCAGGCTATAGAAGACGTAGAAGCAACTCCTGATATAGCCCGCGGGCTAGAGGATCGAATTTCTCACGCCTTTCAGCTGGCTACAGCCCAAGGACCCCTCTGCCATGAGCCAGTTCAGGGCATTGTCTGTTTTATCGAAGAAGCTATTAATTCGCCTGATGACGAAAATCTTGAAGGAGCTGCGGCAAGAAGCAGAAGCTACGAAATTATTGCATCTGTCCGAGATGCCATACGCCGAGGGTTCCTGGACTGGTCTCCAAGGCTACTAATGGCTATGTACTCCTGTGATATCCAAGCTTCAAGTAAGCCCTATTTTGCTCGACTGATCCTATTTTCTTGTTTAAAAGCTAAAAACCTCCTAGCGGAAGTCCTCGGAAAGGTTTACGGAGTCATCACTCGGCGCCGCGGCCGAATTGTAGCTGAAGAAATGAAGGAAGGCACTCCGTTCTTCACCATAAAAGCACTTCTCCCAGTTGCAGAATCCTTCGGTTTTGGCGATGAAATCCGAAAGCGCACCTCCGGGGCGGCCAGCCCGCAATTGATATTCACTGGCTACGAAATGCTGTTTGACGAGGACCCCTTTTGGATCCCGTTTACCGAGGACGAACTGGAGGACCTGGGGGAGTTGGCCGATAGGGAGAATGTTGCGAGAAAGTATATGGACGCTGTCAGGGTTAGGAAGGGATTGCCGGTGCAGAAGAAGTTGGTCGCAAACGCTAATAAGCAAAAGACTTTGAAGAGGTAGTCGGGGGGGTGATGGATGTCTTGGGTATCGTCCGCCCTGGCTGTTGTTTGGAAGGATGGTCGGACCACAGAGTCTTTCCGTGAATTAGTGATATTATAATATTATTGAAGGCGCAATTTGCTCTCCGATTGCCCAAATGAAGGTGGCATTAGCGATGCGATAAGTGTCACCTTGGAAAACCCATACTTATAGATGAACTACCGTAGTTGCAAACATTACCCTTGCTATGTGGTAAGCTGGGCCTTTCACCCCCGATCACTCGTCCCTTGGCAACTGGCAACCGCTGTGCTCTCGTGATTATCATACTTCTCCGACCATATGGGGATATTGTCGGCAATCGGTGGTCAATATCTGTGATTTATATGTCTCTTTTTATTTATTTGTTATGATAATATTATCATACCTCCTCCAGCCCCCTCTGACCACGATAACTCTCACTTTAGCGAATTTACTCACCCACCAGACAATGCATGCCCCTAATTTGTAGATTCCTATTATAATATTATTATCCTCTATGGTGTTCTATTATAGTCTATTTCGCTTATTTTTAGAATATCAGCGCTAGTGCTGAGACTATAGTCTAGTGTGTGGCACCATGAGCAGGGCAGAGCTAGTCTTTAGGGGATTCTGAGTTTGATCGATCCTTCTTAAGGACAGCGGTTGATTGGGTCCAGGAGAAGAGGGAAGGAAAAAGAGGAAATAAATCCACATGCCCTCAGAGGGGGCTAGGATGGGGTCAGGCGCTGGATCATCGTCAGACTTCACCCCCTCCTGCCCCACGCCATCTATCTATGACGGACATGTCATAGTTCTAAAGAAGGACGTATCATATCATAGCGAGGAAGTACCACACCAGTGATTGCCAGCAACGCTTTGAAAAGACACTGCAGCCCCCGGTAAATTCTCAGTTTTGATTGGCCCGACCGGTACGTATATCCCCCAGGCGTGTGAGAGAGACTAGTGGAGACTCCTCACAATCGGCCAACAGTACTAGAAATCTCTAGTAGGACGGCGGTGGGCCATGGTAGCTTAAAGGAGTCGTAAGGCATAACTATCATTACGGCCCAAACCAACGATACTCGTCAGCGTGCGAGTGTCATACATATCCGACAATCTCTAGTCTCTTGCCTTGAATACCAGGCGATACACAAATCGTTTTAAGCTCCCTTCATCCTTCCTTCCTTCCTTCCTTCCTTCCTTCTCTGTGCAGTCAAATAATATTATATATATAAAAACTCCCCACCGTACTGACGATACCCCTACCACCCCAGTTGTCCCTACCACAAAAGACGACAACTTACCACACGAGCGACAAGAATTACCCCTTCCTGAGGTTATGTTATATTTCTTCCCCCACATCCGCCGCTAGTACTAGTACTCCTACCGCATCCCCTTCTACCCCTCCTCACTCACTCACTGGAATATCCAATACCCGAGTGTTGGCGGAGGGGGCTAAAGCACAATTACGATACGACAGTAAGAAATGTGTTTAACCTTACAGTACTGTATACAATACTAGCTGATACCTACTGTATATATTCGATTTGGCCAGTCACCCCGGAGGATGGATGATATGTGTGGAAGAGATGAGTCCCCTGTGCAACGACGCTGTATGTCTCTAATCATTGGGGGTGGATTTACTACATCTATCTACATGCATCTATTTATTTCAGCAAAAACAGAAACCGTTCAAAGATCAATGATATTTCCAAAGATAAGAAATGAGTAGTAGTATTCTATTCCCGGACTAGCTATATATAGAGGAAAAAATAATAATTTCCCCTTAGTTAAGTTGAGTTTGAGGGAAATGGAGAGGTTGATAGATCCCCGAATGTTAGAGTGTTGTGTGGTGGATGGATTGATCGAAGTATCATAACGCTACCACATGGGCAAACCAAGAGATTGTGAAATAGAAAGTTCTCACTCTAGCTAGTAAGTTAGCCACCTCCTCCCCCTCGGTATTTTTAATAGTATTACAATGTCATGAGGTATTGTTTGTTGGCTATGATAAGATAATTTTGGCGACTTTTGCTTGTTATAGTGTTCGGAAGTGATATACTGTAACTTACTGTATATCTTTCATTTTAGTGGGGGCATTTGGGTTTCATGTTTGACGCTCGACTTCTTGATGGGTGGGTGTGATTTTGTGGGAGGCACATACTGGTATCTGGCTCGGATGTGTATAGGAGCTCAGGGTCTGTACCTAGGATGAGTCTGTGCCAATAGGGCTCCTAGTGTACCTACTTGGGAATCTATCCAATTTCCACGATAGCTGCACACCTTCGCCTCACAGTGAGCTAGAAGGCGTCAATGTTTCGGGTATTTCTTGTGTTACTTATGGAATTTATAAAAGCTAGAACCTAGCGCTTATGGCCCCATCGTGCTGGTCTCCCCTCTATTAGGTTCTGCCAACGAGTGACAAACGAGTGACAATCTATGCACATGTCGTCCCCCTCAGACCTCCAGCCGCAGTAATCTTACCGCATTCCCGCCTAGCAAACCCTCCACCTTCTCTACTTCTCCTGGGCCAAATGCGTCCTTGATAGCCTTATAGTTCGTCGTAACGCTCAGCCACTCCCCCTTCTCCCCATTCTCCTCCAGTGGTGGGAAGAATGGGTGGTCAGTGCCGAAGAGGACTCTATCTGCGCCCGCGACGTCTACAGCCGCCTTGAGGCCGACTTCCGAATACACAACCGCATCTAGGAGGATATTTTTCTGCAAAATATCCCACACCGTCCGACGATTGGCTATCTTGCCCTCTCTGTGTAATTTTCCATCATGTGCAATGCAACTCTCCAATCTGCCTGCAAGAAAAGGCAGCGTGCCACCGCTGTGTGCGAGCAAGACACTCAATCCCTGATATCGGTCCCAAACCCCTGACAACAGCATTCTAGACACAGCAATCGTAGTTTCGAGTGGAAACCCCAACGCTAGAGGCAGGACAAGCCCGTACTCTTCTCCGCCAGTAGGTCCATACACCTCCTTCGGTAAGCCATAATGTGGATGCAAAAATACAGTTTGCCCAGTCTCTTCTAGCGCTGCCCAAACTCCGTTCAATCTCTCATCATCGAGTCCTTTTCCGAATCCACTTGTGCCCATGACCACCCCACGCATGTATTTCATGCCAGACAACCGCTTGATTTTGGACACGATCTCTTCGACGGAAGCAGACATAGGGAGGGCACCGAAAGCGAATAGTCTACCCGGAAACTTGTCACATGTGGCGTTTAGGTCGTTGTTTAGCGCTTCTGCTGCGGCTGCGGCGCCGGATGAGGGGAAGAAGTCGAGCCAGGGGTTCGCTAGCGAGATTACGGAGATATCAATTTTGTGTGTGTCCATGAAGGCGATCTTCTGGGCTATATCATAGTATTCGGGACCAATAGGGCGGCCCGTGGACGTTGTACTTGGGGGATCTTCACTGGGCAGGACGAAGAGCCTAGAGGAGTTGGAAGGTGGAAAGGAACGGACATAGGGGACCGTAGAGCGAGATTCGAGGACTGAGGGATTTTCCATTAGAATATGAGATCTTAAAGGGAAGGTAAGGTACATTACTCTGCATGTACGAAGGTGGGTATACATGAGTGTGGATATCGACGATAGGCATTGCGGATGTTGGTCCGTGTGCTTAGAAGAATTGATGCACTTTCTGATTGTAATTGTATAAAAAATAGTGGCTGACCAGATGATTTATAGAAAAGTGGCCAATCGGGGGCGGTAATTATCGTCGATGTACTTATCTCGCGAGTAGAAGTTGAGATACCGGTAGTCTTCTGGAGGTACAAGTGTATGTGAGACAAGAAGGCACTTGAAAGAAGGCAAGGTGCATGATTCAGCCCTGTATTATGCTTACCCAATGCGCTCGGACTGTAGCGTCCTAAGTCTCACCATACTTTTAGCCACTCGGAGTAGCCCCTCGGGGTAGGTGGGTTGCGGCACCAGTGATGGTCCCATGGCTAATTCGATTTCTTTTATCCTAGATAAACCAATCCTGAACGGGTATGTGCGATGAAGCGGAAGATCCCGAGCTAGGCCCTCCACGCCTAAGGTCATCTATAAGCGGAGATAGGCGGGTCACTTTTTTTAGTGCACTCTGCTTACCCGGTACAATATCAACCTAGCTATCGTACTCAAGATATGCTCCTGGGTCAAGGAACCCACCATACCGCACAGCCTAATATTGGGGAACCCCTCTTTCTTTCAAGCATAAATTACCCCTACCCGCTCTCTACCCTCTTTTTTGAGCTTCTACCAAAACATCCACTTGATAGTGCCTAAAATACCTACCATACTTCTCTCCTTACTCTATTTTTTTGTTCGGAGATAATCCTATTCAAGCACAAGATGGTGTCTTCGAGTGCTGTCGGAACAGCTGTAGATCAAGACAGTTTGTTCATTGCGGTACTGTGTTACCTCGCCCCCCCGTTGGTCGGGTTGATAGGTTATGCTAAGCCAATTTTTGCTTTACAAATTGATAGCTCATTGATTTCTCTCTCTTCCTTCATGGCGACGAGCAGGAAAAGAAGGCTGTTGCGAAGAGGGTGGTAGACGGTTTTAAAGAAGCTGGTTTCATGTGCTTTGCTCCTCACCTTTCTCAAGCATCTTAACTTTAGGCATTGTTTGTTAAACAATTAAAACTCGGCAGATATATTAAGAACCACGGCATTCCTCAAGAAACAATCGACCAAGTATTTGCTGAATCAGCCTCGTTTTTTAAGAGACCCAAAGCCGAGAAGGAAGCTTTGGCATGGGTAATCACTTCACTCCACTACTAAAACTCCTCCTCCTCCTCCTCCTCGGTCTCATCGACTAATATAAGCGAGTGAGCACTCCAGACAGTTCCTCGGTCTAACCGTGGATACACGTCGCAAGGCCGCGAAAAAACCTCTTTAGTCCAAGACAAAGTATTCGTCGACTCCCTCCGCGCCACCAACCCTGACCTCAAAGAGTCATTTGAAATTGGAAGGGATGACGAACCTGAGTATAAAAACAACTGGCCAGAAGACCCTAATTTTGTCTCAATCATGAAAACCTTCCACGACACTTGCAAAGGCCTACACATAGATGTCATGCGTGCTATCGGATTGGGGCTAGGCCTTAAAGATGGCTTCTTCGACGAGTATACAGACAAGGGGGATAACACTCTCAGACTCTTGCATTACCCGAGCACCCCTAAGGAGGTGTTTGTAAAGAATAAGGACACGGTGCGTGCTGGGAGACATACGGATTATGGGAGCATTACACTTTTGTTTCAGGTTTGTTCGCCTTGCCTTATGACCTTGCCCTATTAGAGCGCACCTATCTAATGGACGTAGGACGACCGTGGGGGACTTCAAGTTCGTAGCCCGAAGGGGACGTTCGTCGACGCTACACCAATCCCTGGGACAAGTAAGCTTTGAATTAACCTCCCTCATCCATTCATAAATATTGGCTGAATTCTTTTTTAGTCGTAATTAACGCTGGTGACCTCCTCGCTCGCTGGTCCAACGGCATAATCCGTTCCACTGAGCATCAGGTTGTTGAACCACCAATTCCCCCCGAATCAGGCATTTACCCTGCTCGTTACTCTTGCGCGTACGTTACCAGCAGTAGCACCATCCAAGGGAGGAATGCTGACATGAAGTGGTGGCGTAATAGGTACTTTTGTAACCCAAACTTTGATAAGACCATCGAGGCTATCCCAGGCACATATGCTTCTGAGGCCGATAAGAAGTATCCCAGCATCAATTCTGGGGATTACTTGGCGCAGAGGCTGGAGGCAACATACACTTACTAGAAATAAGTTTTGATGATCGCAGGATACTAAGACGCGTCTGTGCGCCCAATAGGTATTCAGTAAGAGGCGAATATTGGTATTGCAATTATCATTATTGTTATTATTATTACTATTATTATATACCATTGAGCCCATGGAGCCGTAGGGCTACTGTATGAAGCTGATTAATATACAATGTGACGAGGTCTTGCTTGCCGATCAAATATTCCATCTCCTATGGACCCTACCAGCCTTTGAACAAATACTCGAGCCCAAAGACTTAGAAGAGCATTGGATCATTACCATTACTCTGCCCGTTTCTCTTCTAAACTCTTTAATGGTATTACAATGGTAGAAAGAAGAGAGAAATTAAACCTAAAATATTATTTTAGTATGATAGCAAAGAAATAAGAACACAATGTCATTTAGTGCCAGTACGGTGCTCTGTATCATACACGATCCCCCCACGTGGGGGGGGGGTGTCTACTATTCTCGCTAAGCCTTGGTTGACTAAGCTCTAGACCTATATGTCAGTTGTCGATATGCCCGAGAGGGTTTACTCTTGCCGTCTGATTGCGGAGAAATTCAGCTCTCCCTTCTAGCTGCTGTGGGGTTAAGTTCTGTATCACTTCTATTTCCCATCTAAGCTTAGCGAGTGATTAATAATGATTGTGATACCACTCATTTATCACTGAGGCAACAAAAGCATGAAGCTTCAATGCTCCAGACTCCATTCCCGGCTGAGTGAAACTCCATTCTGCTTAGTGCTTCAACTTATATATTAAAAAAGCAATAAGTTACGCATAGTTATCTACTATTAAGCTCCTGCAGAAAACACACTCCATCCCATCAATCCCCAAATAGCTTTAGTAAACGGCGAAGCCAGAACCTCTTCTATATGATTCTCGCTCTGCCCCGATCCATCTTCCTGTCTTGCTAACTCGGTCCCAAACACCCCACTCATGAAAACGCCCCTCAATTCATCTCTCTTCTTCTTGCCCAGCCCGCTCTCCACCAGTCTGTCATACAAGGGCAGAATCTCCTTGAGTATCTTGATAAGGTACCAACTTGTTTCCTCCATTGCTATGCTTTCACGTCCGTTAGTGAGGAGAATGTTCGCAGCACCTTCAAGAAGGTGGCACATCACGCCTTCTATCACACTCGCTTCTGTAGGTAGTCCAGGGTCAAGAGAAGATAAAGTTTGGATAACTGCGTTGCAGATACCCAAGCGTAGGTCTCCGGCTTCCGACATGCCTTCCTCAGACAATCCCGCAGGGCAAGTAGCGGAAGAAAGGGCCTGGGAATTGGCATAAATAGAATTGACCAATCCCGCCAACGTCTCTATCAAGGTGCATGCCGCAGTTGTGGCATATTCTTTCCCACTGCCATACCCCCCCTCATCCTCGCCCAGCCCATCCCCCAACTCCCGCAGTGCAGATACTACTTTCTCAAGCGTAGACTCAACCGCAGAAATAACATCTTTAGCATCCCTCTTCCCATCATCATCACCACCACTCTTCTTCCCCTTCCCCTTCTGCACTCCTCCTCCACCTCTTCGGCGGGCAGAAGGCACCGCCTCCTTGTTCCTCCTCTTCACACGTGACGACACCACGCCTCTCAACGCTCCACCAACGGTCCTCATCGCGCTGGCTACTTCAGCAGGCCTAATGGTATTCTTTAATATCCGCAACGCAGAAACAAGCTCAAGCACCCCCTCTCCTTCGCCTCCTTCATCACGAAAAGCTTCCCAATCCCGCTCCGCAGGCTCATGAGATGAGGGAGAGGTGAGGGGGAGTAAGGACTCAGCTTCGCGGAGCTTTGCTTGCAAGTGGTCCACTTGCGCTGCGAGCTTTGTAGCTTGGTCGTGCCAGAAGGAGGAAGTGTCAAGGTGCCGGCGGGACGAGGGTGAGGTGTGCGTGCGGAGGAGATGCAAGTAGGTTTTGATGGAGAGGGAGGGGGGTTTTGTTGTCAGGATTGTTAGGGCCTAAGAGGTTAGTTTGCTGGTTGGAGGTGGCAATGGAAGAGTGAGTGAGGGTTACGAGAGCCACGCGGGCTCGGTCTATCTCGGGTTTTGGAGGGGCGGTGGGGGGTTGGGTGGACATATTGCCCGCGGTATGTATGGGAGATGGGAAGTCTGTATGAGGAGTAAGAGGAGCAAAAGCTGGGTTAGAGGCGGTAGACACAGCGTCCTCATGCTCCACGAGACATGAAAGAGTCATGTCATGTTTGCCATACGCTATTACGGCGGCCCCCCAAGTGAGCAATCATGATGACAATAACTGCCTCTGCAAGTATTATTTATCACCAAAATGGTGTCGCACGCGGTTACCTTTCCGCCTCCCGGCGAACCATGCACCCGAGTATCTTCTTGCGCATATGGGCCAGGCCACCCACCGCTCATCCCCCACCAACACAACTTAGGGTAGCTTAAACCGAAAAACGAAGTCCCGCAACCACCACAAAGCCTCACGACAACTCCCCCAGTTAGGAAAGCTCATCGGGACCATCACCACGAGCAATTGTCTCTAACAGCCCGACCAATCCCGCCCTAGCACAAAGCAGACCGTCAAACCGAGTGACACAACATGTCCCCCCCCTCCATCCCGCCATACCACACAATCCATCAACCACCTAAACAATCAAAAAAAAAAAAAAAAAGACAGCTCCAATATACAATAAACCACCCAGAATCAAAAATGACCCCAGAAAGCTAAAGTCATCCAGACCAAACAAACCTCATACCGGGGCAAGTAGATCCTGCATCATAGTTATACAACGTCCCTCCGAAAGAAACATACCGTAATTCTTCGGCAGTAGGTGGAGCACAGGGCGAGACGGGGTAGACTGCATACACGCGAAAGCAATTCAAAGCCGGTCGGAGGGTTTTTCTCAGCGGAAGTGCGGCGCTGCGATTAAGTGAGAAATTCTCACATTCCTCCTGCAACTTGCGGATGGGTGGGTTCTAAGTGCGGTATAGCACAGCAGAGGTTGGAGGTTAGTTAGTGGTGAGCGGCGGGCCGTGGGTTAATACCGCCGGATGGTATAATAGTGGGTGGACTCAGGCTTAGGCTACTATAGCATGGTGGGTATTACATATTATGTAAGGCGTAACGTTATATATAAAAAAAAAAATTAATTCACGGTATTGCGGTAACTGAACTATTGAGTCGCAGCATCTACCGCACGAGTGAAGGAAATAGTATAATAGGACAAGGCCTGCTATATGACAAAATTGAGGATTTTCACAGATTAGTATAGTACCAACCATGAGTTTCGTGGCGGGGTGGAAATAATTTTATATAGTATCGGTTTTATTGATTCTCCGATTTATCTGTGTTTTAGGGATATCGATATGGTGGTTTCTACTCTCTCCGTTAGTTCGGGCAGAGAAGAGATGTGAAAAGGCACTTCTTGCCATGCCAAAAATGGCAGTTAAGGGGTGCTTTTGGGAGAGGAAATCTCGATTCCAGCAGTTATAAATGGGGACTCATTTGAGGAGAGATTTCTTCAGTTTATGTAGGCAATTCCCGTAGACCATTGAAGCTGTCTTCCGAATAACCATGTTTTTTCGCAGGGAATGGTGTTGTCCCACTATCTTCTTGACTCCTGTGCTATGTACTAAGCCCTTGATAGTCACAATTTTTCGACCCCTAGCATCATACATATCCGGAATCCAAACCGCCCTGAGAAGTCTTCCTAATAAATACCAGGCTAGTATTATTAGCATAAAATAAGAGTGCTGAATTCGACAGCTAAGCCAGTGTCCCAAGATATCAAATCCCATAGTCGAATATGCTGTATACTCTCCTCGCGAGAATCCAACCTAGGACATCTTGTACCCGCTTATACATAGTGCTCACAAAGATCTGAAGGCAGTTCTTGAGGAAACAACTACTAAGGAGCTACCCCCCATGACAAGACTAAGGGGGTGTTTAGCATTCCGTGATTTGAGATAGCCATGAGTTGAAACCATAATTTGAAATCACGATTTGCAAATAGGCCCTCTGATAAACATGACTGCAATCTTCAATTTTCCAAATCACAATTTGGGGCTGGGTCTATGAGAAGACTTTGAGACTCACTATGATCATATTATAGCATTTATGGTACTATATTATTATCATAACAAAATGCTTAACGGTATGATATAAAACAAAAATATTGTATGATAGCCCTAAGTATTCACACACTATGGAATTTTCGCAAATCATAATTTGAAAGCCCTATATACCAAGCCGAACACCATCAATATTTCAAATCACCATTTGAGCCTAAATCATCATTTGAGATAGCGAACAGCTCAAATCACGGTGTGCCAAAAACCCCCTAAATGCGAATCGTGACATGCGGAAGAAGCGGGCTCAATCCGTTATTACCTCAGAAGATTTTCTTTTGTCCCGCTCACAGCCGTTATGTCGTGTACAGTATTAACCGTCCGATCTCTAGTCTGTGTGTGTTCGGGCCCGGGCATGACTGGCGTTGGCGCCAAAGTATTTGTTATGATACAGGAGCAGTGGAAAAGAGAAAGAGATAGGGTGGGAATTGGCTAAGATGAAGATGGATGGGCAGAGGGCTTTGAAATGAAGTTCTGGCAGGTGAGCGGGCGGATGATCGTTTGTACAATTTCATAGTGATATTAGCAGTTTACACACTTGATTCACCAAACACAGAACCCACAAATCAAACCAGTGGAAAGCTTCCAGCCATAAATACCCTTTTCCTAAAGGGGCAGCACTTAACTTATAGCTTATAACTACCGGTAATACTAGGAGTTTGTATTGTTGCTACGATATTTTACCTCCTGGAATCTAGGGGTTCGAGCTGCCGGGCCGCGAGCTCTTCTGCTACTGCATGATACCAACAATTAAGCTCGTTGTGTCACACTGACGGACGCCGGTTAGGCACAGTCAATGCTATATCGAATTGAATAATTGAACCCGGCCCAGGACGTTGGAGTTTACCTTTACCAGCAAGGTCTTTGGTTTCGGTTTTTTGCCTTAGGCTGGGGCTGGGGTAGTCAATTCTCGTAGTGCTTTCGCCCCTATCTATGATAGCAGAGTGGATTTTGGACGTCTTAGGACGGGTTCAATTATTCCAGTTCTCATGTATTACAAAAGAAGCTGCCTGCCTGCTGCCGCGCTTACCAAATAATAAGGTAGTTACGACAACCTACCATAACAACGGGAAATGACGCTTTGTGCAATGATTACTAACAATAGATAAACTAACGAATCAACGAAACCCTGCAATAATAGACAAGCGGTATGAGGCCTTCTCATCGAAACGATTGCGTTTGAATGGTAGCGTATCGGAACTCAGTACCGCATTGCGCTTCCGTAGGGTTGTTTATCGCCTTGTGTATCCTATCGCTACCGTAGACCACAACTTGTGATAATATAGGTGCCGACACCCAATAGCAGGGTTCCCACGTCCCGTAGACAAGGATAAAAACGTGCGGCACGGAAACAATATTGCTATGCTATGATAATTAACTTCTCCTCACCTCCCTACCGGAATAAGCCCTAATAAGGTAAGTAACATGGCCGATTGGTCCCTATGGTATTGGCCAATTGTTTGCTATCCACTCCCAGCCGTTCGGGATGCTAGTGTCTGGTGGGTATTTGCAGCTAGGAAAAGTAGTGCTCGAGTAGAGATGTACGAAATGGGCGTGGTGCAGATCGAAAGCACGGCGTTTGAGCTGTTGGTCGGTGGTTTTATTTGTCTTTTTGTGGCTTAGTGCTATAACACCCATATTGAGCGGGTAGGAGAAGGGTCATTACAGGGGAATCTTGAGAAGAGAGGAATATCATACCTGTCCTAGTAAACACCCCATACAAGCCGACAAAGGGCAAGCATTAGGAGTGGAGACTGGATACTGCAAAACTTGGACGAAGAGACAAGGGCTGAGGGAACTTAAATATTATCCATGGATCAGCAAGCCAGTGTCCAAGCTTTCCACGGCCCTCAAGGTCTGTACTCCCTCATGATTGCGCCAACTGAAACATCCGGTGGCAAGGGCCTTCCCCACGACAGGCCTCCGACGAACATCAAGCCACCGTCCCCTCGTCGTCGCTAAGAATCAGGAGACACAAGCACTCTACAGTACTGGCACTAGTATCCATTATGACCTGTGTCAAGACACCAAACAAGCCAATATCGTGTAGTATGCGCATCCAAAAACTGATGTAGAGGCCACCAGCCGCCTGCCTTCGGTGTATCCGAGAGGAAGTCTTTCTTCTGCCTGGGCCGCTGCCGTGGCCTCCAACTGGACATAGCCTATCACACAATACTGTCCTATAAGATGAATAATCCATCGAAGGCATCCCGGAGAATTCGGGACTAAATGTGGCTCGAAACCTGCCTCGATACGCCATTCTCATCGCCCCCATCGGTGCATTGAACCTTAGAAATTCCAGGAATCTCCTTGTTCACGGGCCCCAGGCGCCTAAGTTCCCATCCCGGTTTCTCATGTGAACCCCGTCCAAGGATTCTTTTATATCGGGAGTTTTTGAAGTCCCATCTACGGAGAATCCGGGAGGAAAGGATAGCCACAAATATTTATCTCCCGTGCCTCGGAGAAATTAGATTACTCTAAGAGCTTGAACTTGAACCCTTCGGCTGTGAGGAAGAGAGCATAATTGAAACTTGATGGATTTATGCAAGGAGACGGTTGGGATAGAGTACCGATAGTACGGAAAAGCAATAGATCAGTAGATACTGCACCTGCACCATACTGCTATGGTAAAATATCTTGGGCAATCGCTACTTGAGACAAAAAGGGATGATGAATGGTAGGCGAGTGGGTACGATGTAAGGTAGTTCTCTAGGAAAATTGATATGGCGGGACATGAGAGGCGGGGAAAGCGGGGCAAGAGAAATCTGGCGCTTCAATCTATCATCCATCTTCTGTAGCTGGGCTGCTGGGGTTTCACATTGTGAGCAAAAAACAAAGAAGCAAGAGTAAAGCTGCAATGGCTATGCTTTCCCGTCCCCGCGGGCCAGTGCCCAGCGCTTTTATTTTCGCTGCTCTACTAGTAATAGATCCCACCTTAGCCTCGGGCAATTGGTCAAAGAATCTCTCCTCCCATCCGAGGAACTTGCCGATGAGATCGGCCCTAAAACGGAATGTCGGGGCACAAATATCCATATTGGATGGCGACACCCGTGGACACGATTGCCGTCATGTGAAGATGCAGTGCAATCGACGGACGGCGCAATCGGCACGTGGAAAGGGAAGTCCGTGAGTTCCTTCCCCCCTGCAACTGGCGATCGAACTTCTGGAGGAGGAGGTAGTCTAATTTTGAGTGATCGATGGATACGAAGTAAGGGCGGACTCGGGATTCCTTAGAGGTCGGGTC
Source organism: Tuber borchii (assembly GCA_003070745.1). NCBI lineage: Eukaryota > Fungi > Ascomycota > Pezizomycetes > Pezizales > Tuberaceae > Tuber > Tuber borchii. Next base: position 129,419 of record NESQ01000044.1, read on the forward strand.
AAGTTAAAGTGAAGCTACCGGTATCATAGAAGAAAAAGAAGTGACTTTGAGTGAAAACTTCGGATGGTGAAACGTCACCATCCTGTAGGGGAAAAGAGGATGGATAGGAGATCACTCTTATTTGGAGATTAGTCTAGGATACCGTATGGCGTTCACTTTTCTATATTGAGCAAGGACGGAATTGAGTAGTGCAGATCACCGCTCTGTGCATGCCGCATGCTCATGCTTATAATGACACATCTTCCATAACCGTGAAAACTAAGAATCTCTCTACAGGCAGGACGTTAGAGTTATCTACCGTATCCTATCAGGAAGATCCATTGTATTGCGCTTTTCACTTGTCTCAACCAAGGGTTAAGAGGGGATCTTTTGACAATGTTTCTCCCCCGAATCCAAAAGGGGAAATCCTGGACATCCCAGCGCCATTCTCACTTATTCCAAGTCTTTAGGTATGGGTTGTCAGCGGCTTTCAGCCCGGGGTTGAAAAGCAGTTGTGTAAGAGCTAAAAGATTTTAGTGCGTGTAACTACTTTTTTGTATACAAAGTTGCACTCGAAAACATCCCTTCCTGGGCTGAACGACCCTAACATCACCTCATCAGATTCATGGCCTAGGGCAGGCACTTGAAAGCAAGCCCAAGACATTCCACATGAGTCGAGGCCCAACCCCTAGATTTTAGCTGCGTTTCGAATCACTTAGGCTGAAATGCGGGGAATTTTCCATAACCGACGCCGCTCCTAATCCCATTACGTTAAGCCACGAGGGGTTCCTAAATAACTCCGCACCTCAGGCCCAGATACGATAAGTGGACCTACCGTAGTGGACCTACACGGGGACACTATGCCTGAAGAAGATCAAGGTACACGTCCGTACTACAAGGCAAGGAGTGAAGGTGCGCCATTATGAGAGAGAGTTTGCTAGATTCTCACTAATAACTTCACGCCTAGGGACATGCCCACGGCGGACAACAATATGATATACGGTCCCATCATCGCGCCGTTATCGCACCGTAAGGTAGTTGGAACTTGGAAGGACAAAGCTTGCTACCGGATGCAGCCAATTACGATACCGCAATAAGCCTCCACCCCAACCATCTCCACGAATTAGAGGGAAGAAATGACTTCCTTCGGCGGTGGGGTTTTGGTTGGTTGGTTGGATGCAGAGTTTTTAGAGGGCGACACGCCAGGCCTTCGGGTAGACTACAATACCGGTAGTTGGTTCACCCTTAAAGTTATTCTGCCAATTGAATTTATTTATGATATCTGAGTTCCGCGGAGTTTTCCTAGATTCTGATCTTTGCAAACCGGGGATTCGACAAAACAGCACTCCCTTTTCCTTTTCCCTCCTACCGGTATCTACCATCCCCATTGTTTTGCTTTTTTTCATTTCCAAAATTTCTTTTCCCTTTCGATCCTCCCTCCAGCAAGGAAGTGAAGGGAGGGCCAATCCCTGCATGTAGGCGCCAGGGGTTGGCAAAGACAGCCGCCAAACGGGAGCATGGAAGGACAAACGCGTTCTCTCTCTCAGCGTGGCAATCACAATCCCAGTTGCAAGGGGAGATTTCATCACACCGATGACCCAAGGTAGAGTTTGCACTTTGGGGGTGGGCTCTCTGGGTGATGAGGCGAAGCGGCATGAGAATGGAGATGCAGGTTGCAATGCGATTGGGAGGATACCGGTATCAGAAAGTGAAGAAAAAGATGGTCAGAAAGAGTACACACGAGAAAACAAAGCCTGCCCCTGTTCCTCTGGCCGAGAATGCTACCGCCAGTGCATCTCTCAACATCTGTGCATCTTCGCCAAAAGCCTTTCTCCAGGGGGGTGACCTGCCCCTACCATCCAACCATCCGGAGGTGACAGAATGGGAAGATGTCCCTCCCCCAGGTTGTGTCTGTCCCTGTTCCTGCCTTCCCAAGTCCCCAGCCCTTCGGAATACAGTAGGGATCCCATCGTGCGGGCGAAAATGATGGAAAGAAGCCACAGAGACCCCCGAAAAGGTTGCCTCTGCCCTATTTCTTCACTACAAGTGATTGGATTCGCTCACAGTCTGTTGTTTCAAGTTCTTCATTCTTCCGTTGCTTTTTACATGTATTCACTTTCTACGCCGTGTTGCTCTTTAATAGACGGTCGATCGTCGCCGCTGGCCCTAACTGCACGAGTACCAGTACAAACATTGTAGAGATTCTATGATAACAAGTTAGACAGTGTCTAGAGCCTCTCTGTTCCCGTGTCTCTCCCATTCAGACTATTCTCACTCGCCTCCATCAACCCCCCCTCCCCTCTTCATTAATTCTCCTAAAAAGGTGCTGGATCCCACGCGCCCATTGAAGCTAAGAATTGCTTTGCCCGACTGAAAAGAAAAAAAATCACCTTCCAGCTGGGCTTCCACGCTTTCTTCTCCTGTCCCTCTTTCCATCGTGGCTTTCCTGGTGAAAATTCCAATATAATCGAAACTTTTCGCTTCTTACTCTATTTGCCGAGCTCCCCCTTCTATCTATTATTTCGTTTCTCCCCAACCAGACTTGCCCCCGCCCCCCCCCCCCCTGAGAAAATCTAACCTGGTAGCCTTGGAGGGCATGGTTCATTGCGATATTGCTACGAAAATAAAATAAAACGATAACGACGCCTACGGCTGCGGTACTAGTACTTTGCTTGGAAATTTCCTCTTGCACTTCTTCGTTTCTACACCGCCATACACGGCGAGATCATGTCGCTGAATGGACTAGATTCCCCGCAATTGACTGAAGCTTTTGACAAGGCATGTGCTGAACCTGGTGGATGGTATGTTTGTTCTTTTTTCACCTTTCAAGATTAGACATGAAAGTTAGAAATAGCTTTGGGTTTCTTGACTTGCAGGCTTTACTCACGCAAGGTATCTTTTTTGCAGGTTCTGGATTAAATATACTTCACGGGATGATGTCGAATTCCTGTGTCGCGGGAGCAACGGGTCGGAGGAGATGAGAGAAACTGCAGCAAAAGAGCCCAACGATTCACCATTATACGGATTCATACGGTTCAGGCGGAGAAATATTTTAATCAAGTACATTCCCGAGGAAACATCAAGGGTATTGAAGGGTGAGTTTTGTCCCAGGTAATGGTGCGTTGATCTTGGGGTTAATAAATTTGATTTGGTCGCATAGCTCGATCAACAGTGCACTTCCAATCTATTGTGGAACGGTTCAACCCGCACGACACTGAAATTACAATCACTTGTCCCAAGGAGCTTCGTGACCATGCACTGACCTCAGCATGTTCTACCCACACCGCCACTGCCTCCATCTCCTCCTCAAATAGCTCTCTCCGACAACGTCGACTAACAGACATAGCCGAATCCGCCGACGAAGAAGAGCCATTAAAAGCACCAATTAGCCCCGGGTCACTGGTACCTTTAGGGAGGACGGGTGAGAAGGGGAAAGGGAACCAAGGATTAGCTGTAGTCATTACAACCCATGATCCTAAGTCACCCGAGGGGGGCCCTGGATCACCCGTGTTTCTTGACGAAGACGGAGACCACTTAATTTCGCCGCGATCCTCTACATTCCCTGGGGGCGAAGAGCTCAGACGAAAATCAACAAATTCAATAAGACCCTCTCCTACAGATATCTACGAGTATCCGTACACGCCAAAAGTCAGACTTGGCCCTCGCCCACACGTCGAGTCGCAGAAGAGACCCCATACCTCCAGCGAGCGATCGAAGACTTTTCCTAGTCCAGGCGAGGAAGTCCGACCAGTAGCATCAGTACCAAAATCAGTTCAGATTGCACCAAGAAAGTCTAGCACCTCATCGGCCGGAACTAAGTCATTGACTTCCGAATCTGTGAAATCCACTCCTATTTCACCGGCCTCGGGGATCCCGCAGGGTCTCCCGTCTCCAGTAGCGTCACCACCCCCAACAATTCTTCCCCCCCTATCACCGCCACAACCTGAGGGTCCCCCAGTTCTAAGCCCCGAAAAACAACGGTTGATGAAAGCGTTACAACTCCGCAGAGAAACAATGATGCCCGAAGCGAAGGAACACGTCAAACTTGATGACGACACATCTCCCGAAGATCCACTAGTAAATATCAAGGAAAAGGACGAAGCAAAATCTATCGAGAGCGAGTTCGAAGAGGACATCGCTTCCAACAAATCGATGATCGAGCGGAAACCTATTGAGGCCTCACAAGAATCAATTCAGGATTCCAAGGAGTTGGACACGGGCACTGATCAGGGGGAAATTAACATCAATATAGGGGCAGGGGAACAGGGGCCCCAACCAACAGAAGCCGAAAACACGGAACATCGTATTCGTCGGTCTGAAGGGGCGAGTTCAGTAACTGAAGAGCAACAAGCCGAAAGTACGAAAGTCCGAGGAGAACCTGAATCCGATGTCGAAACAGAATCTGACCAGTCAGTGGAAGTGTCTATAGCAGAATCGAGGCCGATCTCTGTGAAACCCGTACAACAGCCTCTTCCCAATCTCGTCAAGAGCATCTACCACACCTCCCAAACGACACCCAAACCCACTTCCCCGATTGCACCTCCGAGCCAGACCGTTCCTAAGGTTCTCAAAAGAGCCGAACGACCTCAGCCCGAGCGAGTACCGCCCACTGAAATTCCTGTCGTTGAGACTGCTAGATCAGTTTCTGCTCCTTTTCTCAAGAGTGCACGTGAAACAGCCAAACCTGTCGTAGTACGGAAGGTCAATGTCGGTGGCGGTGGGAGTGTTCTACAGCGAATTCGACAGTTGGAAATGCTGTCGGTGAGTGAGGGGGGAACCGCGGCTCCTTCGGTCTCTCCTCCAAGGAGTCGAAATACTTCACCTACTCCGGCTTTTCCACCGCGCCCAGTTAGTGTGCACAGCAATCCTCCCATTCGTACATTTTCAAACCCCCCTCCTCAATATCGTGCGTCCACCTCGTATATTTCGCCCACTAGGATTCAGGCAGCGCCTGCTCCTGAATTACCTCCTCAGGACGCCGCATCTTCCATTCCACCAAAGCTAAGTTCTCTGCCTAAGATAGAGATCATTGAACGAAACAATCGGCCAGAGCTGCAGGTCACGACAACTATCACCAGAGATGAGGGCCCTATTTCACCCCCCCCAGCTAGCCCACCCAAAGTAGTGGATGCTCCCCGAAATAGCCCCAAAGAACGGGATAACTCTTCGCCTTTATTGGACCCTAGCCCAACTCGCCGAAGCAGCGTTGATATTGGGTCTACACATTCACAAAACTCTTCTCGCCGACCGAGTGTTGATAGGCCCACCCCATCAAGATCTTCGAGTTCAAAGGACTTGGAGAATTTGCCAGAAGGCCGCCCAAGCTCTACTTCAAGCAAGAAGAGCAAGCGTGCAAAGAGCCGGCGGAGTTCCTCTAGCTCATCGGGATCTAGTCGCCGACCTAACAAGTCCCCGACTACTCCTAAATCGCCCAAGTCATCGAGTGGGTTTTTGAGGAGGATGAGCTCATCTCTATCAAAGAAGACCAAGGAGGTGGCTGCCGAAGTTATATCGGCTGCGGCACCGACACCAGCACCAGCACCAGCACCAGCACCTGTTCCTGAACCGGCCCAATCGGCTCGCAAGACTTATCTTTTGGCTGGGTGGATCAATGTTCAATTACCTGATACGATGGTACGTTTTCTTCAGGCACTTTCAACCAGAATGAAGAGCTAACTTGTGCTACCCCCAAATAGCTATGGAGACGACGATGTATGAAAATAAATTCGGATGGGTGGCTGTTCCTCTCCCTGACGGATGATGAGGTATGTTTCTATTTTCAGTTCTGTAATATCACCCTCTAACATTTCATAGAATTCTCCTCAATCTAGGAAATATCACATCCCTAGCGAGATCCGTACAGTGGACCTGCCTGACGTGGATGAGCAAGAGCTCCCTCACAGTGTTAGACTTTTCTTAGAGGAAGGTGGAACACTCCAGTGCGCCTGCCAGAATGGCAGTGAGCAAAAGGAGGTTTTGGGAGGTATGCTGTCCCTACAACCCACGATTTATTGTTGATACTAACTTGGGGACCAGTAATCCGTAGCTGCGTCGTTTGAAAACGATTTGTTCCTTACTTCTGTTCTCATTACAGGGCTGGCTCAGACATGGTCCCTGGCAGTTTTACATTATTAAGTTTTAGTTCTCCGAATATCACTTTTTCCAATTATTGTTTATAAACAAATGGTTGGATACCACAATGCCCTGTGGACGTTCCATCATGCACTCGTATTCTTTTTGTCTCAGGGCTAGTCATCGCACAGAAACTCTTTTCTTCTTTTCCATCGCCGTCTTGCATTCCCTTCTCACACTATCCTCATAGCGAAGTGGGGGATTGCGGGGGCTTTTCTTTATAATATCCAACTTTTTCTTTTACTCTTGATAACTTTTATTCAGAACTTCACTGGGGAGTGGCTTTTCTTTTGGGCGTACCCTTTATTATTCCCCTTCTTTTCCTTTCTTTAATTCATGTGTGCGATATTACTTAATACAGTACAGTACTCACTTTCTCACCCTCTTTTTCCTTTTTTTATATCTACTTTTATTCATACTTCCCTATCACCCAACCGGCTAGATATGGGGGGGGAATAGAAGTAGGAATGGGAATGTGAAGGGCGGTGGGGGGTGTTCCATTCTGTGTGCTCGGGTATTATAGATTACACTTTAATTAGTCTTGTCGGTCTAGTCAGGCTACAATGGGGATATCGAATTATCCGTCCGATGTTGTACGTACAGTACAGTGCAAAGCACTGTGTATTTCGTCTTACATTCTGCCGCTCTTTTTCGCTATTTGTTTGTCGTTCTGTTCTCGATTAGAGTTTTGGTTTCACCATTTCAACTTCCTGTCTTTTATTTAATTCCTCTCTTTTTTTGGTAATTAATATTATAGTAAAAAACAAGAAAGAAAGAAAGAAAGAGTAGATCAGCATCGCTTGTTTTTCTTTTTAGTCTTTCCGGAGGGGTTTGTTTTTTAAAAAATAAAAAAAAATACATACTGTGTAAGTACAGTAGAGTCTAGCAGAGTCTAGCCAGAATTCGACCATTAGGCTCTTGTGTTTTTCCCCCTTTAAAGTCATTACCGCAGTATAATAATTGGCTGCATAGAGAGTGAGCAAAGGTGAGCGAACAATGCTAGCATGCGGGTCAATCCGATCGACACGACTAGCTACCAGCACCGGTATTCAACCGCACCAAAACATTTTAAGCCCCATCCATCCCCCCATCCCATCCCACCTCTTCCCACCTCATCTCACCAATCTCCACCACCACCAATCCACCAATGTCCCAACCCCACCCCCTCCCACCAATCGCCCTCCCAGGCCAACCCCTAGCACCATCACCCCCCTACACCTCCAGCACCGGCACACACATACACACCCAAAACCCCACCTCAACAATCATCACCGCCTCCATAGCCGGAATCCCACACCTACACCCGGACATGAGCATCTCCATCACCCGCCCCTCCCCCTCCTCCTCCTCCTCCTCAACCTCCCACCACCGTCCCCTCCTCCTCCTACCGGAAGTCACGAGTACAGTCTTGGCCCGCGTAACCAGGCTAAACCTGCGCCAGGCCACGGTGGAGATATTTGCGATGCAGGCTGGCGCTGAAGAGATGGGTGTGTGCGAGCATACGTTTCAGGGCATTATTCGTGGGCAGGACGTTCGCGCTACGGAGAAGGATCGTGTCAAGATTTTGGAAAGCTTCAGGGTTGGGGATGTGGTTAGGGCTGTTGTGGTTTTGTTTTTTTCCTTTCCTTTTTTTTTTGTTTGCTTGGTGTGGGAGGGAGGGGGGAGCTAATGTGCGGGTGTGTGGGCAGATTTCGTTAGGGGATCAGTCGAATTATTATCTTTCTACTGCTAGTAATTCTCTTGGGGTTGTTGTTGCGCATTCTGGTATGTTTTTACTCTCTCTCTCTCCTGGTTCTTTCGCTCTTTGGGAGGAGGAGGGAGCTAATGTGGGATGGTTGGTGGGGAATTGCGTGTCACAGATGCGGGAGATCCACTTCATCCGATTAATTGGAGGCAGATGGCGTGTGCACGTACCGGGGTTGTGGAGGATAGGAAGGTTGCGAAGCCTATATAATTTATCTTGCTCACTTTGCTTTAGGCTTCCTTGACGCAAGTGTCATGCATCGGCCAGGTTGGATTCCAGTGGGGGGTTGTACGATATCATGGCTTTTTTGCTCTTTGTTTCCTTTCTGGTTAACGGCGTCTCTACTACTCTACAAAAGTTCATCGGCGATAGTGAGGGGGTTGGTACTTGGTACTATCATGATATCATCACTGGCAACTTCCTGCAAAAACGGTAGTGAATCATTGATAGGTATGGTGGAATAGCACAAGCTTCTATAAATACATGCTAAACAAACACGCATTCTCAATCAATTATGCAGCAATATAGCATTTATACGGCCACGAAAGAATGAAATATAATTTATAATTTATGGCCTTCAACCCAGCCGCCTCCGAAATGAAAATGATAAAAATAGATAGGGGAGGGAAAAAAAGCAAACTGCCAGCAAATCATTATGGAATGAGAGACCATCACATTATCTAGCTTTATAATCAACCTCTATTTCACCTCCAGCTTCTCCACTGCCTCAGATGCCTCTGCGATCGGGTCTTGGACACTCCCGCCCTTGAGTTCAAACTCGCTTGCCCCAATCTTAGAGCCCAGCTCCCTCCATCGAGCAGTATAGAGTGCTCTGCGTTCCTTGGTGATGCGGATGAATTCGGGCCACCAAATCGAATGATTGTACTCGAAGTCGCACTCACCGCCGAACTTCTTGTCAAGCTGAGCGGCGGGAACATGCAGAGTCATGACTTCGTTGAACTTAAGCTTGGCCCGGGTCTATGGAGGGACGTTAGAACTTGGATGATGAAAAAATTTAGCAAGAGGGTATTACCAAGGGGTCGATAAACGGATTGATGATCTTGAAGAAACCATAGACAAACCACGGAACTAAATTATTTGTTAATGGAAAGTGGAATTGTGACTTGTTGTCGCGCTGGGGGTGACTTACGATTAGTGACTAATGATCTCCCTAGCCTCTCGGGATAATGTCCTTGAAGGATACTTAATACCTGCCGGCCTTGAGCAATATTCGGGTTGCTACTGGTGGTCGACGATGCAAAATCCACTAGCAATGCCAACGTATCCTGTCCAGGCCCCATAAGATCTATCACTCTCTCAACCATAAATACCAAATGCTGAATCTGCCTTGGACTCTTCTCGGTATTCTGCTTGGCAGGATTGAGGTAGAGGCACGGACGCCCATTCCTGTCAAATCCAAGAACGTACTGCTTACCGGTCTGGTTCTCAATCTCAATGTACTCCGGTGTGTGATCGAGGACTCCGTACTCGCGCCTCCAGATGAGTGTAGCCTCCAAACGCTTCTTCACATCGACGGTATTCCACTTGGTCGCGCGCAGATAGCGTAGGAAGCACTCTCTGGTTAACCACATCTTTTCTTCATCGTCAATCTCCCTGGTAGTGGTTGCCTTCTCGGATGATACGGGAATTGGCCCGAGAGCTTGCGCCCAAGCGAGAATTCCTGCATATTTCGCCTCTTGGTCTGGATTTAGGGGGGTCTCTGGATCGGGCTTCGATTCGGGAAGAGCCTCGGTAAACAAACCAAGTTTTTTTCCGGTCTGTTGCTCCTGTGCGAGGACCTTGGGGTCGGGCCCCACCGACGCGGGTGATAACGAAGTGGGTATAGGAGCCGCCGGGGCGATTGTCGGAGTAGGATCAGTAGATGGCTTCTCTGATTCTGGGACAGTGCTAGGAACAGCAGTAGCGACGTCGGTCATGGTTGCGGATATCAGCTGGGAGTTGAGCACTTGTGTAGTATCAACGGTAAGCCAGGGGGGGAATGAAGGAATGCGCAGAGAACAACAGTTTCTATTTATTACGGCCGCAGAACAAGAACCTAATGAATCAAACCTGTCAGCATTGCATTCCATAGAAATAGGGCAGCTACCGGTATCGCACTATGGGCACAGGACTTACTTGCCTAGGGTTTAATTAGATTCCAACCCTCGAGTTGACTGTAAAGCCACAAACAGTGCAAAAGTCATAAAATCAACCGTAGAATTGGTGATTCCCGTGATGATAGAGAAGGGAGGGGGAAAACAGAAAGGGCGGAGAAAAGAGCGGAGAGAAGGTTCGTTGGTTGGTTAATTGCTGGCAATTATAGGGACCAGGAATCCCTTAGACATGAGGACCTTCGGAACAGGCCATAGGCCCGTTAGACTAGGTTGTCAGGCTCAAAAGCTTCCTTCGGCAAGAAACCCTCCGATCGCAAAATAATTTGAGGCTTGGCATGCAAGTTCTGAGTCCCCACAACCGTAATCATTACCCCATTCGGACACAGTACCGTTTTTGATTTGCTCCTTTTCTGAGGCGAGGTCTACAGAGTGCTGGGGTAAGCATAAAGTTCCATTCGCCAGATCTTAGTCAGTCACAAAAAAAGGTGAAGAGCAAAGTAATCACGGGTAGGCCATACCGCGGTACTCGAGTACAGCAAACTTATCACAAAAGGCTGTCGTCCGTGTCTGATGGGTTCTCTGTCTGATAAATCGTGCTGCGACCCAGTTCGTTTTCTGTCTGATATTGGGCGCTCCTGGGCGTGCCTTGCTGTAGTGTCGTTTGGCCATAGACTATGCCATTACCGGTATTGTGGTTGTTAATCTAAATTGTGCGGCTCGAGTGCTCTGGTGCCCGGAAGATTTGCCTATCAGTGGCGCGAGCAGGAATCGAGTAAAGAGAGGGTAACCGACTGGTGCAGTGCCAACGACAAGGCAAAAGTCACGTGGCCTAATAATAACCACACCTGGGCATCTAGGCACCTTCACCGTCTAAGGCAGGCTGAGCTGTGATTTCAACACTGACTTGAACTAAAAGCACGTTTGATTGCAAACACGCCCCACCGCACTTGAGGCCTCACATCCTAAAAAACAAAGAACTGTGAGGCGGACTGGGGCTACGTCTATCAGCATTGTTCGCTGAATGGACTTCTGAACTTATCTCCTCTGAGGCGCTAGGCAGTCTATTGCATTCATAACGCATCCTCCTATTCCTTCTGTTACCATAACATGTGCGTTGGCTGAGTGCTAGTATGATAAATAATACCGGGAATAAACCAGGTCACATATCCTACCAACCTGCTTAGCTGGCTTCTCCGGCCCCCATGAGAAATTTGATAAGGAGTGATTAGCTATGATGGAATGGAAATGGCTGATTTTGCGTTCCTATGCTAACTGAGGTGTTATATTAGAGAAGAGAATACCTCTAGATTCTTAACCAAACTCCCTGAGGTCACAAAAATCCAAACCACTTTCACGGCCTGGGACCCATGTTTTCTTCTTTCCTCCTACATCCGTCGGCCTGCGATCCTTCTTTTGGTGCCGATTTGCATACTTGAAAACTGTGAGATTTGAGACTAAAAGAGGGGATACACTAGTACAGTTGGGGCAGGGCCTTCCAGACGTTTATGATTAGCAAAGGGGCAATATACTAATGCGATCATATAGTGCTCCAGTACAACTTTTCTCTGACTATGCCCACGTGACAGAATACCATCATAATTGTTACGTTACGGGGTATAAAGCTAGCGGTATCATAGGTATAGTCTAATTGGGTGCGCAGATTCGCCTACTGGTATGTAATTGCTGGTACAGATGCTGGAGGGGTTTCCCTATCTGGGTACCTGTCTAGACAAAGTGTACTGGACTGCCGGTATGGAAGTATGAGATATGATTTAAAAGAGAGAAGAAACCCCACTCCTCCCTAGTCAAAAACTTCGTTGGACTTATATGTGGTATTTCCACAGTACATGCGTGGGGAAAGGGGTGTACGATGAACACATGGAGGAGTGGAAAAGGGCCTTTTTTGTTACTATTATTTTTCAGGGATTCCAGCCAGACTCCTCAGAAGCGCTGCCCGACAACTATTGCGTTGGGTAGCCTCTACAAGTAGTATTATCCCGGTAGGGGTGGGGGGAATGTAAGGGGATAAGTTTTAACGCATTCTGGTCCCTTGTACGGTAGCCTTAGGGATTGGGATGTATTAAGCGGCCTGTTTCTCGCAGCTTACCTCGAAAAGAGAAGGGTTGTCATTGATTCCGGAAATAGAGGTTTCCCGAACGAGTGCTCTGTTGTGATTCACTGCGGCCAAAACTGTCTCTAAGTTTGAAGGTTGATAGGCTAGGCCAGACCTGGTGCGTGCGGTTTCCTATGCGAGGAGGACCAGGGCCTCACCACCTCAAAACTAATATATACAACAAATACTTAATTTTTATATCTAACAAGTGAATCACGGAAATCCCTAATGTCTATTATCATGTTTGTGTGCCAGCAGTGGAATGGCGAGCTGGAGCGGTTGGTTGGTTGTGGCCGTTGCAACAACATGCGTTGCTCGGGTGCTTTACGCGTCCTCGCGTTTTTCGAAATTTACCACCACGACACGTCCTCCTCATCAACCCACAACAGACAAACATCACCACATCGCACACACAATTGCCTCCCTTCACAGAATACTTATCGATTAGCCCATTCACAATGGACGACCCCTCCACATCTGAAACCGTTGCTGAAAAATTCGGCGAACTCTCCCCTGAGGTGCTTAGCCTACTAGAGGGCATGCTCAGAATCTACGGGATCCCTGCCGAGGAGCTGTTCTTCAAATGGGAATCGTACTGTATCAAGATGGGACCGGATGATACAAAGCTGAACCTGGATACTGTGCTGGCGTTTAAGAAGGATGTGCAAGAGTTATTTGAAAAGGACATGAGATCCAGACCGCGGCAGCATGGAGCAAATACCTCGAGACCAGTTGCCCGGACGCCAAGGGTGAAGAACACAGGGGACCATGTGGCATTGTTTGTTCTGCCCATGAGTGTACGGAGGATTGATGGTTTGGAGGCTAATTGTTTTGGTGCTAGCTTGGATGGATTAGTACCCACGACACCGAGGGGTGCGAAGGGAAGCGTTAAACGAAAGTTTGAGAGGGCACCATTTGAAACGCCATCGAGTAAAGCGGGGAGGTTTTTGGATGCGAATTCTCCGGGCACAGCTATCGGGTCTTCGCCAGTGGGTACTCCGCATAAGATTGGTGGGGAGCGTATACCGTAATGCTTCCCCTCTTCATCTACTAGTGTACATGCTGACGGAGCATTTTGTAGTTCTACGCCTTTTGCGCAGCGAAAAAATGCGGGCAGCACGGTCGAAGTACTCAACGAGCATATCCCTAAGCCTTCTCTCCCACTTCCTGAATCATCGGCAGACGCAGAACTTGCATTGTGGGATAGTCGGGCTAAGCTTTCCCTGGCTGTGGAACTGAAGAAATTCTCATATAGACCGATGTATCAGAAACTCTCTGAAGCCTCGGAGGTTATGGATGACCGGGTTGATGAATTTATGGATATGATACAAGAACACCACGAATTGGCGGACGAGCAGTTTGGAAATCCTTCTACAGCATCGCCTTCCGAGATTATAGCTGTGGGAAGAATATCGTGTGATACCCTGGATGGGAAACTTTCGCCATCTTCTGTTCTGCTTGAAGCATCACGAAAGATGGGTGCCGGCTCGAGAGTCCGACTGAAGCTTGACGCGGTGCCCAGTTATTCATTTTTCCCCGGACAAATTGTCGCTGTAAAAGGTGTCAATGCGTCTGGTGAATATCTAGTTGTCAGTGAAATACTTGATGCCCCGGGATTACCCTGTCCAGCGTCTTCGCCTAGTGCGCTGCTAGAAACCGCCGATCGTTTATCAGCCGGAGGTCTAAATATCGTCGTTGCATCAGGACCGTACACAACAGACGATAACTTACACTTCGAAGCGCTCAGTGAGATATGTAACAAGGCAGCCGAATCATGTCCTGATGTTCTGATCTTAACAGGACCATTTATTGATGCTGATCACCCTCTCATAAGAACTGGGGACTTTGATTTTGATACATGGCACCATGACCGTAGCCCAATGGAGGATCTATTCTGCCAAAGAATTACCCCTAAGATAAGGCGAGTGCAGCGCAGTTTGGTAATTCTAGTACCAAGCGTACGGGACATCGTTAGCAAGCACGTATCCTTTCCACAAGAACAGTTCAAGCGCAAACAATTGGATTTACCAATGGTAGGTTACAACCCCACATGATCTGCGATGGGCCCAACTGATACAGGACACCTCCCTCCTGCCTACAGAACGTAAAATGTCTTCCAAACCCAGCCACCTTTTCGATTAACGAGATTGCCTTCTCCGTATCTACAAACGATATACTATTTCACATGGCCTCACACGAGATCAACCGGTAAGATAACCCCTTTTTTCTTCACCCTCCTTTCGGATCCCAGTCTCCCACTCTTTACACATCTCTTCCCTCCCTCTTGGACCCAAACCAACCGATAACAAAACCCCCCAGAAACCCCCAAGACACCAACCCCATCGCCCGTCTTTCAAAAGCCCTCCTCGGCCAGCGTAACCTCTACCCTCTCTTTCCGGGCCCCTCGAAGGAGCAATTGCCCCGCGGTACAACGGGTCCAAATCTGGACGTGCCGAACCTACGGCTTGCAGACTTTGTAGGCATCGCGCCTGACGTGCTCGTATTACCCAGCATGCTGGCTAGCTCGGCGAAGGTGGTCGATAGCGTACTTGTCTTGAATCCAGGGTTCTTGTCAAAGCGGATGGGGCCTGGGTCGTATGCTGAGATGCATGTCTTGCCGCCCCAGGTTAAGGGTGGAGAGGGAGAGGGAGAGCTGAGCCATAGAGTTTGGGAAAGGGCTAGGGTGGAGATTTTGAGGATTTAATTTCGGGGAAGAGAGGAGGAAGAGGGTAGATTGCTGGGAGGTGGGTAATGCGATAGATAAATTAGGGACCGTTTATATAAACGTTCTTTTATAGTGAATCGTGGATTTATCGGTGTTTGTAGAAACCCAGATATGTATGATACTCGTATCTTCAGAAAGTGTTCGCGGATTACAACGGAACAACCTCAATAGTGACAATAGAGAACACAGCAATCCATATCTCTACAATTGAATGAGTAAACTAAATTCTGCAAGCGGCAGTAAACATGTTGCTTGTGAGAGTACTACCCATGCCAACAACCGGGATGAGTACTAATAATATAGCTTTTCTCAGCGAAGGACACCTCTACCCCTTTCTCACTATGCTCACCCTCATAATGGCTTTCTGAAGAACATGGCTCCCGAGCTCCTTCAGCTTAGTTGCCCGCAATTGCCTCCGACCGGAATAGAACTTTCACTTATCAGCCATTCTACTGCTCAGTTCGATAAAGAAGAATTGTGGATAATTTATAGTATGTTGGTTTGTAGGTTAGAGCTCTTCTTGCACGATATAATATCAAACCCTTATTACTTTTATAAAGTAATATTCCTAAGAAGTAAAGCAACTATGACTTAGCTTTATTAGACCTCTTGTCCTTAATAGGTACAGTACTTTACCTTGACTGGACAATACTGGTTGGATAAGATATCAAGTTACTTTGAGTCCTATCCCTTGGTCTTTCTTAAATAGTAAAGTTCATATAATAGCTAACTAGGCACGCTAAGCCTGTACCGGAATGATATAAGGGTTTCTTGTGGTTTATTGGGAATATTTAGAACTGGTAAGAGTGCTAAGTCATTTGAGTATGATATTGAAAGGCTGGAGATCTTATTTTTTGACTGCTAAGTCTGGCTCGCTTGCTGAATCTGGCTCTAGCGTGCCTACCTGGTACTGTACAATAACGAATTTGATTGCTCCAGGGAGGCTAAGGGATACTTGGTTACCATATGTAATTCACATTTCTCTTCCTGTAAGATTTTGTAAGCAGGTAGAAAGGGAGGTAGTTTAGGCTGATTATGGTGAAGGAGGGGCTTAAGTGTCTTGTTTTCCGGAAAATTAGTATCGTAGTAGGCATGTATCACTAGGAGTAGGGCGGGGGTGGGAGGGTAATGTCGTCGGTGTCATATTCAGGCTCAGTACTGAAACAAAAAGTACTCTTGCATCTCACATGCTTAACACATATAGAATCTAATTTACTTACTCCACTGTGTAGTTATGAATTGTTATGTACGTGGTATATCTATCAAGGCCATTCTGTTCAAATCTGTAAACACTATCTGAAAATGTGAGGATGAAACTATATGTAACTCTTTCCTAAACAAATAGATAAATCCAGTATATTGTGGTTCTTATAAATCTAAACCATCAGACCAGTCCAGAGAAACCCCATATCAGCGTTTTTTTTTTTTTTTTTGTATCATGTGCGATTGTATTAACTACTACAGGGAACAACGACTACTTGCAGCGCTAGCTATGGTAAAGCAAAAACCCTCTGTGAAAAGAAACCCCCCTCGGACCACCGGAAAAAACCATCATCCCAAGTCCCTCTGGTATGGAACCGACCGCACGATCCCGCCGTGAAGACAAAAAACCCCCGCCGGCCAAGCAGACAACGGAAACAAATCATCAAACACAACAGGCAGGAGACAACAGGAAAACCGGACCCGAAAACTCCCCCTGACAAATAACAAAAGAAACCACATTCATATCCCAGAGTACTCTTAACAGAAACCCGACTGTGAAAATTAAGCCAAAAACTACAGAACACAGAAACGGGGGGACAGAAAACGCTAAAACCAAGCAACTCCATCACATTACTCCGTAAACCCAAGGCGTTGACATCGTCCACGGAGGCAGTGCAATACCATGACCGAGCGTAACCGAGAGCTGTGGCCGAGCCGAGCCACGGGGAAGGGGGAGACCCAGGGGAAGAGGCAGTAAGAGTGCCAGCTAATGAGAGGATGTTCGGCTGTAACTGAGCCACGGGACGAAACCAAGCGGAGGAGAGGAGGGGTAGACCCAAGTATCGTAGGAACTATCGGAAACGTGTGCGTGTCTGACTAGGCAGCCTCGAGCGAAACGTAATCGAAGAGAGTAGAGAAATCGACCGTGGCCTTGTGAAAAGCTTTCTCTTACTGCGAACCGTGATCCCAGCCGTCTGTAACATGGACGCGAGGGTGTTGCCGACCGTGCAAATGCTAAGCGAGGACGCGAAACAAAAGCGAAAGGGTGGATGGGACAGGCCCTAAGAAACGGGTGCCCAAGTCCGAATCTATCATAGGGGGGGGGTGCAGCTCACTAAGAGTGCGTTTGGAAAAGTGGATGTTGACGACGATTTCTCATGGTGTTGAGATTTCAATCGCCGGAGGTGTAGAGGAGATGGTCCGTGACCCCATATCAGCGTCCACTACACAACATATATACCAGAGAGAAGGAAGGGACCAAAATGGCAAAGATATCATACCACACTGGCAGAACCTACAATGATACGCTAACTGGGAACATACAATAATGTTAATGTCCTGCTATAGTAGTTAACTTTTGTCTTTACTACTAAAAGACTACCTGTGGGGATTATACTATAAGGATAAATGTACTTGATATGAGAAAGGTACTGGTACAGCCTTTTCTTACTCGTTTTTAGTAGTGCTTGATTGGTTGATAGGCAAATTGAGTGGCCATGCAGTGACCTATAGACTATATACATTGTTTTCTGTAAAGTTTAATACAGCTATAATATCTCTTATAGTATCTATCATAATATCTTTGTACTATAGAATCCTGCTAAAAGGTATAGTTCCCAGCTACTCGTATGTTCTCCACCTGCCAAGTAAGTATCAAGTGAACCACCCTCAAAAATATCCCTTGAAACACTACTGGGTGATCAGTGCTATCTACGCTTCTCTGTTTTTACCGAATCTTGAGCTTTCTCATATTTGTTCTTCATCAGGTGGTGGTCTCATTACGATTGCATAGGGGAAGAAGAGCAGAAATAGATGATAGATTCATAGATGGATAGATCCAGATATAAATACTCATTTTCCAGGTGAACATTAAGAGTAACTTAATAGATACTGGGTGAAGCAAATTGCATTATAGCACTAAGTAGGGAAAAGAAATACTAAAATCTGAGGCTAATTGTATTATGACTTGTATAGTATGCACCCAAGTAAGCAAGTGTGGTTTTATAGCTATTTATAGCATATAACTTATTTAAGTTATATGGTTATTTTGATAGCTGAGATTAGGAATACTAGTACACAACCTAACAAGAAATGATTTATTCTATAATATTATCCTGACTACTGTACAAGCCATATTGAACTCTATAGTACCCACAGAAATGGATATGGTGCTGACAGGAAGGGCCAAATTTAAGGAGGAATGAAAAAAGAAGGGAAAAATATCTGCCTGATTTGGAAGCAAGAGTTCTCTTTTATTTCTTTTGTAAAGTACAAAAGATACTATAGACAAAGAACAAAATTGACAAAAAGTGAGGAAATGGAAATAGTAATGAACAGTTGGACAATTTCCTATAAATAGAAATTGCTATATGGTGGCAAAGAAGACACTGACTTGACTTCTATATAGTCCGTTTTCATAAAAGATGGGGTATCATATAATGAAATGGGAGTGGAAACATGCCAAATATAAATATTAGGGCGAGAGAGAGAGAAGAAAATAGAGAAAATAAAGCTACTAACTACTGAGTGAAAACAGATATTATATAAGCGGATATCATACAGTTCTTAAGTTAAGTAAAGAGATACCATGATGTATTTGAGAATATGGACAGTAAAGATAGAGAACTAGGAGGCGAATAGAGAGTAATGTTTAGTTGTGCAATAGCATACTACCTCAGGTCTGAGGTTTCATTAGGTGACCAGCATTGGCTGTGAATGTCAAGATCTCCGGATCCTTTTAGAAGTGTATTGAGATAACTCAAAGGGCTTAAGCAAGAGAAGGTCTGTTAAGTTATTACCATTGGCAGCCTGAGGGTGTAACTCTTAGTCCTTGGACTGCAGCTTTAGAGCTCCTTCATGCCTCTCAGGTGTTCATATAAGTCCTGTTTGACTACTAGGATCAGTTATCATGATACTGTAGTTAATGTGATACTGTCCTGGGAGTATTTCTACTATACTAATATTTGTACCTTTCGCAGCCAATGAGAGAGGTGCCCAACTCCCATTATAGGCAGTGGCGGAGATGAGATCGTCTGTCTTTAAGAGCATCTTCATAATGCCCCTATATCTATTTCTAGTTGGCCATAAAAGAACTGTTCGACTATCTTTGCCTGCAGTGTTCGAAGTAATATCCTTCCTGCCCATAAGCATCTTGACAATATCCCTATACCTGTTTCCAACTGCCCATAAGAGTGGTGTTTGGCCATCTTTATCCGCAGTGTTGGGAGCGATATCTTTACATTCTAAAAGCATCTTTTCAGTACCCTCATATTCATATCGAGCTACCCACAAAAGAGTTGTTCGGCTGTCTTTATTCGCAATGTCGGAAGAAATATCCTCTCATTCTAAAATATCTTTACAGCATCTGCATGCTCATTTTCAGCTGCCCACAAGTACAGTGTTTGGCTGTTATCATTCAAAGTATTGGGAGAAATATCCTCCCGTTCTAAAACTATTTTACAACACTCTCATGCCCATATTGAGCTACTTACAAGAGAGGTGGTTGGCGGTCTTTATTTGCAGTGTTAGGAGAAACATTCTCCTATTCTAAAAGCATCTTTACAACACTCTCACACCTATATTTAGCTGCTAACGAGAGAGGTATTTGGCCATCATTATCCACAGTATTAGAATAAATATTCTTCTATTCTAAAAGGATCTTCACAACACCTCCACACCTGTATTCAGCTGCCCACAAGAGAGGTGTTTAGCTGTTATTATTTACAGTACTAGGAGAAACATTATCCTATTCTAAAAGCATCTTCACAATACCCTCACACTGATATCAGGCTACTAACATGAGTGGTATTTGACCGTCTTTATCCACAGTGTCGGGAGCAACATTCTTCTATTTTAAAAGCATTTTTATAATATTCTCATGCCCATATCGAGCTGCCTAAGAGAGAGGTGTTCAACCATTGTTATCAGTAGTAGTATTAGGAGAAATATTTTCCCATTCTAAAAGTATCTTTATAATACCCTCATACCTATAACTTAAACATCAGGAAAAGGTTTTATGCACGTTCAGGGAGATCCTGAACGCTCCTGGTCTACCAAGAGAGGTTTTGGTCCCCATGGTCTACATGGTCCATACCAATCCGCTTTGAACCACACTTTTGAAAATTTTACGAAAAATGTAGACAAGGGTGGACCAGAGAGTACCAGGGTAGACCATGGGGACCAAAACCCCCTATGGTGAACCAGGAGGGCCGCAGACATTTTCCTAATGAATGAGCGACCTACCAGAGAGGTGTTTGACCATCATTATCTTCAGTATTAGGAGAAACATCTTCCCATTCTGAAAGCATTTTTACAATATCCTCATGCCCATATTGAGCTACCCACGAGAGAGATGTTTGGCTGTCTTTATCCACAGTATCAGGAGTTATATCTTCCCATTTCAAAAGCACCTTCACAGCGTCCTCATACCATATTCAAATTCCTATGAGAGAGGTGTTCGACTATTACTATCTATAGTGTTAGGATAAGTATTTTCTCATTCTAAAAGCATTTTCATAGCCCCTTCATACCCATAATGAACTGCTTACAAGAGAGGTGTTTGATGGTAATTATCCACAGTTTTATGAGAAACATCTTTCCATTCTAAAAGTATCTTTACAACACCCTTATTCCCATATTTAGCTGTCCACGAGAGAGGTGTTTGGCTATTTTTATCAGTAGTGTTAGAATAAATATCTTGCCGTTCTAAAAGTATTTCTACAATATTTCCATGCCCTATTCTAGCAGTCCACAGGAGAGCTGTATTACCCGCCATATCTGTTGCGTTAAGATCCTATTTCTTCATCTCCAACAAAGCAACTGCTGTCTCTATTATTTCATAATATGCAGTGAAGTAGAGATCAGTAAACCCCTCAGGATTACTCTGATCAAGCTTCTTATCCTAATTATTATCACTATAGGACAAGAGCATCCTAGATGCTATATACTTATCAAACTCCTAGAGAAGCTTTAGTGCTAGCGTGTTTACACTTTCTGTCATTTCTCTATAGCATGTGTTCCCCATATCAGGAAAATATCTATAGCTCTCCTGGTCTATCATGGGGGTTTTTGGTCCCTGTCGTCCCCCCTGGTACTCCCTGATCCACACTAGTCTACATTTTTAGTCAAATTTTCAAAAGTGTGGTTCAGAGTGGATGATGTGTGGACGATGTAGACCGTGGAGACCACAAACCCCCTTGGTAGACTAGGATCATTCAGAACCTCTCTGAATGTGTGTAAAATCTTTTCCTGATGCAGTACCGGGAGGCATATTCAAGCAACGGTATTGATAACTTCAAGTGAGACCAATCACAGATAAGCGGAAGGTTCTTAATACACTGAAAGTTGAGATATGTTAAACAAACTTCGGCAATTATTGAGTGAGTGTTGTGAACTAAGTCGGTATTATTGAATAGATACTCTTGAAGAGTATAGTGCACAAAATGGACAGTATATGTATGTGCCTCAACAATTACAAGCTCTAGAGAACATTCTAGCAGTGTTTTGATTGTAGGAATATTCTGAGAATTCAGGTCAGTAGACCCTATTTCCACACCCATGGAATAGCATAACTCGTCTGCTTTTAAGAGCTGCTTTGAATGTGATAGCCATATTAGCACCTCTATGCCGAGTCTTGACCTACTTCCCTTTTGACCCTGTATTCGCTGCAGTGTTCCTAAGTACGCACTCTAAATATCAGGAAAAGGTTTTAAGCATGTTCAGGGAGGTCCTGAATGCTCCTGGTCCACCAAGGGGGGTTTTGATTCCTGTGGTCCACATAGTCCACACAGATCCGCTTTGAACTACAGTTTTGAAAATTTTACCAAAAATGTAGACCAAGATGGACCAGGGAGTACTAGGGTAGACCACAGAGACCAAAACCTCTCAGGGTGGACCAGAAGGGCCGTAGACATTCTCCTGGTGAAGCCCATTCCCTTGGATCATCTCATCAAGCCTTTTTCTTCTTTGATGGCCCGTAACCTCTTCTAGGATGACGTCCATATTAAGGAGGATAGGGAAAAATCTATATCTATTATTAGCAAATATCAAAAAAGGCCTACATTGATTATTCCTACTCACATTTGGGAAATCTTTCTTGGAATTACTCTTATAATTTCAGCCCTCAAATTATTGTCCATTATGCTGGGTGTGGAAAATCTATCTAATCTCATCTCCAGATATCTCTCGATATCCTGAAAGGCAGATATGGCAGCTATTGTAATAGTCTCAGTGAAATATCTCTCAACCATGTCCTGAACTTGGGTTCTTCCAAAAAGGAACATCCATGTGGTCAGCAAAGCTTGTGTAATATCTTGTAGTGACTCAATAAGTTCTGGTCAATTTTTTGGAAAATATTCATCTAAACTATTGATATAAATGAACATTTCTGGTAGCCACACGACTATCTTCTTGATTATTTCTACCAAGTCCAGAGGTTGCGCAACTTGGCTGCCAAAGTCCCTTTTCTCTGCATGAAAAACCTGCCGTAGGGGTTCAGGATTTCCATCTCTCTTCAAGAGCTGCTTGAGGATTGCACCCAACATATTCATTGCAGACTGTTGCTTGAGGGCAATCTAATCGCAATAAAGACTGGCAATAGTGATATCTCGATTACGAACTTGACTGCATAACCAGTCAATAGCTAGGGAGCTAACATTTATCACTGTCAGTGATGTCTATTTGCTGAAGAGAGGCTTCTCCCTGATCTGATAGTATGAGTCTTCCCCACACCCGGGTCGCTGTATCGAAATAAAGCAGCCTGCTGCGGTATCACTTGACTCCCACTCCACTCTCAAAACTTGTTCCCTTCAAGAAGCCTGCCTCCCATGCCATTCACCCAGTCAGCTTATATACTTTGATGTCTGTATCGAGGCTCTAGTAGTGAGAGCCACTACTTGATCTGGTTATTCTTATTATCTGTTTTATTCATAGTAATTGTACTATTGTGCATTCTGATCATCTTGTTGTAGCTATTTGTTACGTTCTCATAGTCAATATTATAGGAAATGAATGAGTACATATTGTTATTGGCTCTATAGTGCATCTTGTGGATGCTTCATTTCAACATGGATGCGGTTCTATGATAATTCAGGAGGCCAAACAGATTTATCAGCACTCTAAGATAAGGCTTAAGAAAAGGCGGGGGTGGTTTGGCTAGTGTCTTTGGTGTTGTACAATTATTTTTATGCCAAGGGAACACTGGTGGAAAAAAGTTAGCCAGGGTGTGGCCAACTTCTCCAAAGGCATTACAAAGTGTAGGACAACCCTCTACTTGAGCACTGCTACTTCAAGCCTACTGGTATGTGTGATACCGTAATAGCCATAATATTATGATACCATATATATCGATAAGTTACTGCCTATGATTTTGAAGCTATTAGAGGTGATTCCAACCGTCACCTTTTATCGATAGGCCCTAAGTTAGCCTTTCATTGGCCCCGAACTACAACTACCAGCTAGCCCGACCCTGCCAGATACTGGTATCGGTAGAGAGCCCAGTTTAAATATTGCACCGAGATAATTGAAGATTGAACAGTCTGAATTATTTAAGCAACAATAATATTTACATCCATTTCTCAAGCTGAAATTTGCATACCTGTACTTCCTATCAGACAAGCGCAGGGGCATGTAGCATCAATAAAAATTTTCATTCAGCCCTCCCGCTTTCCCCCAATTTAGGATTAAAATGCAACAATAAAGGTAGCTTTGCCCCTGGAGCGAGACTTGGAATCAAGAGTAAGCGAACAATTCATTGAATTCCGGAAGGCATTTCGTTCCCACAACCGCGGCTAGGACTCCACAGACATATGGGTATGCACCTACTCGAGTGTGATAATTATTATGATATTGAAAACGCAACTGGGATGATCTACCAGCACCGGTGATCCGATCCGATCTATTACACTCTACTTCACCTCCCGCCTACCGCGAACAACAACAAAGCACATGAAGGGCCGGGCAGATAGGCGGAAGAATGGAAACCGGAATCAACAGATACCGGTGCCTCTGCCTTGGTGTGGAAAATACAAAGGGAAAGCATCCTGCGAAATTGTCTCTTTTTATTGCCTGGGGTGGGTGTGTGTTATCAGGCTTGTCGACGCAACACGGGCTACGAATGGAACTAAATTATTTTTAATTGTCTATTAATCATGGAGCTTGGCTTAGTCAAATTATGTCGACTTTGACAGCGAGGTTCACCGCATCTCAAAAAGTCTTGATAATTTGAGGAAGAGTGCTCTTGAGTACCGTAATTGAAGGAGGAAAAAAACCGCTGGGAACTAGTCTATCATAATATTATGATGTCGGGGTTTTAATGCCTCACTGGCCTGGTCGACGTCTCAGGTTTTACCAAAGCTTCTTTGGGCGGGGGGTGTTCGGGTCATTAATATCACCGCCGGTACTCGAGTGCAGTACTTGGGGAGAGATTGAAGATTATAGCCCATATCCGAAATGGCATTATGACTGAGCACTCAAAAATATCTCATTTTGGGAGGAAACAAGGCGAATGAGATTTTGTTTAGTAAAAAGAACATGACCTGACTGTCTAAATTCTTAGATGAGTTAATTTCTGATGGGATCAACTCATGTACATATGTTTTACCAAACCAACGCAGATGTATATGACATTGCTCCTTAAACATGTTTTTCTACAGGTGCTTTTCCGGCATTCTGGCCAGTCAGGAATAATAGCTCTGGAGTTAAAAGGGAAATCGGATAGGAGATTTCCTCTGTGGAGTGAGATTTGATATCTATTGTGGTTGATAGTATTATATCTCTCTTGGTAAGAAGGTGTTGCTTTTATAACTCTAGTGTTCACAAATTCTGGTGTCCTCTTTTTTTCATAATAATATTATTATGGCACTTCTGAAGCATGAAATGGGGGTTTCTTAATGGCTATGATTTTGTCTATATACAGCCCTAAATGTCCAGGAGCGGCAACCGCCAACTAACGGTACCAACTCAATAACGCAAAAAGCGACTCTGGAGAGATTAGGAGAGTTACAAAGGTTGTTGGCAGCGAAGGAGGTCCAAATACACTCAGTAGGAAGGGTTTGCAATTTTTATTCCGGTGTTTAGTCTGCTGTTGCTAGAACAGTCGTCACTCGTCGGTTCTAGATACTTACAGTACTCTATCATCGGACCAAGTATGATATATACCTCACAACTTATCGAAAAAAGTGTAATCCAATGGTCTGATAACTCATCTAAGCAGACTACTTTCCTCCTCCTCTCCTTCCTAACCCCACTCGGAATCCAGGTGGAGAGAGGAAAAGTGAGTAAAAAGACAGAATTACAATGAATACCTCTGACTTGCTAGCTCTCCACCTCGGCAGGGGGATCCGTCCTGCCAGGTAGCAATCCCTAAGACCAGCCCCAAATCTTGAAAAGTCACTTCCTCCAACCAACTCCCATTAAAGCCTGAGAGAGTAGCCTACATACATACTATACGATATCTATCCCACACCGACAAGCAAGACATTGAAAATCATTGTGCCACCACCTGTCAATTCTTTGATGCCGAGGCTAATAACTAATGAGCGACTTTCATACCAATAACTAAAATTTCCCGGATGTGCCCGGACTTCGGACCAGCCTGATATCAATTATGATAGCTAGCTAGCCACGTGACCGCACTTGCTCTGATATCACTGGGAATACAAAGGTTGTGGTGGTTCCGAAAAGCTTCTTAGTCATTTATGTCTCAAACGTTTATAGGGGGCGGCACCTAGTTTTCAATGTCTTGCTTGCTTGTGGGTCCAGGAGGAGAAGATAATGCATACGCACATCTTTGGTAAAAGAAAAAAGATAACGCTGGGCATCAAGCCCTGATGAGAGAGTGAGAGGATAAGCTTCCAGTTTCTCGCCAAAATTTGGCACTAGGAATCGTTCCTGGCGGGCACGCCTGGGGCCTGTTGTTGAGGGAAGTGAGAAGTATGGCTAAATCATCTACATATGGTAGTGTCGTTGCTTTATGTTTACAACCTGACATTGCGCTTTCGTTCCTCACTCGCTTGCTGGGTGGGAGTGGGCCCTATCGCCCGTTGAAGACGCAGAAGCCTTGGAAGCGTGGAGGATTTGCGTGCGAGGAAACTGAGTGGGCGAAAACATTACAGTAAGTAAAAAACTATCGTGGGCCAGCGCCTATAGAAGCAGGCACCGATGCTCGAGGTTGCGAGTGGGGCTTTGCTAGTGTTGTACCAAATGGGCGAGTCAGATACATGGTATAATACGTAGGGCTAAATGAGGGGGTATGATATGATGCGATACGCAATGGATATAGTAGAGCTCGCCGGAACCCCCATCAAATTTTATAAAGGATAAAGATAGAGGTAATAATAAAAAACTCCCGTCAATACATAGCACGTCGCATCATTATAATGACGACCACTAAGCACAACCAAGACCAAATACCACCGCTATGATCTGTAAGTACTCCAACCCTAACCCAATCAATCGATCCGTTCTTTGGTTCATTCGCCCTCGTCAGATCCCGAGGGGAGCCTGTCGGCATCAATAAGATGCATATCTTTCCCGTTCATAGCGCCAGGCTTCTTAGTATTCTTGACAGATTTGCTCGGGACAACAGGCTCGGCTGCCATGCCCTTGCTCTCGACAAATGCTGCGGAGCGACTGTAGGCGGGGTTTTGTTGGTAGTATTTGTCTGTAGTCGCGAATTAGTTTTTTCTGGGAAAAGTGGAGGGTGGAAAGTGGAAAGGGAAGTGGGGGCGGGTACCAATGATGGGGTGTATCAGAACTGTCTGCTTGTTGATTGTCAAGATGCTATTTGTAGGCACGGTGACCCAATCGCCTGGTGTTTGTTAGTCGATGGGATATTGGGGAAGTTGGAATGGGTAAGGGAAACAAACCTCGTTCAAAAGTCAAGGGCTCACTAGCGACCATGACTAAATCTTGCCCACGGTCATGCCTTTCCATACGATAGAAACCTCCCTCCTTATACTCGTGAAACCTGGTTCCGCTGGAAAAGTACAGACTCGCCGCCTCATCAGTCCTCGAACAGACGTACCGTGTGCAAACAACCGAATGTCCATCTGTAGCTGCAAAGTTCAAAAGACTCGGCTCTCCGGTCCCCGCCTCATCCAAGAATTCATTCAACCTTCGAATTGTTCCGAGCATCGCCTCCCTAAGCACACCATGTCCGAACCCTCCTCCTCCCCCCGCCCTCTCGTTCTGGGTTTCGGGTGGGGACTTTGGTGAGTACCCCAGCGAATGCAGCGTATCTAGAAACACAGCAAAAGCCCACTCACTATCCGTGGACCCCTCCACCATCAAAAAGTACTCATCCCGGATAGCAGTGACGATAGCGCGCTTGATCTTCTTGAAGTTCGCGATGTGTCCGTTGTGCATGAACATGAGACTTCCATAGGAAAACGGGTGGCAGTTGCTCTCGCTGAGGGCACCGGTGGTGGTGGCACGCACGTGCGCAAATACGAGTGATGAGGCGGTCTTCTTTGCTAGACGAGAGAGGTTGACGCAGTTCCAGGCCGGGGTGGTCGAGGTGAAGATGCATGGCTCTGCGGAAAGGGTGGGTGTGGTGTAGTAGCCTACGCCGAACCCATCGCCATTGTGGGGGAGACTGTCGAGGCGTAGGCGGCAGTCGTAGGACTGCGTTAGGATTGAGTGGGTTGGGTTAAGGATTAGGTCTGAAAGGAGGATGGGATTTGTGCCCTTGTAGACTAGGAAACGGCCTGGGCTTTGTCAGCTTGGTGTGGGAGTAGCTAGGGGACCTTGGGGGGAGGAGGAGTAGAGGAAGATGCCTTACACATGGTGGTGATGATGGTGGACGGCCCTCGTTACCTGCTTTGGCGTGATGTATCAGGAGCACGCTCGGCGAACGCCCGAATATAGAAATGTGACTAGTCTGACGGATAAGGCGTAAAGCAAATTGGGGGCGTAAAGCAAATTGGGGGCCCTCAGAAATTAATTTTAAAAAACTAAAACCAAGCAATCCAGAGGGATGGCTTGGCTATTCTGCCTTGCCAGCTGTACCGCAAGGACTGGGATAATTGAACTTCACGCTCGGGCGTTGGAGTTGCTTTTCCTCGTGAGGTCTGTCTGAGGTCTCGTTTGTTTTCGCGGAGATCTCCCGCTTTTTCTGAAAAGGGGAATTTTGGACGTTAGGGCATGGAGGTTCGCTTATTCTTCTATCGATAGCGCGGAAGGACCCTGAATTGCGTGCTACATGATTTGCTAGAAATTTGTCTTGGCGGGTCCAGATACCTCAAGGTAGAGTAAGGTGCTCATACCATAATTGGTCCTTGAAAATAAATACTAGTAGTCCTTTCTGACATGTATCTATAAGTTTGCCGATCGCGGAGGAGAAATCCTGTCAATTCCTTGCCATCCTTTGTTTGTTAGAGAGGGTATCAATGCTAGTTTGACTAATACAATTGTGTTCACCACCTTACCCAAGTGGAGTAGGTGCCGTAAGGATTTGAGTGACTGGTATAATACTCCCTAAGACGGGGGAAATTTACACTCTTCGGTAGTGGGCAGAAGCAAGGCGAAAACTGGCCCCCCTCATCCTAGCTTGAGGGTCCGTTGGGATGCCACTTTTATAGCATGAAAGGGACTTTTGTAGCATGAATTTTAGCATATTGGGGTTTTTATATCTATTAATATTTCTACTAAACCAAGATCTCCTACAGCCTTAAGTACCATTCATATATCTAGACTGTAAGCACCCACAGGTTGTAAAAGGTTAAATAAAGATAAATATCCAATAAGGGATATCTTCTAACTTACCTATTTAGAGTACAAAAGTCAGCGATATATTATAACATCTACACTGTTATAAGGATTTGTTATATAAGCGCTAGAATGCTTGAATACAAAATCTCTAAGCTGGGGCACTAATCTACGAGACTCCTAGGACTGTATAGCAGCTAGACCACCTCCAGTTCCAGCAACCAATACACCTATTTAGACATTGATTGATGTGTTTTTTCTTAAGACCTGTTTTAATACATGTTTCAAATCCATCCACTTTTAATTTTAAATCCTTATTTCTCAGAAGAAAATGAGACTTTCGATGCATTTCTTTCGCCTATTCATGGTGTTCTGAGGTGTTCTTTGTCGGCATAATTCGAGCAGAAATTATAAAAACGCATCGTGGTATCTGTGGTATCATACCTGCCGTACTCTACAGATGATGTTTTGACTGCTCTCTTCCTTTTTTCCGCCACGGCCGTGGGATATTTGCCGAAGGCGTATATATTTTTTATGTCATAAATTTTTTTTACCGGCAGCCGGTATCTGACGTTTCATCGCAATGTATCTATATTGATGCAGGCTGGACGGGGAAAAGATATTCCGGCCCTACCAGCAAATGCAAAACTCTAACGCCTTAGCGCGGGTACTCATTATTCGAGCCTTACATACTGCATCTCGTTTTATGGGTAGGACTTGCTCCCAGATGCCGGGGATCGGAAATTCTGGATAAACTCGACTCACTGCTCTCTCTTGAAGCCTAATCCTCCGACAAATGAGCTTTTCTGGGGGCACCGCCAGCGCATCATCTGGTTAAGCTCGTTTTCTGCACTAAGAGGTTAAATAAAAGTGTGGCAAAATATGAGAGCTTCCTTGAGTAGAGAGTAGCCTTTAGGGGTAGGAGTTTCAGCAATATTTACTGCAGGGCTTCGTTTTCGAGACTTTTGTCATTTATTTGAAGGAAACAAATGCGGTAACAAATCAGGAAAGGTTACTTGGTGAGAATATTGACTCACGCCGTATTCTTATTGTCCCTCTTGGAGCGAAAACGAGTCGAACCGACAGTAACTCGAGTACGGTGCAGATAACAGCGGATCGGGCTTAGCGGGGATTTGTGATGTTGTCACTTATCATACAGTACTCGGGTAGGGATGTAAAAATCGAGCAAAGCAGGGATATGAACAAGGAATCTAGGGGAATCGTGCAATTGGCGTCATGGAAAAAGCTAGACCCTGAAAGGAGCTAAAAACCTGGAGTGGTTGCATCTTAATCATTGCGGAAGCTGCTTGTAGTTGTTACTGCTCTTATTGAAAGTCTTCTAAATTCCAAACCCCTAATAGCTCAATTCCCTATCAAACTTTACAGACTCAAATATAGAAAGCAGAAAAAGAAAAAGAAAGGACCATCACTGCCATGTTGCATCTGCCCAGCCTTGGTCCGGGTACTTGGTGACCCTGACTTGCCGATCTTTTCTTTTATTCTAGCCAACTCAGTACCTCATTCTAACGACAGGGTTACTTACAGACATCCATACCCGAGTACCGGTCGAGATAAGAATTTTCTTTTTGCACCGGTGATCTGTTTCAAATTCGTAATGAAACACCTTCGCTTAGCCCTTTGCGGCCAAAACTGGGCTTATTTTGGGCTCTTTGTGCCTGTGTTGGATGTTTTACTTTAGCTCCTGCCTTACGGAGATAATACAGAGTGTAAGTTTTGTAGGTTCCACAAACGAAGACTGCCACCTTCACCCCCTGTGTAACTTACAAAACTTGCACGCTGTACCTCCGTATTTCAACCTGCCCGCTACAGCCAAATCTCGTCTGATACTGCGGTATAATGCTTTCCCTCCAACATCACCGAGTGCAGAGACTTCAGTTTCATTAGAACACTCACCATAGACTGCGGGCTCCGCGTGGGCAGGAAAATTTTTATATTACCCTGCCAGAGCTAGCTGTCATTTTCGGGGGTATCAGTTTTGGGTACCGGAGATTGTTTAATTTTTTGAACTATCTGGATAGATGCTGGAAAACTATAACAAGTGACAAAAACTGAGAGGTCCACACAAACATTGTATGTTAGAACATGAAATAGGGGAATTTAAGATAGCCCAGTTACTACAAAAAGGAAAATTTCTTTGGGCCCGGAAGCTTCTTGAAAAGAAGTTTCCTGGTAATATCGGGGATGGTAAACTCCGCGCGTCTAAAGCCATCAGGGCGAGATTGGCCTTCTGGGTACTTGAAATCGTACTGCAAGATGATGAAAGTAAGGAGAGTCTTCATCATCTCGCCAGCAAAGAAGCGACCTGGGCATGCATGCTTTCCGTGACCCCAAATGAGGTTGTTTGAGGAGGTAGTGGTCCAATTGGTATTGTGAGTAGCAAGGCCTTCGGCTTCCAGAGACTTTTTGTACCAACGGAACCCATCGAATGTCTCAGGGTCCTCGACAAAATCTGGATCGGTAGAAAACATTAAGATAGGGGCTGAGACCAGAGCACCCTTCGGTAGGCGGGTGCCATCGGAAAGGGTTAAGTTTTTCATAATCATGCGATTGAAATTGACTTTACAAAGAAGTAAGAACATGACTTAAGAGAAAAGGTAGTGATGCACTTACTGAGGAAGGTGTTTTTTCTCATGGATTCTTTGAAAAAGCTGTCAGTCTTTCTCATCTTGCGCAGAGCTACCTTGTCTAACACTCCTTCATTTGCAGAAATTACAGCCTCCATCTCCTCGCGAATTGGTTGAATGTACTCTCGATGGGCAGCAAGGTCGTAAAGTGTATTGAGAAGGAAATTAGTCGTAGTATGGATTGATGCAAGAATAGTGAGCAGCTGCATTTCAGATAAAGATTCGATGTTCTTGTGGTGCGGCTCAGCGAGATCTGTGAGCCATTGAAGCATGTCGTTGGGCTTCTCATAAACGGCTCCATTCTGTTCTGCAAGTTTCTCTTCTTCAAGACGCCTTTGAATAGTAGGGGCTAGGAGGATCCCCGCCCTTTTTTTATACGAGGTGAGTACTTTCCCTGAATTAAACATCCAGGCATAGAGCGGACGAAGCAGCTTTGGTATCACCGAGAGGATGTGTATTGTCATGAAAAAATCTCTAGTGAACTTCATCGAGATATCCAACCAATCCTCGTTTCGACATAGCGGAAGGCCAACGAAGACCCTGCTACTCGTTCGAGCAATCGTTCTTCGGAGTGGAGGGAAGATTTCGACAGATCTCCATTCTTTCAAAGTGTATATTGTCAGCATCCACTATGGGAAACCGGGATAAGTTCAGCAGAAATGCTAACCGTCAGTAGTACATTCTGGCAGCTCAGTATCTAGAGCAGATCGCATCTCTTCTATCATTGCATCTTTAATGGTCCCTGTTTGAATTTTGATTAGTATCTCTGGATCTGGATAGCGATAGACCTGCTTGGAGTGAGAGAGAATGTCTGCACACAGTGGTAGCTTTTCTTTCCTTTCGATCTTAGCTGTAATAGCTGGCCGCAAAACGGGAGAGCCTTTCAACGCTACTGCATAACTGCCTGAATACGTTTTCTCACTCCAAGCGTGTCTGTCCAAGGAGCGAATTACCTAGATTTTGAGTGAGTTTTATTCTCACCGCATCTTGAATATAATTGGTCGGCGGAAATCGATCCAAACCAGTATATGATCCCATCAGAGTCTTTACCAGTTTGCATGATTAGTACTAGTAAACTCACTATTAATATTTGGAGTAATGGAGTGTCTACCTCGTTAGTGGCGGCCCGCGCGCTGACAATATCCTCCGGAGCATTGGAGATCTCTTTAACTTGGTCATGTGTAAGAATGACCCTGTCGAAGGTATAGGTTGTAACAACAAAGTTTTTTCCTCTGTACTGTTGAGGTCATATATCGTTAATACCTTAGTTATACTGGCTGTCTAATTTTGGTGTAGACGATGGCTACTAATTGAGCAAATAGTAGGTAGACTAACCTTGTAATAGCCGTTCTTCACGATTTGTAGTGCATCAGAGACAAATCTACCTCTTACTTTGACTAGTCCAAAGTAGCCTGAGGATTCAATTCCAGCAATTGGAAACTTTGTTGGGCTATGAATTGACCGTTCTTTCTTTAAGAAAAGGAAAAGTGCTAAGGAAAGTAGCGCAAGAGTGGTGGGGATGAGAGGGTAGTCGTGAAATTTCTTGTCTTCGGCATAATCAATGAGAAGCATAAAAATACCCATGATTTCTGATGTAGGTTATTTGTGAGTTGGGAGGCGAGAAGAAAGAGAAAGCTTTTGGTTAGGGGAGGAGAGGGGTGTATTGGAAATGGATGTTTTCTTTTAAAGACAACTTTGAGTGATATTGGGATAGGAGGTGCATGTCCTCAGAAAGTAGCACCCGAATACAGGGGAGAGGTAAAGGCACCCTGAGGGGAGGCGGGGTATCTCCGGGATATTTGGGCAGGTTATGGAGAGGGACGCAACCGGATAGGGTGGGCTATCAGTTTGCACTCGTTGTACCTAGGATGCAGAGGCTAGCAACTAGTTCCTAATGTGCGGAGGAACATGGAGTGCTTGGAGTTTCCTACCTTTTTCCTTTTAGCTCCCGGAGTTTTTTCCTCGCTTAGGGGTGCTGCCAGAAGCTAGCTTATGCTGGATCAAAATTTAGGCAGTGTGCCTTGTTACATGGGCCGATCCAGATAGCCGTAGCTTTCGTGGGGCCGAGATTACAAGATATCACCGGCTGGCGAACATTCATTCTTATAAATGGCTGCGGGCAATGCGAGTTGCAAACAGGAGCTACAGGCCCTACACATTGGCCATTCTCCCCGCACGCTGCTTCCACATTCCGAGACATTATGTAAACCTGCAGTGGGGCCCATCATCTTCCCTTATCCCTCCAACAAACGCCCTAGGTGAGATTCTCGGCAGGACTGGACCGGAGCTCCGGTTCGTTTAGCGCTTCGTTCTCGTTCAGTCCTTGGGGTGGGTGGACTACTTCGTTGCAAACATTGGGCGGATCTAGTGGGAGAAGAGATGGAGTTTGGGAGTAAGTGTAAGGGGTGGGGAGGTAGTGTGCAGGGATTGGGGGTGCGGGAATGGTAAGGAGGTTATATCTGGGGGGTAAACGGGCTGTGGCTTAAGGTGCATATAGTGTGCGCTGGAGCAATTGCAGCTTGGGACCGCACTGCGCGCAAAGTAATGTACCTTCAATTTGTATAAGCAAGGCTTTCATTGTATTTAAGGTAGAAGTAGTTTTATTAGAAGACAGAGTAGATAACAGAAACAACAGTGGAAGCTGTAAAGTAGAAATATACTGTCCCAATCATGTTAGCTCTGGTGCTTTTAGTAGTAGTATTCCACTTGGAATAATTCAACTTTACTGCAGGAATCTAGAATTCTTCCATTTGGATGACGGCGGGGAGCCTCCCGGAAAAACCTCACCTCCCCCCCTACCCTTGAGACAAATGAGAAGAAAAATACTTTATTACGAGAGGCAGTTTCAACGTCCTAACGCGGGGTTTAGTTGTTTTAATCCTTGCTGTAGTCATATACAATGCCGGTAGTTTCTATATTATCAGTATTTCTTTCTGACTTCGGAAGATAAAAGATCCGGGCTCTGGGATTTTGCACTGGCCAGTATGACGCGATAGTGGTAAGGAAAAAAAACGCTATTCGCTGTGGGAATTCAGCGTGTACTGTACACATTCCTTTTGAATATGTAACGGGACGCGTGTCTATCTAGATTACCTAGGCACATAATAGAGGGGTCTTGAACTGTCTTTATTTTCAAGGTCTGGTTGGCTAACATTGCATTATAGAAGGTATCAGGAGGAGAGGGAGGGTTTGGGAGGATGCCGCTATTGATTGGTACTCTTTGAACAGAGTTTATGGAATGGTTAAGGTGGATAGGATCTCCACCAGCCCAAACACCGGTAAAATATCTTGAGGCTCATGATCTCCGCCGGCTCTGTAGCCCCTGGGCCTAGAGACCAAGGCCCCTGGGAAAGATGAGGGTTTTCCTGACACGATATAAGATCAGCCTACTATATCTGTTGAATCTAGGTGACAGGTGCTTAAATTGCCGGTTATGTTAACTTGTGAAACTAAATCTGTCTTGGCCTGAGTTGATTTTTGCTGATAATTTTGTAGTGAATTCTAACAGTTCCTGAGCCACTAGCATTAGCATATTTAGCCATGTGATCTACTATCTCCATCTAGCCCCCAACCTAGTGATTGGCAGGATCAGATCAGGATTGAGTTTTGCTCGACTATAGCCTGCTCTATCAGCCTCGATCATAGGGGTCCCTCGATCATGGGTACTACTCTATCATGCTCGACTATCATCGAGTATACTCGAGCATCTTGAATCATAACCAATCACTCTAGTAACCTTATTAATTGGTGATGCGATGAACTTATATACAGGGAGTCTGCCCGCACACTAGGTACCAATTCTTCGGGCCAGAATTTACTTTACTAGCCCTTCAACAAATTGCCATCCTGGCTACTGACTTTGTTATAATGCCACCGCTCCCATGGAGGCGCCGCCCATCCAGCGAGGGAATACCGCCAATGACTCTGGATCAACTGCAAATTGCGAAGATATCTAAGGAACGATAGGGTAGGGATCTTCTGTTCTTGTTATAACAGGGGGGTGTAAATACTTGTAATCCATGTTGAGTGAATATTTCCTACCTAATAGACACAAAATCATACTCGAGAAGTGGTCATGATCGGTCACTCGATCAGGATCTACCCATTTGATCGATCATTCGATCATGGGGTCCCCTCGATCAGATCGTGATCGTACCCGTCACTAGAGCTGGTCACTTTTGTTGAATTAAACATCCAGGCATAGAATGGACGAATCGATTTTGGTATCTTCGTGAGCTTAAAGATTGTCATAAAAACATCTCTAGTGAACTTCATCGCAATAGTCAACCAATCCTCATTTTGATATAGCGGAAGGCCAACGAAGACCCTGCTACCCGCGCGAGCAGTAGTTCTTTCGATTGGGATGAAATTTTTGACTGATCTCCATTCTGTCACGGTGTATATTATCAGCATTCCTATGGGAACACAGGGGTAGGTTCTGCAGAGATACTAACCATCAGTACCGGTAGTACATTCTGATAGCTCAGTATCCAGAGTAAGTGGTGGTATGAGAGAAAATATCTGCATGGAGTGGCAGTTTATGCTGGCAGCAAGATAGGAGAGCATTTCGGCACTACCTCATAACTTAGGTGTCTGAATAGTTTTTCTTACTGCAAGAGTGCCTATTCAAGTAGCGGATTACTTAGATTTTGAATGAGTTTGATTCTCAACGCCTCTTGAATATGATTGGTCCCCAAAGATAGATCCATGCCAGTATATGATCCCATCGTAGTCTTTGCCAATGTGCATGATTGGTCCTAGTAAACTCACTATTAATATTTAGAGTAATGGGGTGTCTACCTCGTGACTAGCCTCTTGACAACTGACGGTATCTTCCGGCGCATTGGAGAGCTCCTTAACTTGGTCATGTGTAAGGATGACCTTGTCGTGGCTATGGGTTGTAACAACGAAGTTTTTTCCTAGATACTACTGCCATATTATATCGTTAATATAATGCCTTACTTAGTTATACTAGTTGACTACTAATTTGAATATGGGTTAATAATTGAGCAAATAGAGTGTAGGCTAACCTTGTAATAACCGTTCTTCACGATATGGAGTGCTTCAGAGACAAATCTGGCTTTTGCTTTGACTAGTCCAAAGTAGCCTGAGGGTTCAATTCCAACAACAGGAAACTTTATGGAGCTATGGATTGACCATCCCTTCTTCAAGAGAGGGAAAAGTGCTAAGAAAAGTAGCACAAAGTGGCGGACAAAAGATGGTAGCCATGAAGTTTCGTGTCTTCAGCGTAATCGGCGAGACGCATAAAAATGGCTATGGCTTGTTATGTAGGTTGCTTCTGGGCCAGGAGGCGAGAAGAGGGAGAAAGCCTTGGGTTGGAGGAGGTCAGGGGTGCATTGGAAATGGGTTTTTCTTTTAAAGACAGCTTTGAGTGATATTGGGGTAGGAGGTGCACTCCGGCAAGTAGTACCGGGACACAGGGGAGAGGTAGGGACCACCTTGAGGAAAGGCGGGGTATCTCCGGGATATCCTTGAGATATCTTTGTTTTCTCTCCGGGATGTTTGGGAAGGGTTTGGAGAGGGACACAGCCGGATAGGGTGGGTTATTAGTTTGCATTCTTTGTACGTGTTTAGAATGCAGAGACTAGTAACTAGTTCCTAATGTGCGGAGGACATGGAGTGCTTGGAGTTTCCTACCTCTTATTTTAGCTCCCGGAGTTTTTTCCTAGCTTAGGGTGCTACTAGATGTTAGCTTATGTTGGATCAAAATTTAGGCAATGCGCCTTGTTACACGAGCCGATCTAGACAGTCGTAGCTTTCGTGTGGCCAAGATTGGGAGATATCACCTGCTAGCGAACATTCATTCTTGTAAATGGCAGCACACAATGCGGGTTATAAATAGGAGTTACAAGCCCTCCATGCTGGCCATTCTCCCTGCACGCCGCCACATTCCAAGATATTAAATAAACCTGCAGTGGGGCCCGCCATCTTCCCTTATCCCTCCCCCAAACCGTGAGATTCTCGCCAGGACTAGACCGGAGCTCCGGTTTGTTTAGTGCTTCGTTCTCGTTAAATCCTTGGGGTGGGTAGACTGCCCGTTTCAAACATTGGGCGGATCTAGTGGGAGAAGAGATGGAGTTTGGGAGTAGATGTAAGAGGGGTGGGGAGGTAGTGTGCAGGGATTGGGGTGCGGGGACAGTAAAGAGGTTATATCTAGAGGAGTAAACAAGTTATGGCCTAAGGTGCCTATAGTATGCCCTAGAGCAATTGCAGCTGGGGATCACGCTGCACGTATAGTAATGTACCTTCAATTCGTATAAACATGGTCTTTTATTATATTTAAGGCAGAAGTAGTTTTATTACTAGACAGAGTAGATAACAGAAACAACAGCAGAAGCGGCAAAGTAGAAATATACTGTCCCAATTATGCCAGCTCTGGTGCTTCTAGTGGTAGTATTCCACTTGGGATAGTTCAACTTTACTATGATAATCTAGAATTCTTCCATTTGGATGAAGGCGGGGAGCCTCCCGGAGAAACCTTACCTTCGCCTTACCTCCGAGACAAATGAGAAAAAAAATACCTTATTATGAGAGCCAATTTGGAAGTCCCAACGCTGGGCATGATTGTTTTGGTCCTTGCTGTAGTCATATAAAATACCGGTAGTTCCTACAGTATATCATCAATATTTCTTTCTAACTCTGAAAGATAAAAGATCCGGCTCCGGCATTTTGCACTGGCCAGTGTAGCTTGATAGTGATAAGGAAAAGAAAAAGCCATTCGTTGTGAGGATTGAACATATAAACATTCCTTTTGAATTTGTAACAAAACGCGCATCTATCTAAATTATATTGGCACACACGAGGAGAGTCTTGAACTGTCTTTATTTTCAAGGTTCAATCGGCTAACATTGCATTATAGAAGGTATCAGCAGGAGAGGGAGGGGCTGAAGGGATGCCGCCATTAATCGGTACCCTTTGAACAAAGTTGATGGAATGGTTAAGGTGGATGGGATCTCTTGAGGTCCATGATCTCCCCTAGCTCAGCAAAAAGTCTCTGGGAAAGATGACACGATATAAGATCAGCCTACTTTATGTGTTGAATCTATATGATAGGGACTTGTATTCGCGGTTCCGTTAACTTATAAAACTAAATCTATCATTATCTGACAGGTCAGTTTCTGCTGATAGTTTTGTAGTGAATATTAGCCCTTCCTAACCCACCAGTATTAGGATGTTTAATCATGTGATCCGCTATCTCCAGCCAGCCTGTATTTAGAGACAAATACCCTGAAAAGGGATAATGTTTACCTGGCACAGCATAGCAGAGGCCTGTGGATGTGTTGGCTCTTGTTAACCAGTACAAGGCACAGGGGGGATGTTTTCGTACGGGACAGGGATTATTTCGTGGGTTAACCTAAATTAACTTCGTGTGAAAACACTCCCCAAGCACTTGTACTCGAGTAGTTGTAATCCCGTTGAACTGTCTAACTTGTTAGAAATTCTGCTCGACATGCTACTGTTTCTTTCACATTTGTTTCTTTTGTTTCATCAAAGCACGGAGTTTATGAAAGATATTTCATTGATGCACGGATATGAGAATGGAAAGCATATATGCTACGGGAAATGAAAGAAGTCTTTGTGGAGCATTTCTTTTGTTCGGGAATAACACAGAATGTTTACTTTCTTTTGTTTCTTGGACAGATAAACAAGATGATGGAAAGAGATGTGTGGACGGAAGTGGAAACGTGTGGTACTTGTTGGACGACTGAGAAGAGCGTTTTGATTTTCATATATACACCTGTTATTTCCCCTAGATTAGTGAGTAAGCCAAGTACGCCGAATAGACCTCTCTTACTCGCTATCATTATCTTCTCTCCCACTGTTACCTTTCGTGCCGTATTTGCTCTGATTTTGTTAATAACTAAGCCCATTGTGGGATAAAGCTTTGATATTCCGGAAGTGGGTTGCACGAGTGAATACGGTACGGCATAAGGTGGTAAAGTTAGGTGGGCTTAGACGAAATGATGCGTCGGGGGGCTGGAGAAAGTCGGGCCCACTCCCATCGGGGGGTGTGGCATTTATATTGGACTAAGCCGAGTTTTGGTTTCGAGTGATGGCTCGTGAGTATGTTTGTAGTAGCCAAAAGCCGGGACCGCTTCCGGAGGGAGAAGTGGTGATTGCTTAAGTAACACGCTGGGCGAAGATTTGTGTCACCAGGCTCCAAGTGCCCTTATACGGTTACATCCCAGTGCCTGTACCGGTATGTGTATAAGCCCCCGACATGGAGAACCCAAAAATTTGTGCCCGGATCTAGTATGGGGCTCAGATACGCACTGCCGGTAGATCCAGAATCTTGTTTCTGGGCAGATGTGACCTAGGACTGGCGATCCCTTAGTATCTGAGCCCACGCTCACTTGAAACACTGGTATTCGTTTGACCCCTGTGTTCTGGATTGATTTTGCCTTTTGCTCACAGCTGAGTATGGATGATTGGTGTGCACGCCCCTGATCTCTTGTGCTCGGGGAAGGAGGGAAAGTATTGGGACTTATAGAGGATTTTGTATGGGGGTGGGTTAATGGCGGAATCGCCCAAACTCTGGGAGAGGGTATCAATTGTCGTTAGATATTGCTTAAGCGTGTAGGGCTCGAATAAAAACCTCACAGAAGCAGTCAACTCGATCCTCATTGTCTAAGCAGGATTGCTGCGCTCACACCGTAGGCTGGCTCAATACTTTCCCCCTGCCCCGAGTACTTGTACAAGTGCCGGAACACAAAGAATCAGAGGCGTGCATCTCTGATCATCCGTGGTTGCCGCATTAACTGGGGAGAACCGGTAGACGCTTTTACGTTGAAATAGGAGTTTTCTTTGTAATCTGTCTCAAAATCGCAGCAAAACGCCTTCACTTTTGATCCTTTATGGCCAAAGCTAGGCCTATTTCGGGCTCCTTCTGAATGTTCGATGTTTTGCTTTAGCCCCTACTTTATCTCAACGTACAGGCACCAGGGGGGGGTTTTCGTGCAAGACAAGGTAGTTAACTAGTAGAATAGTTCCTGTCTTGTACGAAAGCATCTCCTTGAGTATTTGTGCAAGCGGTAATCGAATCTTGCCGGATGATGCGCCGCTTTCCCTCTTGACGTTATAGAGTACAGAGACTTCAGTTTCCTTAGAATATCTACCATAGGTGCTGTAGCAGGCGCTGTAAGAGCGAGAGATCCTTTTAATTTTGTTGGCTACTATCTAGATAGATGCTGGAAAACTGCGGCAAATGACAAAAACTGAGTAGGTCCACACCAACAATGTACTTTAGAGCATGAAATGGGGGAATTCCAGATAACAATTGCTACAAAAAGGAAAATTTCTTTGGGCCAGGAAGCTTTTTGAAAAGAAGTTTCCTAGTAGTATCGG
Organism: Tuber borchii; assembly: GCA_003070745.1. NCBI lineage: Eukaryota > Fungi > Ascomycota > Pezizomycetes > Pezizales > Tuberaceae > Tuber > Tuber borchii. The sequence continues at coordinate 170,145 of NESQ01000044.1, forward strand.
GATAGAAAAACTCCGCGTGTGAAAGGCTAGCAGGGCGAGATTGGCCCTCAGGGTACTTGAAATCATACTGCAGGATGATGAAAGTGAGAATGATCTTCATCTCCTCTGTAACGAAGTAGCGACCAGGGCATGCATGCTTTCCATGGCCGAACCCGAGGTCCCATGCGGAGGTAGTGGTCCAACTGGCATCTCGAGCAGCACGGCCCTCAGCTTCCAGAGACTTTTTGTACCAACGGAACCCATCGAATGCCTCAGGGTTCTCAATAAAATCTGGATCGGTAGAGAGGATTCCAGAAGGGGCTGCGACCAGAGCACCCTTCGGCAAACGGGTCCCATCGGAAAGAGTTAAGCTTTTCAAAATCTTGCGATTGAAACCAACTTTACAGGAGGTAAGAATATGACTTAAGAGGAAAGGTAGTGGTGTACTTACAGAGGTGGGGGTTTTTTCTCATAGATTCTTTGAAAAAGCTGTCAGTCTTTCTCATCTTGCGTAGAGCCTCCCTGTCTATTACTCCATTATTTGCGGAAATTACGGCCTCAATCTCCTCGCGAATTGGTTGAACGCACTCCTGATGGGCAGCAAGGTCGAAAAGTGCATTGAGAAAGGTATTACATGTTGAATGAATCGATGCCAAACTAGCAAGTAGCTGCAGTTCAGATAAGGATTCGGTGGTCTTGTGATGAGGCTGAACCAGGTCCTCGAGCCATTGAAGCATGTCGTCGGGCTTCTCATAAATGGCTCCATTCTTTTCTGCAAGTCTCTTTTCTTCAAGACGTCTTTGAATAGCAGGACCTAGGAGGGTCTCTGCCCTTTTTCTATGCGATTGGATCAATTTTGTTGAATTAAACATCCAGGCATAGAATGGACGAATCGGTTTTGGTATACTCGTGAGCTTATCGACTGTCCTGAAAACATCTCCAGTGTACCCCATTGCGACAGTCAACCAATCCTCATTTCGACATAGCGGAAGGCCAACGAAGACCCTGCTACTCGTACGAGTGACCGTTCTTAGGACTGTGGTGAAAATTTGGACTGATTTCCATTCTGTTACAGTGTATATTGTCAGTATCCGCTATGAGAGGGACAGGATGGGTTCAACAGAAATGCTAACCATCAGTAGTGCATTCTGGCAGCTCAGCGTCCAGCGCAAATCGTGCCTCTTCTATTATTGCATCTTTAATGCTCCCTGTTTAAATTTTGGTTAGTATCTCTGAATCTAAATAGTGATAGAACTGCTTGGAGTCAGAGAAAGTATTTGTATAACGCCGGAGATCTTTCTTTACGATCCTAGCTGTAATTGCGGACTGCAAGACATGAGAGCGTTTCGGCGCTACTGCCTGGCTGCCTGAATACTTTTTCTCACTGCAAGTATGTCTTTTCAAGCGGTGTGATTACCTAGATTTTGAGTGAGTTTGATTCTCGCTACCCCTTGAATATAATTGTGCTCAAGAAATCGATCCAAGCCGGTATATGATCCTAGCATAGTCTTTATCAATGTGAATTATTAGTACTAGTAAACTCACTATTAATATTTAGGGTAATGGAGCGCCTACTTCGGTACCAGAGTCTTGGGCTCCAACCATATCATCCGGGGCATTGGAGAGCTCCTTAATCTGGTCATATGTAAGGACGATCTTGTCAAAACTGTGGGTTGTGACAACAAAGTTTCTTCCTCGGTACTATTGAAGCCATATATCATTAATACCTTAGTTATACTTGTTGACCAATTTTAATATAGACGATGGTTAATAATTGAGCAAATAGTAGACTAACCTTGTGATAACCGTTCTTTACAATATGGAGTGCGTCAGAGACCCATCTATCTCTTGCTTTGACTAGCCCAAAGTAGCCCGGGGATTCAATTCCAGCAATTGGAAACCTCGTGGAGCTATGAATTGACCATTCCTTCTTCAAGAAAAGAAAAAGTCCTAAGAAAAGTAGTGCAAGAGTGGCAGAGAAAAGAGAATAGCTATAAAGTTTCTTGTCCTCAGCGTAATCAATGAGACGCATGAAAATGCCCATGATTTTTGATGTGAACTGCTAGTCGGGAGGTGAGAAAAGGGGAAAACTTTGGGTTGGAGGAGGAGGTGTATTAAAAATGAGGGCTTTTTTTTAAAGATAGCTTTGAGTGGCCTTCAGGTAGGAGGTACATGTCCCAGCAAGTAGTGCGCGAACATGAGGGGAAGTAAAGGCCACCTTGAGGAAAGGCGAAATATCTCTGAAAAATAGTGGAGATATATCCGTGTTTTCCCTGCAGGATGTTTGGGCACTTTCCTTTGCGAGGGACGCGACCGGACAGGGTAGGCTGCCATTTTGTGTCCTTATACCGGAGGGCGGAAGCAGTAACCGGTTGCTCATATGCGGAGGAACATGCGGCTCTTGCATTTTTCTATCTCTTCTTTTTAGTTCTTGGGGCCTTTTCCTAGTTTAGGGGTGCTACCGGGTGACAGCTTGCTTTGGATCAAGGATTGAGTTATGTGTTTTGTTAGGTGAGGAGATCTTGATAGCCATATCTTTATTAAGGCCATAATTACGAGAAGTCACCTGCTGGCGAAAACTCATTCTTGTGAATGGCAACACACGATGCGAGTTACAAACAAGTACCATAGGTCCTACCGGTTAGCCATTCCCCCCGTACAGATATGCTGCTTCCACATTTTAAGGCGTTAAATAAACCTGTAGTGGGGCCGGTCGTCTTTCCCGATCCATCTGCACAATTCGCGGGGTGATATTTTCGCCAGGACTAGACAGACGGACTCCAATTGGTGCAGTGCTTCGTTCTCGTTTAATCTTTAGGGTGGGTGGACTGCTCTGTTGCAAATGTGGGGTGGATGCAACGGGAGAAGAGATGGAGTTTAGGAGTAACTGAGATATAAGAACGGCAAAGAGGCAGCTACAGTATTGCATAGCACCAAAGCCTTGAGGCTCTGGGAAAAAAATTTGCCCATATGAAATAACAGTCGTTTTCACAAACGTCAGGCAATTTCGAGTAGAGGTTATAAGGAGGAGTAAAAAGACTATGGACGGATGAGACATGCGTATTTTGCCACAAATTTAAAAAGAGTGTGTATATGTTCAATGGCAACACCGAATAGCTTTTTTTCCCCTTGTCGCTGTCGAGACCTGTTGGTGCAGAATGCCGGAGCCCGGATGTTTTATCTTCCGGAGCAAGAAATAAATAATATTATATTAGTAGCATAAAAACTACCGGTATTGTAAATAACTACTGCAAGGACCAAAATAAGTAAACCCCGCGTTAGGAGGTTGAGATCGCCTCTCATAATAAGGTATTTTTCTTCTCTTTTGTCTCAGGGTAAGGTGGTAGTGGGTTTTTCCGGAATGTTCCCGGCTTCCATCCAAATGGAGGAATTCTAGACTCCTACAGTAAAGTTGAATTATTCCAGATGGAATACTAGTAGAACAAGAGCTGACATAATTGGGACAGTATATATCTATGATACTTTGCCGTTTCCATTGTTGTTTCTATTATCTAACTTACACTATTACCGAGGCCTATAACGAACAAAAAACATTGCAACGGAAAATGAAAGCTATTTTATATTAGGAGAACGCCGAAAAATAACTACCCACTACAAAACCAAAACCAAAAATAAAAGCTGGAAAGCAAAACATTTTAGTAGTAGAAAGAAAAAATATTCAGTCATCATTTTATGGTGCGAAGTGCTTAAAAGGTGTACCTGAGGGGTGCAATTTTGTAATGCCTGTTTTGAGTAAGGGCAAGGGGTTATAAATGTCCAAAAATAAATTTGAACTGCAGTTGTTCAATTCTCAGTGCTAGCAAGGATTTTCATGTAATTTTGACCTGTTATGTAATAAATATAACCTCAGATCATAAATAAAACCAGAAAACTTGAATATTAGAGTATTTCTCACTTCCCTCACTCCACACACGTCACCCTCAATACACAACAGACATCAGCAAAAAAAATTCTCCCTCATGTATTACCTACATATCTCCCTGTATCTGCTAGTAATACCACCTCCCCCGGTCCCTCCTGTCCCTCATTCATTTACCGCCTTTCCTAAAGACCCAACAGGCCTTCTGAAAGCCCCATACATGGCTTCAGCGCCATTTATCATCCTCTTTTGCAGGTGGCCCCTAGCTTGCTCCACTAGCGAGGAGGTCTCGCTTAACTGACCCCTGTTTTTTTTTGCATTTCCATCCAGCCCATTTTGGCTGTTGTGCGTCCACTTTGTACCTGTGCGCGTCCGGAACAACCTTGCCTGTCTCAGCGCCCCATCACGCCGTTAGCGCTCTCCCTTCCCCTTGATTTCTCTGTTATGGAATTCATCCCCCTGGGGACGTTCTTCACGTCATAACATGCACTCTCTACCCCTGGTGCGCGTCTGGAACAACCTCGTCTCTCTCAGCGTCCCATATCGCACTTTGCTCTCTCTCTCTTCCCTTGATTTCTCCGTTATGGATTTCGTCCCCTGGGGGACATTCTTCAAGTCATAACATCTACTCTCTACCCCTGTACCGGCCCTACACACCCTTCTGTTTCCAAAGTATGCGTGCCAAATCTGTTTTATTTCACTGAAGCCCGTATCTTTTATGCCTGCTCTCGTCCTTCTCCTGACATTCATGATTCGCTTTGCCTTTCTGTACCACTCCTATTTGTCGCCTCGGTTAGTTCACCATCGATATCCTTAGGTGTCTCAAAATGCACCGCTACGTGTCCTCTTCATACCATTTTTTGTTTCTTTCTTTCTACTGTAAAGGTTTCAATAAATTCTATTAAATGTTTCTAAATCAATCCTACTATTTACATACCAGCGGTTGTTATCTGTACCACTAGTCTCGAGCACTAAATGCGCCATGCCCATGATCCGTTTGATACTAACGACTATCTCAGTTGTTCCATTTGGGCCTTTCGCCGTCCCCAAAGTTACGGTAACAAGTCCCGTGATATCACTGAGCTTCCCTGAGTTCTCAACATATAGTCTATCTACTAATACCAGTCTATCTACTAAACCCGTTCTTGGGTCTCGAACTTTCATTATCGAAACCAAGCGGGCCGGATAACAGCCTTTTAGTTCTCCATAAATACTTCTATTACCCGAATCCACCCATACACAATCATTCCTGCTCTGCCCTGTTGACCTCCAACGCTGGGTTCCGGTACACCGAAGAAGGTGCCAAGTGACCTCTCTCTCATCCTGAAGGTTCTCTACCGGGACACGTAAAAGCCGACATATCTCAACTGGAAACTGTTTAACCGAATCCACATCAAAATATTGGCTCACAGACGACTTCCGTCGATAATAATCCATTAAAAGGTCCGGAAAATATCTCAAACTCTGGTAGAGCTGGGAAATGGTTTTCACGGTTGGTGTGAAACCCATTGGTTGTTTAGTTACTGAACCGACTTGCCGTTTGTACTGTTTGTCGAGTACTTCGTCTCGAATCGGACGCGATAGATCCGCTTGGATATTCATTTCATGAATTCTGAAGCTGTCAAGTCTAGAATATGATCGTAGTATTTGTTGGCTTGCATCGTTTTTATTTGACCGCTGATAGCCCTCCTTGATTATTGTTTTGTAAGTTGTTTCACCTGACTCGGTAGAATACATTTGAATGTTCCCAAAGCGCTGTATATGGTCCCCGAAGTGACTCAACAGATGTATCTTAACAAAGTTAAAGTCTACATCCTCAGCATATATATCTGCAACAATTCCATCTAAATCACGACGTTGCTCATTCGCAATGTGACGTCTTTTGGCAAATGTAGCCCCCAAAATGTGGTGTTGATTAAGTACTTCACTATGCTCACCTCGAATTCTGACTGTGACCTCTCCCACTTTCCTGGCAGTGGACTTATCCTTTCGGTACTCCTTAAAAAACTACTTTGTGATCATGAAAGGCCTTAAGGAACTGTTCGAGATATTGAATCGTCTTATCAGTATGGCTTGTATATTGTGACATTAGAGTAAAGTAGACAATTGACCAGACACAGGTTAGAGCTTTGGTGAATATGGGACGTTCTGCGGCACTCGGACGACGTAGGGAGGCTGCAAAATATGGTAGTATCACATTAACCAGATTCTTCATCTCTTTTCCGGTCCATTGAGAGATCCGACTGTACTCCTTGTTCGGCGCGGAATAGCCAGGATAAACATCTAAACTCTTCCAGATAGCATCGAATGCTAGTAGCCGTTTGTATTTCTTTAGAAATCTGATAACCCATTTCATAAGGTGTGTTTCGAATATTCCCAGGTACACGACATGGAGAATATCTGGTTTGGGCAGGTCGGATTGCTGAACGTTCGGAAGCCCCCAAAAGATGCTAGAAAGCAATTTGAAACCACAATCTGTTAGTTGTTGCTTGGCCTGCTGGTCGTTTTCACAGTATTTGTTGAAGAGATGTTGGGATTTCCTATAATCTTGTCTGGCTGCGGAACATCTCAAATGGGACCCTAGCTGTTCCGGTCGAACGTCGCAGACAGCACACTGATTTTGTTGAATACCGAGCAATGTTACATTTTCCAAGTGATTCGCAATCCACGCCGAGAGGCGTAAGAAACACAATCGGACCTTTCCATTGGCGCATTCAACCTCAAGTCCGGAGTTCCCTAGTGCAACAATTGGTGCAAAGATTGCTTCCATCAAATCACAAAGAATCTCATTGTTGACCTGCCTTTGCCGTGCATCTCTTGCTGCTACGCCCAGCATCTTTGGGGGGACAGGCAAAAGCGTCAAAAGAACGGTTGCATGTTTCGAGGGTTTATTCTGTGTACTCAATAGGATATTTCCAATTGTCATGTAGATTGGCCAGGCTTTCTTATCTCCCGAGAAATTGGTCAAACAAGTAACGTCTGAGGAACATATGATTGGTATGAGTGTGCTCCATCCGGTAATTCATCCTTTGCTGGCTGTTAATTTTGTGTCCTAGTAAACGGTATGGAAGTGCAGTAGAACGTTGTATTTGAACCTACCTGTGTCTCCCAGCACCAATCAGCAGTATGCATCTCCGAATAAACTCTCTGAGGTGGTTCTTTGCTATTTCATTCCTTCACAGGGGCGTAAACTAAATCTTGAGCAAAACATCTTTGACCAAGTAAATATTTAGTACAATCAATAGGATTGCGGAAAAAGAATTTCTGTGTTACGGAAGCTTCGTCTGGTCCTTCCTCGTCCGAAATTTCCTACTTTCAGTTAGAATAGGACATTGTAGGGTCCATTTACTTACAGTTCGCTAAACGATACAAACCCCTCTTTCCAGCTCTTCATTCCCATACCTGATTCCAACTGATCAACAGCATCAAGGAGCCGATAAGCAGAGTTAATATTACTGCCCTCAGGCTCCAAGTCCTTCTTGAAATATCTATCCATGTAATCCTTTGGTACCTTTACTTCAATAAACCACCGAGCAAGCTCAAAGTCCTTCTTGCTTCTGAATAGTGACCACATCTCATCTTCAGATCTTGCGGGCTGTACAACGTCCCATAGTGACCTTCCCGCAGTGGAGTGTGTCGTCGGTATCGGTAGTCCAACCAATGGTGTGCTTTCCTCAGTGTCCGAATAATTAAGACTTTCCACGTCCGAATCGGCAGTGTTTATGTAGAGATCGAACTCATTTGCTTCAATATTCGTTTTAGCCATACTAAATTCTTCCCTGAGTAGATTGGAGGTTAGGTCAGAGTCGGCAGGCTGGGGGATTCGCGCATGCCATTCTTCGTCGCAAATAGGCTGTACAAGGTCAAAATGCGCTGTTTCCATATGCTTCTGGTACCATGTACTTGACTTGTATTTTCTTCTGCAGTACGGGCATTGAGACTCTTGTACCATTCTACAAGAAATTAGATTTGATACACAGCACAAAAGAGACGCGAAAATCAAACTTACTTTTCGAGACTGATCTCACTGTGCTTGAATGCGTGTGGTAATTGAATAACTAGTTCTTGACCGGAACTGTGCTATAGATAGATGTTATTGTACCCAAAAAGGTGCGAATAGGACGAAATTTGTCGTTACCCCCTCTGTTCAGTAAATTCGAGATATTTCAAGGGGTAGAAAAAATATGAGAACTTGAACAACTTTCAAGGTGTGTTGTGTAGCATGTTTGTAATTCAAAGGCCAACTGTTCCGGTTGGTCTCACCTTCCCCTGAGCAGGATTGTACTAGTACTCGTACTTGAATGACGTTCTGCGGCTCAAAACTCCCTTTTCACATTAGCTTTTAGACTAAATCCAGGTAGGGCGTTAGAGGTCCTGCGGGCATAAACATAAACGACGGCCCAGGGCCACGACAGACTCCTACAAATCTCGAGAAGACCTCACTTAACACATATCTACGATTACTTTTTAAAAAATGATAAGCAACGCGAATTATACCCTAAACCTCAGGTGTGCTTTATTCGGCGTATTGCAGACTTTGAGAGGGCCAAACCTAATGGCAAGCGCTCATCTACCATACCCTAATATTCCTTATCCGAACCCACATCAAGAAAGCAGGGGTAGTCACAAGCCTGCCTAATATATCGTTGTACCTTAAAACACTCTTGAAAAGCTTGTTCATGTTTGTTCAACCCACCTTTTCAAGTGTACAAGCTTACCTTGTTACATGTTTGCCTCATGGCAACTGTACATCTGTACTTTTTTGTACAGGCACAGAAGGACATTCTACGTTCAAGTTGGGACGTTTAACAGTCTCTTTCAAACTGGTCTGAGTTGTTAGAACTCTTGATACTACAACAAACAGCTTAAATATTATTTTTTTTTTTTTTTTTTTTTTTTTGTATCATATTTTAAATTTTGTTTAAGGTACAAAAATAGCACGAATCCACATGGGATATGGCCGCAACAAACCTCCACTACAGTCCAGCCCTTCGTCGAGGCGGTGGAAACCGTGGGGCAAAACCCCTGGTCTAAAACCCGCACCAAGCGCCCGGGCGCTGAATACAGCAACAAAGTATAATACATGAAAACCACAAAAGCCAAAAACATCTACCGAAAAACCCAAGAAACAACCCGACAGTGAGCAAAACCAAAAATACCAAAACCCGTAGGAAATCAAACCAAGAGAAAGCCCATCCGTCACTAAGAACGTGTGCCGATCCCAAGGAGAAAACCAAAGATCCGTAGCCATAACTCGAGGGTAATAGTACCGGGGCCATGTAGGCCAGGCAGTCGGGGCTAATGGAAAAGCGTGTGGCGGGGGGAGCCGAGGGAGTCCACGAGTCTAAGGCGCAAGTGGCGGAAAGGTGCCGGTGGCGCAGGCCGCCGAGCGTGAGGGGGGGAGGTGCGCCGGCCTAAAGCTAGGCCGACGGCGTGCGGGGGGGTGTTGGCTGTAACCGAGCCACGGGACGAAACCGAGAGGGGGAGAGGAGGGGTAGACCCAGGACAGTGACGCAGGAGACGAGGACCACCAAGGGGTCACAATTTTTCGCGATGCGACCGTACCGATCGAAACGTTCAGGAGAGAGTGCGATACCAGAAAGCAAGGCCACCAGTGCCGCTACTTCATAGATTGCCTGAAGCTAAACAACGAAACGCAGGTATGACGCGGGGTTGCCGACCGTGTAGATGCTAAGCGAGGACGCGAGACAGCTGTAAAGAAGCCAGGAGAACACGCGAAGCAAAAACTTGAGAGGATGTAGGGACAGGCCCTAAGAAACGGGTGCCCAAGTCCGAATCTATCATAGGGAGTTGCAGCTCACTGGGAGTGCGGGAGGTGGATGTTGACGATGATTTCTCGTGGTGTTGAGATTTCAATCGCCGGAGGTGTAGAGGAGATAGTTCGTGTCTCAACCAAGAGGCCGTAAGGGCTCTCTTTTATAACCGTTCTTCCCGCAACTCATGACTCATCCTTCACGTCACGCACCCCTATGACTCATGAGTGAGTCATAGTGTGAAATCCATCAGCTGACTCCTATGAGTCGTTGCGCCATACATAATCAACCAATCAAAACATCCTGAACATATCATGTGCGCAACATGCGCCGCATGCGTAAAACCCATGACTCGTAACTACAAGTCATGTGCGAAAGTCATAATCATATGACCACAATTGTGAGTCATGTCAACAACAATAAACCAATCATAATAAAGAAATGACACGCCATCGCGTAGTCATGTGAAATACTAAACCCTATGACTCATAAGTATGAGTCATGTGAAAACCTCTTCTGCTAGTCACCGTTTGTGACATTAGCTCCCTTCTCCCCCTAGCATCGGTCCCACGATGCTCAAAGTCCTAAATCCATCACCCGACTTCCTAAACGTCTCGCCTCTCTCCTCATTCTCCGAATAACGTCTTCGGAGTCTCTCCACCTCTTGCGTACAACTTCGAGGGTGAGGTTCCCAACCTCTAGCGCTCGTTGTTGTTCTGAAATTTTGGATTGTTGATCTTCGATCAACGATCGTTGGTCCTTTAGTCGTTCTTGGAGGCGGTCTCGTTCGTCTAACAATTCGTTGATCTGCCTTCGTAGGCTTTCCGGGTCCAGAATCGTTGCCGTTTCTGTTTTTTCGCCCCCCTCTTCTGCCAACCGTGTCCTCACGGTTTCTCTCGCCTTCCTCGTTTTTTCATCCCTCTTCGTAAGGGGCTCCTTTCTGCCTTCCGACCTCGGGTAGTAGCCGGCTTTGATCTTCTCATTCTTATGAGACCGACAGTCATTCCGCCAACATTGTTCCCAATGTATTTTCTTGCGTTCTTCGTTCGAGGTTCGTCTTTTCCTTTTTGGTTCTTGTGGGTACCACCCTTGTCCTTGTTTCTCGCTAAGGTGCACGAAGCACCCATCGTCGTAGCATGCCGTCCATGATAGTCCTTTGTATCTTGCCGTTTCAATGGCCTTTACTTGTCTTTCGTCCAGTTCTTGTTCAGTTGGCATGTTGTAGCCCGGGCTAGTAGGCGGAAATGGCCCTGGGTTGGACTCGTTGTCTCCCCAACCTTGGTCGGGTTTGAGTTCGATTTTGAGTTCTACCCAGTCTTGGCTTACCTGGGTATCGTTGGTGGAATTGCTGGACTACATGTTGTGCGTTGGTAAAGTTTTCCGAAGGGTACCAGGCTTTGTCGTGTTCTGGTGAGTATCCTTTCCACTTAGCTCGATATTGGAGCTTTCCGTAGTGGAGTCGAGAGTCGATGATTTCGTCGAGTTCGTATTCTGGTTCGCCTTCTATTACGATAGGCGGGGGAGGTTCTTGAATTTGTGAGGGAAATCGGTTGTCTTGGTAAGGTTCGAGGAGTGAGATGTGGAATATGTTGTGTATTGCCATTGATGGCGGTAGGTCCAGCTTATAAGCGCTTGTTCCAATTTTTGCCAAGATTTTAAATGGTCCGATTTTCTTGTAGTCCAGTTTCTTTGATGGTCTCGTGGTCTTGATATTTCGTGGTAGTAACCATACCATATCTCCTGATTGTAGGTTCGGATCGGGTTTTCGGTGTTGATCCTAATATTCTTTTTGTCGTAATTGTGCTGCCACCATTTCATTTCGTAATGACTCATGTAGTTGAGTCATTTCTTCCGGTTTCTTCTGATTTCCTTGGATCAGATGTCCCATCATCTCGTATTCGGGGTTGATTCCGTAGTTTGCCAAAAAGGGTGTGTTCTTGATTGTTTCTTGATATCCGTTGTTGTATGCGAACTCCGCTAATGGCAGGTATTTGCACCAATCGTCTTGTTGGTAGTTGACATATGCACGGAGATATTGTTCCAGTATCGCGTTTGTTCTTTCCGTTTGTCCGTCCGTTTGAGGGTGGAATGCTGTGCTTAATCTTCTTTCGATTCCGAGTTCTTCCGTTGTCTTTTTCCATAGGTCTGACATGAATAGCGTTCCTCTGTCGGTGATGATATCTCGTGGCAGTCCGTGTAACCTGACTATTTCCCTCATAAACAGGTTTGCAAACTGCCGCGCATCCAGATCCTTTCTGCATGGAATAAAATGACTCATTTTGGTCATGCGGTCAATGACGACTAGTATTGTGTCATATCCTTCGGATTTCGGAAGGTCTGTGATGAAATCCATGGCGATCGATTTGCAAGGTCTGTCTGGTGCTTCATTTGGCTGTAGAAGACCATATGGTGCGTGTCGTATGACTTTGGTTCTTTGACATGTGTCGCAGTTCTTGACATATCTTTTGATAGTTTCCCTTATCTTTGGCCAATAATATCGTCTTCCGATGAGTTCAGTGGTTTTCGCCGTTCCTCCATGTCCCACTTGGGGTTGGTCGTGGTGTTTTGAAATAAGAGCCGTCCTTAGTCCTTCGTCGTCTGGGACCCATATCTTTCCTTGGTGCCATAGGTATCCGTCTTTCCAGTGGCATAGCCCTAAGGCCACCCCTTTCAGCTCTTTGTCCCCAACGTCTAAAGCTTGTTTGATTGTCTGGATTCCTTTGTCCGTTTTTGATGCTTCTCGTATCATCCCTTCGTCTTTGTCGTAGAACTCTGCTAGTTCTATTTCTTCGATTGTTGCTTCTTCCCAGAAGTCTTCCTTGGGTAATAGTATTCCTTCTTGTTTTGACAGGTGTTTTTCTTTCAAGGTTTGTATGTCCCCTGTCCTTCTTGTGAGGGCGTCCGGCTTTCCCCCTTCCTTTCCTGGTCGATATATGATCCTGAAGTTGTATTGTCCTAGTTTTTGTACCCATCGTCTTTGTCTGTCGGTTAGGACTTTGGTAGTCATGAAGGTTGTTAAGTTCTTATGGTCGGTGAAAACTTGGATCCTATATCGGCTGCCCCCGGCATATCTTCTCCATTCTTCGAATGCTTGTACCACGGCTAACAGTTCTTTGTCGTGTACGTCGTAGTTGAGTTGAGCATCTCTCATTCACTTGGATCGATATGCCACTGGCCTCCATTTCCCGTCTTCGCATTGTTGTGATAGTATGCCTGCACATACGTATTTCGAAGCGTCAGTTTCGATTTTAATGGGTCTGTTCGGGTCGAAATGAACTAGAACCGGGGTTGTGGTGAGTGCCTTTCGGAGTTCATCGAAGGCTTGTTGTTCCTCGGTTTCCCATTTCCATTTCCCGTCATATTTCTTGTGCGTCCTTTCGTATAGCGGCTTTGCTATTCTGCTGAATCCTTGTATGAATCGTCGATAGAAATTGCAAAATCCTAGGAAACGTTGGATTTCTGTTTTTGTCTTTGGTTGTTGCCATTCCCATATCGCCTCAGTCTTGACCTTGTCGACTTTGACTCCTTCTTGGCTGACCACGAATCCTAGGTATTCTGTTTCCTTTTTGTGGAATTCGCATTTCGACGGCTTGACTTTCATTCCCGATGGTCGGAGAGCTTCCAGTATGTTTTTGACGTCCTTTCGGTGTTGTTCCAGGTTGTGCGAGTATATTAGGATATCGTCCAAATATACTATACAACACATGTCGATATATTTTAGGAGTACTCGGTTAATCCATTTTTGAAATGCGGCTGGCGCATTACATAGTCTGAATGGTACCACCAGATATTCGTAAGTTCCTAACTTGCTGCTGAAAGTGGTTTTGTGTTCATCTCCTTCTCGGATCCGGATGTTGTGGTAGGCGTCCTTAATGTCCAGTTTTGTGAAGTATTTGGCCATGCTTAGCCTATCCAGTGCTTCACCTATCAGTGGTAGTGGATATCGGTCCTTTTTCGTGACTTCGTTAAGTCCTCGGTAGTCCACGCAAAGTCTCAGGCTTCCATCCTTTTTCTTGACGAACATGATTGGTGATGCCCTTTCGGCCTTCACTTCTCTTATCCATCCTCTTGCTTCGTTTTGCTTGATGTATTTGTGTAGTTCTTGAATCTCATCATAGCTTAACGGGTAAATCTTTTTGTCCGGTACTTCTTCTCCTGGTTCTAGGTCGATCCCTAGGTCGACCCCTTTTCGATGTGGTGGTAGTGTTGTCTTCTCTCCTTTTTCGAATACGTCGAGGTATTCGTGATACTCCTGTGGTATCGTCTCCTGAAGGGTTTGTTTCTCTTCCTCCTTCTTCTTTTGTCTCTCCTTGATTGCTAGTTCGGTGTTGATATTGATCTTTTCCAAGTGGATTTCGTCGTGAACCGGGTCCCATCTTAGGATGCCTGTTGTCTCTCCTCTTCGGTAAAAACTTCCGAACGCTCTCGCTGATATTTCGCTGATGTTGATCAGTCTTTCTTCTTTCCTGGATTCATTGGTACTTCCAAATCCCTTTGTTCCTCGATCCGTTTTCTTGAGTTCTTGAACTTCCTGTAGTTCTTCTGTATTGATCTTTTCGATGATCAATTGTGCGATCCGATCGCCTTGTTCCACTTGGAACTGGTTGGTACCTTGGTTAACCAAGACCACCTTGATTTCCCCGGTATAATCCGCGTCTATTACCCCCGTGTTGGTTGTGAGTCTGTGTTTGACTGCTAAACCACTCCGCGGAGCGATGCGCCCGTAGGTATTCTGTGGTAGCCCAATGGCTATTCCGGTTCCGACTGTCTTTTGTTCTCCTGCAAGTATACAGACTTGCTCATTGGCATACAGGTCGTGTCCTGCTGCCTCCTTCGATCCTTTCGTAGGCATTTTAGCCTGAGGAGATAATTTTTGAACTTGGACTTTTTCGTTCTTTTCGACCTGTACTTCTGAGTACTTGGTGATGAGGTTTTCTTCCAGAGCTTCGTCTTCTGGTACCGCATACGCAACTGGCGAACTGTTGAGACACTATGTCGTACATCGTTCGCTGTTGAATGTGATCTTCTTCTGATCCCAATCAATTGTGGGATTGTGCGTTCGTAACCATGGCATCCCTAGGATAACCTCATGATTCTGGAGATTTGCCACTTGGAAGGTCGCCAATTCCCTATGGCTGTTGATGTCCATAGGTACTTTCGCCCAATAGGTAACTGGACCCATAGCGCTTGGTTTTCCATCCGCGAGGTAGATCTCCCTTCTTTTCTTGGCCTTTGTTTTCGTAATTCCGTGTTTTGTGCATATGCCTTCGTCGATGAAGTCCTCAGTGGCCCCTGAATCTATCATCGCGTTTATCGTAACTGATTCTTGTTTTCCGTGTAGTTGTACCTTAATCATAATGTGATCGTTCTCTCGTTCAAGCGATTCCGTATAGTTGAGTGCCACATACTAGTTCTCCATGATGATGGGTTTTCGTTCCGGTCTGTCCCTAGTACCATCCTTTACTGGGGACTTTCGTCGTTTCCCGACTGTTCGGGGTCTTTCTCGACTTCGATTTCCTTGATGCTTGGCTTTGCCGCCCAAGGGCCAACTCTTCTCTGGAATTGCCCCTGTTTGGGCGTCGTGGTATAGTTCCTTCCATCTCTCGGTCTGTCGCAATTTCGTACTTGGTGTCCTGCTCCTGCACATTTGAGGCATAATTTTTCTCTTATTCTTCTTTTGAATTCCTCAGGGTGTAGCCTTGGCTTTCGCCTCATTGCATCCAAGTCCATCGGATCTCCTTCCGGGTTTGCGTTACTGGCTGGTCTGAATGTCCCGTTCAGGTTCCGTGGGGTACCGGTGACCCTTTCTGTGGTGCCCTTTTTTTGTATGTGTTTGACCGTTGCCAGTTTGGTTTCCTTCTTGATTGCCCATTTGGCTAATGTTTCTGTGTTGACGAAATCGCCACTGTCCGTTCCCCATGCTTCTTGGAGTGTTCTGTTCATGCCTGTAAGTAGGCATTCTCCTGCTGTGTAGTCGTCCAATTCTGCTTCCGTAGCTGCGAGTCGGAATTCGTTCCAATATTCTGTCATAGTTCTGTTTCCTTGTCGTAGCTTTTGTATCTTCAGCCTTGCTTCTCCCATGGCGTCAATGGCTCCGAATTGATTCTTGACTTCGGCCACGAATGCTTCCCATGTTTCCCATTCGTGAGAGAGTCGTCCTTCAGCATATGGTGTTATCCATGCTCCGGCATCTCCTCTTAACAGGCTCGAGGTGTATAGGATTCTATCCGTATGATGACCTTCAGTCCATCCCACGGCTGTGAAGTAGACTTTGAGTTGTGCCAACCATCCTCGGAGTTTGGTTCGTTCTCCAGTGAATGTTTCAGGTTCCTTAATTTTTGACCATCGGTTTCCTCCTGTGAGGTTTGCTATGATTTGCTGGAGTTGTTCCGCATTTAGTTCCGGTACCTGGGTACCGTCGTTTCCTGTGCCTGTTTCCGCTGCTCCCGTTGCTAGCGACATCGTATTTCTTCGGGTTCCGCTTGGTAGTGTAGTTGCTTCTGATCCGGCTGGTGATGCTGGTTCTGGTGTGTCTGGGCTCGTTGCCCTTGATTCTCCTAGTGTTTGGTCGAGTGCTTCTCCTAGTGTAGTAGTATCGAATACCGCTACTTCAATGTCGTCTTCTTGTGGTGATTCTGTTTTATCTGTTTCTGGTTAAGTGCCGCGTATAGGTGACGCAATCAAATGTTACAATCCTCCTTCTCTTCGGGCGATACTTGCAGCAGGTAACCCCTCTGTTGATAGCGATCGGGCTATCTTCTGTACGTACGAATAATGACAGCTGAGTATACAGACTCCTGTCTCGTACGATAATTCGCTAAGCTCGTGAGAGACACTATGTCCTCGGCCTGGTAGTGTAAAGATAAAAGTATATTGTAGGAAAATAACTTAGATGATTGCGTGAAGAACTCTCAACCAAGAGGCCTTTTTTTTTTTTTTTTTATATCATGCGCTTTGATTTATCAACTACGGGGTACAAAGGCTACGTGCAGCGGTAAGCTATGGTAAGGAAAAACCCCCTGTGTAAAGAAATCCACCTCGGACCACCGGAAAAAACCATCATCCCAAGTCCCTCTGGTATGGAACCAACCGCAGAATCCCGCCGCGAAGACAAAAACCCCTATCGGCTAAGTAGACAATAGAAACAAATTACCAACACGACAGGCAGGAGACAACAGGAAAACCGGACCCGAAAACTCCTTCCCTTTAAAACAAAGTACAAAAGAAACTCCGTTTATATCCCGAGTGCTCTAACAGAAACCCGACCGTGAAATTTTAGCCAAAGACTACAGAACACAGAACGGGGGGACAGCAAGCGCTAAACCTAAGCAAATCCATCACATTACTCCGTAACCCAAGGCGTTGACATCGTCCAAGGAGGCAGTGCAATACCATGACCGAGTGTAACTGAGGGGTGCGACCGAGCCCGCCGCCAGGGATGGGTGGTGACCGTTGGCAGTAAGAGTGCCAGCTAATGAGAGGAAGTTTGGCTGTAACCGAGCCACGGGACGGAACCGAGCGGAGGAGAGGAGGGGTAGACCCAAGTATCGTAGGAACTATCGGAAACGTGTGCGTGTCTGACTAGGCAGCCTCGAACGAAACGTAATCGAAGAGAGTAGAGAAATCGACCGTGGCCATGTGAAAAGTTTTCTCCTACTGCGAACCGTGATCCCAGCCGTCTGTAACATGGACGCGATGGTGTTGCCGACCGTGCAAATGTTAAGCGAGGACGTGAAACAAAAGCGAAGAGGGGGATGGGACAGTCTCTAAGAAACGGGTGCCCAAGTCCGAATCTATCATAGGGGGGGGGAGCAGCTCACTGAGAGTGCGTTGGAGAAAGGATGTTGACGATGATTTCTCGTGGTGTTGAGATTTCAATCGCCGGAGGTGTAGAGGAGATGGTTCGTGTCTCAACCAAGAGGCCTTTTTTCTTTTTTTTTTTTTTTTTTTTTTTATCATATTTTAAATTTTGTTTAAGGTACAAAAATAACACGAATCCACATGGGATATGGCCGCAATAAACCTCCACTACAGTCCAGCCCTTCGTCGAGGCGGTGGAAACCGTGGGGCAAAACCCCTGGTCTAAAACCCGCACCAAGCGCCCGGGCGCTGAATACAGCAACAAAGTATAATACATGAAAACCACAAAAGCCAAAAACATCTACCGAAAAACCCAAGAAACAACCCGACAGTGAGCAAAACCAAAAATACCAAAACCCGTAGGAAATCAAACCAAGAGAAAGCCCATCCGTCACTAAGAACGTTTGCCGATCCCAAGGAGAAAACCAAAGATCCGTAGCCATAACTCGAGGGTAATAGTACCGGGGCCATGTAGGCCAGGCAGTCGGGGCTAATGGAAAAGCGTGTGGCGGGGGGAGCCGAGGGAGTCCACGAGTCTAAGGTGTAAGTGGCGGAAAGGTGCCGGTGGCGCAGGCCGCCGAGCGTGATGGGGGGAGGTGCGCCGGCCTAAAGCTAGGCCGACGGCGTGCGGGGGGGTGTTGGCTGTAACCGAGCCACGGGACGAAACCGAGAGGGGGAGAGGAGGGGTAGACCCAGGACAGTGACGCAGGAGACGAGGACCACCAAGGGGTCACAATTTTTCGCGATGCGACCGTACCGACCGAAACGTTCAGGAGAGAGTGCGATACCAGAAAGCAAGGCCACCAGTGCCGCTACTTCATAGATTGCCCGAAGCTAAACGACGAAACGCAGGTATGACGAGGGGTTGCCGACCGTGTAGATGCTAAGCGAGGACGCGAGACAGCTGTGAAGAAGCCAGGAGAACACGCGAAGCAAAAACTTGAGAGGATGTAGGGACAGGCCCTAAGAAACGGGTGCCCAAGTCCAAATCTATCATAGGGAGTTGCAGCTCACTGGGAGTGCGGGAGGTGGATGTTGACGATGATTTCTCATGGTGTTGAGATTTCAATCGCCGGAGGTGTAGAGGAGACGGTTCGTCTCTCAACCAAGAGGCCGTAAGGGCTCTCTTTTATAACCGTTCTTCCCGCAACTCATGACTCATCCTTCGCGTCACGTGCCCCTATGACTCATGAGTGAGTCATAGTGTGAAATCCATCAGCTGACTCCTATGAGTCGTTGCGCCATACATAATCAACCAATCAAAACATCCTGAACATATCATGTGCGCAACATGCGCCGCATGCGTAAAACCCATGACTCGTAACTACAAGTCATGTGCGAAAGTCATAATCATATGACCACAATTGTGAGTCATGTCAACAACAATAAACCAATCATAATAAAGAAATGACACGCCATCGCGTAGTCATGTGAAATACTAAACCCTATGACTCATAAGTATGAGTCATGTGAAAACCTCTTCTGCTAGTCACCGTTTGTGACAGCGGTTCCTAACGTCCAAAATGAGCCGTTCTTAGGCCTTTCGTACGCTATACTGATTGATATCCATAGAATACCGGTAACTTACTGTTAATTGAAGCGAAGCTTTTCGATCGCTTCTACCTTCTAAAGTAAGTTTGTGCCACAATTCGTCCTTGTCCTTCCTTCCTCGGTCTCCTAGAGATACCAACCCGAGGCCTGGTCTTTCTCACTTCCTTCTGGGGTACGATGAAGCGCTGCGTAAGTTCTTGAATGAACTTGTGCACGGCTTGTACCAGCTCTTCTAAAGCCTTAATGTGAAACGATAGCTGACCACTATTCTCTAGATACAGTAGCGGCTCCCCGTTTTCGCTTGCTATCCCCCTCTATAGTTAGTCTTCTGTTTGTCTCATTTGCACCTTTCCCAAGATAGAATGATTACTGGTCACTATTTGCTAGGTTTCTTTGGGATTTCCCGTCTTCTTCTCCACTCCAAGAACATCCTCGCCTAATTCAGGTTAGTCTTCTGCGCATCCCATTTAGTCTTTTTTACAGAGGATCTAATTGGTTAATAGCATGCCTCTGATTCATGGTCATGGTCGTGTCACCACTGCCATCTTCCTGACTAAGCTCAACCTCACTGGTGAGGGACCAACCGTGGAAGGGAGGAGATACCGCACCGTTCGCACATAGATTCTCCAGAAGTCCAACGAGAGGAATATCACCTCTCGCACGTAGGCCAGTGACACTTTGTGGAACGAAGTTAGAACGGAGACCGTCGCACACATTGCTCTCAAAGGCTTCTGAGCCAAATTCAACTCCCCCCAGAACGGCTAACATTGGGCCTTCCACGTTGCTCTGGATGCTCTCATCATGGACATCCTGAAGAAGGCAGCTGAGTCTCGTAGCAATGCCAGACTTAATTCCGATGCCGAGGAAGAGGGGGGAGACGGGGGCGCTGGCGGTGCATCTGGATCCGGATTGAGAGACGAAAGGGCCGTTGCTCGTCCCGAACCGACTATTCACAAGGAGAAACCGGTACGAATAATATTCATTTTGACTACAGGTGCCGAGCCTGGGCAGGTTCGCTAGCTCCCATGGATAAACCGTGGCAATAACGCTATGCCAAACAAGAGTTGGCTGGCGGTTCTCAGGCACTACACTTTACAGGAGCTCGGTGAAGCTGCCTGTCGGTACGTAGAGGACGGCGAGCACCCCCAGCAGTTCATTGGAATTCTCCGCGACATTCAAGGCCTGAATGTCACTCCCGATAGCGCCGACCAGATCGAATTGATTGACGACGATCAGGTCAATGCCTGGCTTCGTCTCTCCCAGTGCTCCACCCTTACGGTCGCCTGCTTCCTCCACCGAGCAGCTGTTGTCCCTCCTGATGGTGGGGACCCTGTTCGTCCCAATACACCTCTTGTTGGGCACAGCCGGAACTATCTCTTCCCCGGCCAATTCAACGTCGCCGAGTTCTACACTGAGCCAGAATCTGACTCTGATGAGGAGGACGATATGGAGCGCCATGCAAGGCACAGAAGGGCCTTTCCTAGATCCCACAACGGCTGGCAAAGGAGAATTCTGAGCAATGATCGTAGGGTTGTTAGGTTCCAGACCCACTCCCAGGAACTGATTTCGAGCTCTCGAGTGAGGCAGGGGCCGGCGTATATGAGCCGATATGTAGGATAAGATATCCCAATAGTGGTTCTTCCCCCGTGGATCCTACCTCCCGGGTGTGAGGTGTCAGTACATGACGCTATTGAGGAAGGCGCTGATGATAATGGTGGGGGTGATGGGGGTGATGGGGGTGATGGGGGTGATGGGGGTGATGAGGGTGATGGGATGATGGGGATGATGGGGTTGATGGGGGTGATGGGGGCAATGGGGGCAATGGGGGCAATGCCTAGGGTTTGTTTGCGCCGGGCAGCGTCTTCTTTGGGCTTTTGGGTGGTTTTTTCTTTTGTTTCACTGGCTTTCTTAGGTTTTGCTTTCATTTCTATCCATGGGTTCGGCGCCGGGGGGGGGGGTTGAGGCTTGTTTGTACCGGGTAGTGTCTTCTTGGGTCTTTCGGGTGGGCTCTCATTTGTTTCACAGGGTTTTTCTTACTTTGTTTTGCTCTTGTTTCTATTTATTTGTTGGGTTTTCTGGGACTCATTTTGTACCGGGCTGCGTCTTCTTTGAGCCTTTGGGTAATTGTTCTTTGGTTTTACGGGCTTTGCTTCTTTGCTTCTGCTTTGCTTCTATCTATTAATCATTGTCTTAATCCTGTTTGCACAGTCATTCGGCTTTCCTATATTTTACCCGGTAGTCTTAGATTTTAATGTTTTTAGTAGTCTTTTAATTTTTAGAATTAGTTGTGCAATAGAAAGCTTTTCCGGGACGCTAAACGTCCCTTTTATCCTTTATCCTATCCTAGTATGTATAATCCAATCTTTTGAAATGATAAGTTATGTTCACCCAAGCCCCGCATATGAAATCCTGTCCCGGCAATCCCGAATAGACAATCTCAAATCGGCTCAGAGCCATCCGTGCACGTAGCTTTTGAGATATTCGGAGGCCAAATGGCTGTAGGATAGTTCGAGTCTATGCCAATAATTCTCACGGACCTTGTGTCATAGCTAGGAGTGTGTGTAGTAACAATAACATAAAGCTTGATCGTTCGCAATACGACGCTGTTCGTCCCCAATACGACATCGTGAGTTCGATTCCTGTCGGGACGTTTATCTCTATATCCAATTCCTTTTTCTCCTCTAGTTCTTTCATATAAACGCGCAATCATGAATGGAAATACGAGCAGAGGTCAGTCACGCCTTCTGGAGGCCAATGTGAGCTCTCCCAAGACTTAAATATCCCATTCTTGACCAGAGTAGTAGGACTAGCCCCCCGAGCCCAGGTATCATCGTCGAGACCTCCAGTAGCCTTCGTGGATATTTCAACGCCAGCACCGGAAATACAACGACGAGTTCATTTTGAGGAAGAGCAACCTACAGATGTTGACGATAATGACATTCCTCCTAGCCGTCGCCGATGGGATGAACGACGTCCTGCTGAATCACTTCTGCAGCCACTTCCACGGAGGGTCAGGAGCCGGTTAAGATATGTAAGTAAATCTAATAATTTTTTCAATTGACATGCTTATAAGAAAGAGTACGGAGGACACCCCAACGCCGGTTCTAAATGGCCCTTCACAGTGGGTTCTAAATTGCCCTTCGCAGGGGCTTGCATCACAAGAGCAAGCAGTACAATTATATTCCGGCCATCTCAGAGACCATTCATCACAATTCTCAACCTATATTCCTGATACGCCTGAGGAGGAAGAAATTATGCCGTCCCATTCACGACGTAGTATAGCTGATCCAGACTTTCCAGAGTCTAATATCGGGACCCCTATCACACTATCGGCAAAAAGCAATACATTGCAGGGTGAGGCGAGGATCATCTTTGAGAACGCTGCAAATATTGTCAGGTATCATACGTAGTTTGTTAATCCCTTTGTAAAGCCTGCCGAAAATGATACGCTTCTGGAAGGTTATTGGGTAAAGGCAGCTAGAAAGTTAGGTTGGGGAAATAGGGTAATGGAAAGGCGAGCAATGACTTTTGTAAGTCCTTTAATTGACGAAGAATGTCCTATTGGAGACTGATCACAGCTAATTAGATACATTTAGTTGAAATCAAGGTAGTCTAGCGCCAGGTCACATCTAGTTTCAGAGAGCAAGAACATGATTGAGGACCTATATGACTTCTTGCAAAAACCACAAACCGAAATAAAGGCGCGAGTTGCCTATTTGCTCAAAAATGATTGGTTTACATGTCACCCAAGTAAACAACAAGTTAGTAAACTCCGATCGTCCCCGGTGAGACGAGATAAGGCTTACCCAGACAGGACTGGGGTTGGCGCTTTTCTGCGCCAGAGATAGCAAAACTCTTATTTCATAAGTGGTATCGGAGTTCGAGAATGCGAGGGAGGACCGATAAATCATTTCTTAATCGTACTAACGATGTTCTGATATGCCTTACCACGGCATATCTGTATCATTCTCTGAAGGCTTGGAGTTTCGGATCATTTGTTCAACCTCCAGATTTTTCCGCTCTGACAGCACAAAGTTAGTATTGATTCATTTAAAGGTTCAAATCCACCGTTGAAAAGCCTATCGTACTCACTAGAAAATTTAGATGTCTATCTTCGACAGCGTGCTACCTGGCAAAGACTGCCGCCAGGAGTGCGAGATAAACTCGTTGAAGATACAAAAAAACGTATTAAGAAAATGCTGCGGGAGGGCGGATTGATACCGGATCAGGAGTCTCGTGCCCCACTAGAGGACAGAGAAGCTGCAGGATATTTGGATTTGCAGATTTCAGGCGATGAGGAAAGCGAGGTGGAGGACGATCATTCAGATCCCGAAGTGGGGGAGGCAGTTGAGGCTCCCGAAGAGGAGTTGAATGGGGACGCGTTACATCCTATTTGGGACAAATGTAGATTTAAATAAAATAAACAAATAAAAGAGCTTATTATTATTATTATTATTATTATTATTATTATTATTATTATTATTATTATTATTATTATTATTATTATTATTATTATTATTATTATTATTATTATTATTATTATTTTGAATATGCCACTTAGAGTTAGACTTCAACCCAGTTTGTGAAAAAGACATCAGGGGAAAGTCGCTTGGGGCCGAAGGAAAGTCCCAAAGAGCCATGAAGAAGGCAGGAAGGTGAGAACAATGAAGGAATAAGCCAGCGCAAGGCCACGCATCATTAAATAATGGATGGTTATCGTCACAAAAGCGACGAATAGCGTCCGCTTAGATATTGTATACACAGAGAAATTATTGGGGCTGGATTAGGTCATGGGGCAATGGCAAGGAGGAAGGGGAGAAATAAGCGAGAATTAGGAAAGCAGAAGAACTACGGGGAACGGTGCATTGCGGACGTTCGGAGTCGCGAAGAGTTTGTCAATAGGAAATTCAGAACAGGATGTTTGGATCAATGAGGGAACAATGCGTGGTGCGAGAGGTAATGCCGGATAAACTATAGGGGAAAGGTCAAAGCTGGAATGGACCAGACAACGGGGTGTTTGGGCTGTTGGGAAGCATGATTGAGTCATAAGGCAGAAATCCTCAACGGAACAATTCCTGGCGCGAAAGGTAATGCCAGATGAAATACAGGGGAAAGGGTCAAAGCTGAAATGGACTATACAACGGCGTGTTTGGGCTGTCGGGAAGCATGATTGAGTCGTGGGGCAGAAATCCATAACGGAACAATTCCTGGCGCGAGAGGTAATGCCGGATAAACTAAAGTAGGAGAGTCAAGCGCGAATGGACCGTGCAACAGCTCAAAGAGGACGAAGTACGTCCAGAAAACGTTGCATGACCACGAAATTACCGACGCAAAAAAAAATGCCCCGGAACCCCGGATTTATTTCGGAGTTATGGGGCATGGATGAGAGATACTACAACTTGAGTTTTATAATTTGGCCCCCCATATCCCCTATCCCTCATGAGGTATGGGGGTCAAATGTGAACTTTTGCTGATGGAGAAAATAGAGCCTATAGGCTCCAATAACGCTAATAGGAATACAGCCGGAAAGCCAGTCAACCGGAATATAGAAAAAAGCCGAAAGAGGAGAGAAAAACAAAAGCAAAAGAGAGCATTGGAAATAGTAAGTGTTGAGTTGTTTTCCTGGTAGACTTAAAAACTAATATAAGATCATAGGATGAAGAACTACCGGAAAAGGAAGTTAGTGTCAATGCACTTCGTGTCAGAAAGTGGCGAGAGCGTGAGAAGGAACGCCTTGTACAGCTTCAGCAAGCACCATTGCCTGAGCCGCTCACACCTGCTATTGCAGAAGTGACTCCTCCTGCCAGTACTGAGACAGCTTTTACCCTTCGAACAAGACTTAGTGAGTACTATGAAAAATGGCCACGCCGCTTGGGACCACGAAATCAAGCATGTGAGAACAGATTGGAAGTTTTAGAAGCAGCAAGGAAGTCAATGGCGAAATTGATTACCTACCGTACGAGAAAGCATGCCCGTCGCCCGGTTGGAAAGAACTTTACTTGGCATGTCCAAGTATATCAATTCTTGAAGTTGCAGGTCAAGAATGAGAAAGAGGCACTGAAGGGTGAGGATTTGTTCACTGGAGAGACTAGTATGTTACAAAAGCGAAAGATACTGGCACAGAAGGTAGCAAATAGAGGTGGATGGAGGAGGAAAGTGATGGAGAGAATTCTACGGCATGAAGTATTATGGGTCACTAAAGGGCGGATTCCAGAACCACATAGTGGTACCCATCATAAAATACTCTGATGCTCGATGATGCAGAGACTCTGTTAGCTGTTAGGCAGCACATTCAGATGATCAGTGATAGTAGGTTGATTCCTGTCTGATTTTAATTGATAGAAGAGATCATATATTAACAAAGTGGCTGGATATAGAACTTACATCACACGGGTTAGCAACTGCTATAGCTGAACATTGGAAGAAAACAAGAAATGATTCTGGAATATCAAACCACTCTACCAACAATGTGACTCGACAGGTCGAAAAGTCAATTGCCTCATCAACTGCGACAAGTTGGCTGAAGAAGTTGGGATTCAAGTATAAGGAATATCGAAAGGGGATATACAATGATGGCCATGAAAGGCCTGATGTTTGCAAGTACAGAGATGAAGTTTTCCTTCCTCGCATGGCCAGTTATGAATCCCAATTCATGAAATGGGATGCAGATCTCGATATTATCCCAAATCCTTCCCATGAATCCAGTGAGATACAAGTTCTTATTCTTGTTACGCAGGATGAATGCACCTTTAATTCGAATGATGGTCAACACTATATTTGGGTGCATGAGGAGCATAAACCATTGAGAAAAAAGGGACGTGGTCAAGGCCTATATGTTTCTGATTTTCTTACTCCCATTAGACGACTTGGAAATGGCGATGCTTGTGTTATAATGCAATGTGGTGGTGATAACTGGTGGAATGGAGACAGATTACTAGAACAAATTACGGATAAGGCAATACCAGCTTTCGAAGCACAGTTTCCAGGATGCAAGGCACTATTTGCCTTCGACAATGCACGTAACCATCTTAAATTTGCTACTGATCTATTGCGAGTTTCTGAGATGAATCTGGAACCCAGCGGAAAGAATGCGAAGATAATGCATGATACCTTTGTTGTAGATCCTAACCATCCAAACGGAGGCTTTATGCAGTTCATGGCTTTTGCAGATGGTAGGCCTAAAGGTCTTAAGGCTGTTCTGACTGAGCATGGTCTCTGGCCACAAAATGGGCAAAGGTTTCTGGCACAATGTTCTATTCGGTCTACCACTGGTAAGAGCTTGAAGCCAAATCCCTGTTGCTTGGCAGGTGGGACCTACTGTGCTCATGCTCTTTTAGCTATACAGCCTGACTTTCAGAACCAGAAGAGTCAAATTGAGGAGGTTATCTTGGCTGCTAGGCATGAAGTTATTTTCTATCCTGCATTTCACTGTGAACTCAATTTCATTGAGTATTTTTGGGGTGCTGCCAAGGTATATACAAGAAACAACTGTAGGTATGACTTTGAGTCTTTGAAAAGACTGGTTCCTACTGCTTTGGCTGGGGTATCAAACAAACTTATCTGGAAGTATTGGGCTCGTACTGAGAGGATTATGGAGGCATATCGCTAAAAGGTAGTTTATGGTTCTCCTGAGTATGCCAGTATTGTAAATAAGAGATATAAGTCTCATAGACGGGTTAGTAATATATAAATAATCAGTTAGTAGCATTTATCTACTTTCTTGTCAAGCTAGAGGGTGTATTTTAATATTAAAACAGAGAATTTCTTTTATAAAAACTAGATGTAGGTATAAATTGAACACAGGACCTTCAAAAAGAAATTTTGACATTTATAACCCCTTGCCCTTACTCAAAACAGGCATTACAAAATTGCACCCCTCAGGTACACCTTTTAAGCACTTCGCACCATATTATTAGCCGCAGTGTTCAAAACCGTCCATTCCGTCCTACCCTGGAGGCAGGGCCACAGACCCCGGTGGTAGTCTGTCTTTTTCTTGAGTCTATGGACGGACTAGGGGGAATGGGGTAAGGGACTGGACGCCTTGTAGAATTTTCCTGCTTGGATCGCTTCTGCTCTATGCTTAGAAACTTCAAGTTAATAATGCCATCTAAGCTTAAGAAGCAGTCACACTAGGACATCTACAGATATATAGGGCTCAGCACAGGAGCAGAGTTTTCACTATTTAGGTGATCATCGGCTAGCCACCTCTATGGAAAAAACAATGAACGTCTCTGGTAGCATCCCGCTGTCGTTCCTCAATGTTAAGGAAGTAGTAAAGGCCATTATTAGAATAATGAAGACAATGGCTTCAGACTGGCAAGATATCTTTAGGCATATAGAATTGTTCATTTATTCTTGCTGACTTCCCAACTGGGTGATGAGACTATAGATTTACTCCCGGAGGATTATTATGTGACAGATACAGATTCACATTCTTAGTATTGGGCCTGTGTTCTGGCACAGGAATGAGAAGGCATGCCACGTTGACCACTTCCGAGCAAAGGCCCAATAGCAATGACAATCACAGCAAGAGAATCCTTATCGCTGTGGAAGAGATATGTCGATGCTAAGAATGGGAGTTTATCTTGATGAAGCCAATAACATCATCATCTGGCTATGCTGTGCAGGAGATTTGGGAATCCTCAAGGTGAGCAGTAGAACAGGATACCCCCACCTCGTTCCATAGGAAAAATGAAGCCTGATCGAATTTAATATAGGAAACCAGTGTTCCGACCCGTCCAGGGGCCCTACCGGGGACGGCGGGGATAATTCCAAGAGGACGGGGCTCACAGGGCCCATGGGCCTGGCAAAATTGTTTATTATCATATGACTAAAATGTTACTGTTGACCCAAACCATTAGATGAAGGCTGCAAATTGTAAGACCTAATTAATAAGAATGGACTGTTGAATTTTATAGCTAGTCTGGAGGTATGTACTGACAGGACCATGAAGGCTGCCGTGACGGTGCTATTTGTGTTTCAGCTATATAAGAGAAACTTGTTAGTATGATAGGAAATGCAAATTTCACAGGTATGCAAACTTCTATGGTGATAAAGCAAATCATTTGAACACTTTTGTTGGAATCCCTGAAGCCGCTCGGCATACTCACCCCATTAGACCCCCCGTTGGTAGACGTGGCTTCTCGGGATCTAGTTACCACTGGTTGACCTCACTAGTTACCACCGGTTGACCTCATCATATACTTTTGGTATACGGAGGCCGAGGAGGAAACACGAGAACATTCCGCTGTGACTGCTGCTTTGTAGTAAAGGACATGGGTATATTTTTGTCGTGACTGCTATTTTGTTGTATATAAGACTCACGCTCTCGCAAGTAATAAGAATGAGAAATTGAGGTATCATTGTGTGATCGTTTATCCCCCGCCGTTTTCGCTATTGTAGAGATTTTCAACAGCTTTTGAGCTTCAATTTTACACTATAGATATGACTAGAAACTCCCATGCTGTACTTGAAAAGATATATAATAATATTATCATAAAAGAAAATTCTCATAAAGACATGAATTGGGCTTGGGACCTTTGAAATAGGTTTTCCTAATTCACAACTTTTCACCGGCCGAAATAGAGGCACTACAAGACCAACTGGCTTAGGGTAGGTTTGGGGAACTTTGCTCGATAGCCGCAGTTAGCATTTCATAGGGCTTGCATAGGTGACTGTCGTTGCGAGACTCGATGGGGGAAAGGGTTTTCAGAGGGCAGCTTTCCTCCACAGACTGATTAAATAGAACCACTAGAGACTATGGGAACGACAGCGACGCCCTTCTAGATGAGAAGGAACGAACACGACCAGAATCAACTACTTTTTAATTCCTTCTTTTGTTCTTTCTTGCGGGAGCCCCGGTGAGCCCCGACGAATCTGTGCCTATAAGTTCCTATTGTGAACGTTCGATACACAACCCAACACGAATTACTGTTTTGACGCTTTACCAAAGTATTTGCTAGCTTGCCTTGCTGTTCCTTTTAGAAGTCGGACATTGATTTTTTTATTTGGTGTTTAGGTGGATATTCGTTCTTTTAGTAGCGCGAAAATGGTGCTAGAGCTGCCGGACGTTAGTCCCTACACAAGGGACGGATTAGTGCTGCTTTCATGGGCTGCAAAGGGGGGGCATAAGGCGGTGGTTAAGATGCTGCTAGAGCGAGAGGATATCAACCCTAGTATTGCTGATGAACATGGCCAAACACCACTCTTCATAGCCGCCTACGAGGGACATGAAGGAGTAGTAATGATGCTACTGAAACAACGGGATGTCAATCCCAATACTGTGAACGATTATGGCGAAACACCACTCTTTAGAGCAGCCTGCGAGGGACATGAGGAGGTTGTGAAGATGCTACTAGAACGAGTTGATGTCACTCCCAATACTGCCAATGATGATGGCGAGACACCACTCTTCAGAGCTGCAGGCGAGGGACACGAGGGAATCGTGAAGATGCTGTTGGAGCGGAGCGATGTCAACCCTAACACTGCTGATGGACATGGCCAAACGCCACTCTTTATGGCGGCCTGGGAAGGACATGAGAGAGTTGTGAAGATCTTGTTAGAACGAGTGGACATCAACCCCAACACTGCGAAGAAAAATAGCCTGACGCCGCTCTTGATAGCTATCCGCGAGGGCCATGAAGGGGTCGTGAAGATGCTGCTGGAGCGGAATGATGTCAACCCTAACACTGCTAATAGATGGGGCCAAGTGCCACTCTCCAAGGCGGCCCAGGAGGGACATGAGGAATTCGTGAAGATGCTGCTGGAACGAGTGGATGTCAACCCCAACACTGCTGATGGACATGGAGAAACGCCACTCTCTATAGCCACCCAGAAAGGACATGAGAGAGTTGTGAAGATGCTGCTAGAACGAGTGGATATCAACCCCAACACTGCGAATAAATGTGGCCATGTGCCACTCTCCAAAGCCACTCGGGAAGGACATGAGGAAATCTTGAAAATGCTGCTGGAGCGGAACGATGTTAACCCCAATACTGTGGATGGAGATGGCAAACCACCACTCTTTATAGCTGCCGAGAAAGGACATGAGAGGGTCGTGAAGATGCTGCTAGAACGCGTGGATATCAACCCCAACACTGCGACGAAAAATGGCCTAACGCCACTCCTTATAGCGGCCGCGAAGGGGCATGAGGGAGTCGCGAAGATGCTGCTAGGACAGGTGGGTATCAGCTCTGACACTGCGGCAGGCAATGCTATGACGCTGCTCGGGATAGCTGCTAGCTGGGGGTATGGAGGGATCGTGAAGATGCTGTTGGAGCGGAACGATATCAACCCTAATGCTGCGAATTGTGATGGCGAAACACCACTCTCGAATGCCGCCTGGGGGGGTCATGAGCTACTCGTTAAGATGTTGCTAGAACGGAATGATATCAACCCCAATACTCAAGATAAGGATGGCCAAACACCACTCTTCGCAGCAGCCCGGAAAGGACGTGAGGGAGTCGTAAAGATGCTGCTGGAGCGGAACGATGTCAACCCCAACGCCTCGAATTCATCTGGCCAAACGCCACTCTTCCTAGCCGCCAGGAAAGGACGCGAGGGAGTCGTGAAGATTCTGCTGGAGCGAGTGGATGTTAACACCGATATCAAAGATCTCGCCGGTGAAACCGCACTTTCGCAAGCTCAAGATGGTGGACATCGTGCCATTGTGAAATTACTATCAGGACATAGAAATTTCATTCCTCTGTCAGATGGTGATGGACTTATAGAACTTTCCTCACCCAAGCCGTCCGATCCACATCAGCGCCCCTCCAAAAGGATCCGCAGGCACTAATGTTCAAGGCCAAACCTCGGCACATCTCCCTATTCCTCGAATTTCCATCTAGCCGACTCCAAACTAGCGGCTACTTAAGGCTTAAGCCCTTTAACGCTCCTGCCACCCGACCTCCACCTTCTTGCTTCGCCTGCTGTTTTGTCTTATAATATCACCCACATTTATTTGCATTTTCCCCCTTTCTTTCCGATCCCTTCTCCTGGTCCATTTGCGGCTATGTCATCTCACCCGAAAAGCGGGGGACAATTTTCCATAGACTCTAATCGTGCCCCAGTGAGGGGAGAGTGACTGGAGATGAATTAGAGATGCTGTTTCATTGATCTACACAATCATCAAATTTGATTATAATAGCATTACCGTTGTATCATAACTTGTTTCCCCTAGACATCAGTTCGTATTTTTCCTATCAAACCGGAGGCTTTCTTATCCATCTTTTGTTTAGCATCACAGAATAGAATAGAATCCCCACCCCCCGTTCCTGTCGGGCTTCTAATGAGGGGACGGGAAACAGTCCTGGTCGAAAGAGCCAATGTCTGTAATTCCTCAGCACATGTATCAGGCCAGAAACGGCCGGAAGCTAAGCTTATTCACTTTCCTTTTCTTATCTTTCTATATGACACCATACCTAGCGTACTGCTGCATCCCTGTCGTCCTCATCTCCTCATCCCCTACCAGCATTGCCGAACTTCTAGCAATGTCACACCCGCACTTGGCGGATTTAATAATGCGCCTTTAGGTCCCTTTCGTCCCGCCAAGTGCCATACTGTCTGTAATGGCGCTGCACTCGGCCACCCACGCGGGAAAAGAAAAGAAAAAACACCAAAACGTTGGAGATTGATTCATTTCTCAACATTCATGTATTCTAGCTTCAGGAATCTATGTGGACCACTAGTTTAATTTCTGTAACTACATTTCTCTTAGGTATGATACTAGTACAAGAATAGATATTCAGTACCGAGTAATAAAAGAATAAATTCACAACATAAGAGCAAACAAGTTACTCAGCAATTGAAATTGATTTCGGATTTTCCCAATACAGCTACGATACACTCCCATAAGGGGGTATGGCATTTATATAGAACAGAACCGGGTTATGGGGCTCGAGTGATAACTCGTGAATATTATTTGTGGTATCATAGCCAAAGTCGGGACCGCTTCCGGAGGGAGAAGTGGTGATTACTCAAGCAGCGTTCTGGGCGAGGACTTACACTATTGGGCTCTAAGTACCCTTATTCGGTTACCCACGAGTCTTTGTATAAAGCCCGACATGGGGAACCTGAAAATTTGTGTCTGGATTCGGTATGCGGGCTCGGATACCCACTGGTTCTTCAGAATCCTGTTTCTGGGCAGATGTGGCCTAAGACTGGCGATTAATTAGTGCCTGAGCCCCCGCGCTCACTTGCAATATTGGTATTCGTTTGACCGCTGTGTTCTGGAACTCTGGGCAGGGGGGAAGTATTGGGACTTAAAAAAACAGAGAATTTTATATCAGAATGGATTTGTGGTGGAATCGCGGAAACCCCGAGAGAGGGTATCAATTGTCACCAGATATTGCTTAAATGTGTGGAGGTTGAATTAAAGACTCAGGGACTAGGCTGGATCTCCATTGCCCGAATAGGGTTGTTCTGCTCTGACAACAGGCTGGCTCAACAATTTTCCTCTGCCCTGAGTACTTGTCCAAGTGCCGGAACATAAGCGGTCAGAGGCGTGTATCTTCAATCGTCCGCCTTTATCTGGAGCGAAACCAAGGATTGAACGAATGCTCGCAAGTGAGCGTGGGAAATCGGGCACTAGGTGATTACTCATCTATGGCAAGAAGTACCCAGATAGGGATGAGAAAAATAGACTATGCAGGGGCTCAGCTAGGGGCATGCTCAATGGAGCTTGGTAAATATTGGCAATAATCATACCGCACCAAGTGGCGAGAACAGATAGCCACTTTTACGTTATAAGAGTTTTATTTGTAATCTGTCTCAAATTTGCAGCATAAGGCCATTGCTGCTAGCGCTTCACGGCCAAAGCTAGGCCTATTTTGGGTTCCTTCCGATTCCGTGGGATGTTTTGCTTTAGCCCCTACTTTATTTCAACGTGCAAGTACTAGGGGGTCATTTTAGCACAAGACAGGGCAGTCAAACAGCAAAATAATTCCTATCTTGTACAAAAACATCTCCTTGGATACTTGTGCAAGCTGTGGTCGAATATTTCCAGATAATGTAGTGCTTTCCCTCCTTGCGTCATAGACCACAAAGACTTCAGTTTCCTTAGGAATATTCACCATAGGCAGCAAACGCCGTGAGAGCGAGAAATTTTTAATTTTGTAAGCTACAATCCAGATAGATGCCGGAAAACTGCGGCAAGTGAAAAAACAGAGTCGGTTCGCACTAACAGTGTATGCTAGAGTATGAAATGAGGGAATTTAAGATAGCCCAGTTGCTACAAAAAGGAAAATTTCTTTGGGCCCGGAAGCTTCTTGAAAAGCAGCTTCTTGGTAGTATTAGGAGAAAAATACTCCCCGGTTTCAAGGGTAGGAGGGCGAGATTGGCCCTCAGGGTACTTGAAATCGTACTGCAAGATAATGAAAGCAAGGAGGGTCTTCATCACATCGCTAGCAAAGAAGCGGCCAGGGCATGCATGCCTTCCGTGCCCGAACCCGAGGTCCCTTGCGGAGGTAGTGGTCCACTTGGTATTGTGAGTAGCAAGGCCTTCGGCTTCTAGAGATTTTTTGTACCAACGGAACCCGTCGAATGTCTCAGGGTCCTCGACAAAATCTGGATCGGTAGAAAACATTGAGACAGGCGCTGATATCATAGCACCCTTCGGCAAGCAAGTGCCATCGGAAAGAGTTATGCTTTTCATAATCTTGCGATTGAAAGTGACTTTACAAAGAAGTAAGAACATGACTTAAGAGAAAAGGTAGCGGTGCACTTACAGAGGGGGGGATTTTTTCTCATAGATTCTTTGAAAAAGCTGTCAGTCTTTCTCATCTTGCGCAGAGTCGCCCTGTCTATTACTCCATTATTTGCGGAAATTGCGGCTTCCATCTCCTCACGAATTGGTTGAACGCACTCCTGATGGGCAGCAAGGTCGAAAAGCGCATTGAGAAAGGTATTAGATGTTCCTTGAATTGATACGAAAGTAGTCATCAGCTGTAGTTCAGATAAGGAGTCGGTGGTCTTGTGGCGTGGCTCAACGAGATCTGTAAGCCATTGAAGCATGTCGTTGGGCTTCTCATAAACGGCTCCATTCTTTTCTGCAAGTCTCTCTTCTTCAAGACGCCTTTGAATAGTAGGAGCTAGGAGGATCTCGGCTCTTTTTCTATACGAGTTCATCACCCTTTTTGAATCAAACATCCAGGCATAGAATGGACGGATCGGTTTTGGTATCCTCGTGAGCTCAATGACTGTCATGAAAAGGTCTCTCGTGAACCTTGTCGAGATAGTCAACCAATCCTCATTTCGACATAAAGGAAGGCCAGCAAAGACCCTACTACTCGTGCGAGCAACCGTTCTTTGGATTGTGGTGAAAATTCCGATTGGTCTCCATTCTGTTACGGTGTATATTATTAGCACCTGCTATGAGAGGGCCTGCATAGGCTCAGCAGAGATACTCACCATCAGCAGTACATTCTGGTAGCTCAGTATCCAGAGCGAATCGTATCTCTTCTGTTATTGCATCTGTAATAGTCCCTGGTGAATTTTTGTTAGTATCTCTGAATATAAATGGTGATAAGGCTGCTTGGAGTGAGAGAAAATATCTGCATGGAGTGGTAGTTCTTTCTTTATAATATAATCTTTGCTATGACCACTGACAGCAAAATGAGGGCGTTTCAGCGCTACTCTATTACTGCCTGGATACTTTTTTTCACTGCAAGTGTGTCTGTCCAAGGAGTGGATTACCTAGACTTTGAATGAGTTTGATTCTCACCGCCTCTGAAAGATAATTGTGCCCATCAAATCGACCCAAGCCGGTATGTTCTGCCATCATACGCTTTATCAATGTGCATGATCAGTACTAGTAAACTCACTATTAATATTTAGAATAATGGGGTGTCTACTTCGATACCAGAAGCTTGGTTGCTAACAGTATCTTCTGGCTCATTGGAGAGCTCCTTCACTTGGTCATGTGTAAGAATGACTATGTCGTAATTATAGGTTGTAACAACAAAGTTTTTTCCTCGATACTATTGCCATAAGTTATATCGTTAATATAATGACTTGCTTAGTTATACTGGTTGACTAATTTTAATATAGACAATGGGTAATAATTGAGCAAATAGTATGTAGACTAACCTTATGATAACCGCTCTTCACGATATGGAATGCATTAGAGACAAATCTGGCTCTTGCTTTGACTAGTCCAAAGTAGCCTGGAGATTCAATCCCAGCAATAGGAAACTTTGTGGAGCTATGAATTGACCATTCTTTC
Organism: Tuber borchii; assembly: GCA_003070745.1. NCBI lineage: Eukaryota > Fungi > Ascomycota > Pezizomycetes > Pezizales > Tuberaceae > Tuber > Tuber borchii. The sequence continues at coordinate 205,408 of NESQ01000044.1, forward strand.
TTCAAAAGAAGGAAAAGTCCTAAGAAAAGTAGTACAAGACTGGCAGAGAGAAAAGAGTAGTCATGGAGTTTCTTGTCTTCAGCGCAATCAGTGAGACGCATCAAAATGCCCATGATTTCTGATGTGGGTTGCTAGTTGGAGACGATAAGATGAAGAAAGCTTTGGGTTGGAGGAAGAGGGGGAGATTAAGAATGTTTTTTTTCCTGTTAATCACAGAGCTTTGAGTGGCATTGGGGTAGGAGGCATGCGCCCCTAGAAAGAAGTGCCCGAATACGGGGGAGGAAGGCGGAATCCCTGAAATATCCTTGAAATATCCCAGTTTTCACTCCGGAATGTTGGGGCTTCTTGCCTGGGACGGGTAGGGATGAGCGGCTGTGGTGGATGCAGTGCTGGCGATGTCTTGGGTTCCGCCAACGGTCCACAGGGGCCACGGGAAAGACCGGAAGGGACAGGACCACGATTCATGGTCTTTTGGTTAGGCGAATCTGGTGTGTGCGGCAGGTTTTGGCTGGGGACGCGGCCTGACGGAATGGTCTATCATTTTGCGGTCCTTGTACCTGGAGTGTATTATAAGAACTAGCCATAGGTTATTTATACGCAAAAGAGCATCGTGTGCTTGGAGCTTTCTATCTCTTCATTTTAGCTCTAGGGGTTTTCCCGGCTTAGGGGGGCTACCGGGTGTTGACTTACCTTGGATCAAGGATTGGGTTATGTGCCTTGCTACGTGAGCAGATCCGGAGAGTCATATCTTTATTGAGGCTAAATTTACGAGGAATCACCTGCAGGCGAGCATTCATTCTTACAAATAGCAATACATGATGCGAGTTACGAACAAGTGGCATAGGCCCTACCTGTTAGCCATTCTCCCCACATGCTGCCTCTAAATCCTAAGGCATTAAATAAACCCGCAGTGAGGCCCATCGTCTTCCCCAATCCGTCGGCCAAACGCCAACGGTGAAATTCTCCCCAGGGCTAGACGGAGGGGCTCTGATTCCTGCAGTACTTCTTTCTCCTTCAATCTCTGGGGTGGGCGGACTGCCCCGCTGCAAACACTGGGTGGATATGGTGGGAGAAGAGATGGAGTTTTGGAGTAGATATAAGAAGGGTGAGGAGGTAGTATGCAAGGATTGGTGGTTGAAAAATATTAAAGAGGTTATATATGGATAAGTAAACAGGCAATAGCCCAAGGCGCCTATTGTGTGCGCCAAAGCAATTGCAGCTGGAGACTGCACTGCCCCCAAAGTAATGTACCTTCAATTCGTACAAGCATGGTGTTTTATTATATTTAAGGTAGAGAGTTTTACCACAAGATAGAATAGGTATTAGGAACCTCAACAGAAACGGCAAAGTAGTTATTTACTGTCTTGATTATGTCATCTCTAGTTCTTCTACTAGTATTCTATCATGCCTAGATTAATTGAACATTACGGTAGGAGTCCAGAATTCCTCCATTTGGGGGAAGGCCGGAAACCGCCCGGAAAAACCCCACTTCCACAACACCCCTAAGACAAATGAGAAGAAAAATACCTTACTATGAGAGGCAACTTCAGGGCCCTAGCGTGGAGTTTAGCTATTTTAGTTCTTGCGGCGATCATTTACAATGTCGGTAGTTTCTATGTTGTCGGTATTTATTTCTTGCTCCGGAATATCAAAGATCCGGGCTCCGGCATTTTTCATTGCCAAGTGTGGCCCAATTGCGATAAGGGAAAAAGACAAAACTATTCGTTGTGGAAATCGAACATATACGCCTTCCTTTTGAATTTGCGGCAGAGCCCGCATCCATCCAAATTACCTAGGCGTACACTAGAGGAGTCTCGAACCGTGTTTATTTTTGGGGGGTTTCCTCGACCAGAATTGCATTATAAAAGGAATCAACGGGGGAGGGTGTTGGGAAGGACGCAATTTATAATTGGTACTTGTTGAATAGAGTTGGTGGGTTGGTGAAAGTGGGTAGGATGATCTCCATTAGCCCAAAAACCCATAGAATCTCTTGGTGTCCATGATCTCCGCCAGTTCTACAATCCCCGAGCTTAGAGACCAAAGCCCCTAGGAAAAATAAGGGTTTTCTTGACACGATATAAGATCAGCCTACTGGGTGTTGGATCTAGATTACAGGTGCTTGTATTCACAATCATTTCGACCGGTTTCCCCTGATAATTTAGTAGTGGATTTCAGCTGTTCTTGAGGCATCAGTAATACCCTATTTAGTTATGTCATCCGCTATCTCTATCTAGCCTCCAAATTCTGTATTCACAGAAAGATCCTCCAGAGAGGGGATAGTGTTTACCTGACGCGGTATAGCTGGAGGTTTGCGAACATATTGGATCTCATTAACCAGCAGTTGAGGCCTTGCTGACCTGCCCAACTAAACTTATAGTGGGATGATGCTCTGATAATCCGGGAGTGGGCTGCACGAGTGAATACGGTACCGGATAAGATGGTAAAGTTAAGTGTGCTGAGTGATGTGCCGGGGGGTTGGCAAAATTCGGACCCACCCCCATCAGCAGGTGTGGTATTTATATTGGACTGAACCGGGTGATTGGGTTCGAGTGATAATTGGTGAGTACTTTTTTAGCAGCCGAAAGTCGGGACAACTTCCGAAGGGAGAAGTGGCGATTACTCGAGCAACAAACTGGGCGAGGACTTGCGTCACCGGGTCTTAAATACCCTTACATTTGAGCATAACATCCCCCGCGTGGGGAGCACTGAAATTTTTGGTCCGGATTTGGCATCGGGGATCAGATAAGCACTGGTTTCAGGGTAGATATGTCTTAGGACAGGTGATCCCTTATCATAGTGCCCGAACCCCCGCACTCACTCGCAATACTGGCACTCGTTTGACCCCGCATTCGGGACTGATCTTCCTTTTGGTTCACAGATGGGCACTTGTGGCTGGTGAACCGCGCCTCTCATCCAGTGTTCAGGTACGGTTTTTTTTTCGCTTGCAGAGAGGCACGGATGATTGGCGGTACACGCCTCTGACCCCTTGTGTTCGGGTACTTGTGACAGGGGGCAAATATTGGGATCTGCAGAGAACCTCGTACGGGAGCAGATCAGTGGCGGAATCACGCAAACTTCGAGAGAGGATACTCGGGTATACCATGAATTCATGGTACAGAGCAGGGGTGGTCATTCCTCGGTCGAGACGGCAACTTTGGAACACTCAAAAAAGATGTGTTCCAAGCCGATGTGGCGTTGGTGATAAGCCACCGGTTGCGAAACATCTTAAATTCAGGCTGTTGCACACACCCGCCAGATACCACTGCTGTTTACTTGTGCCATAGCCCAGCTTGCACGGTACAAGTAGTGGAGCACCAGTACATTCTCCCCAAACCATCATCCGGCTTTCTGATGTCTGCTAAGCCCCATTTCTGTCTAAGTGCGTTGATTTGGACAAAATTATGGTACCCGCTTGCAAGCGCTGTACCACTGCTGTTTCACATCTGATCCCTGCTCTGTACCATGAATTCATGATATACCCGAGTATCAATTGCCGTCAGATATTTCTTAAGCGTAGGGATTTAATTAAATACTCACGGAAATAATATGATACCCAACTTGATCTTCATTCTCCAAATAGGGAAGTTGCGCTCATACAACGGGCTAGGCCGGTGCCGGAACACAAGGGCCTGTATCTCCAATCATGTCCCCTTATCTGGGAGCGAAAACAAGGATTATACCAATATTCGCAAGTGAGCATAGGAGATCGGATACTAAGGGATTACTCACCTATGGAAAGAAGCACCCAAACATGGGGACGAGAAAAATGGAATATATGAGGACTTAGCGAGGCGCATCCACAGTGAGGTTTGGGAAACATTGGCAAGTATCATATCTCCCTAAGCGGCGAGAATCTGTAGCCACTTTTACGTTGAAATAAGAGTTTTCTTTGTACTCGTAATCTACTTCTGTTTAGAATTCGCAGCAGAGCGCCTTCACTTGACCTTTTATGACCAAATCCAGGTCTGTTTTGGACGCTCTCTGGCTGTGTTGGACGTTTTACTTTAGCCTCTGCTTTATTTCAAGCTACAAGCGCCCGGGAGATGTTTTCCTACCATACGAGAGCAGTTGAGCAGCGGGATGATCCCTGGCTTGTGCGAAAACATCTCCCTGGGTACCAGTACTGATGATAGCGGCAGTTGGATCTTGCCAGGTGATGCGGTACTTTCTAGCTTGAAATCACAGAGAAGACACTTCAGTTTCCTTAGGGCACCCACCATAGACAGCAGGCGCTGCATGAGCGAGAACTCCTTTTAACCTACACTTGCTAGTTGTCACTTTGAGGGACATTAGTTTTGAATACCGGAAATTGGTTTAATTTTGTAAGCTACTATCCAGACAGACGCCGGGAAGCTGAAACAGATGGGGAAAAACTCCCAAGCAGATCCACACTAACAGTTACTACAAAAAGGAAAATTTCTTTGGGCCAGGAAGCTTCTTGAAAAGAAGCTTCTTAGCAGTATCGGGGAAAAAAAACTCCCCGTGTTTAAGGCTAGCAGGGCGAGATTGGCCCTCAGGGTACTTGATATCGTACTGCAAGATGATGAAAATAAGAAGGATCTTCATCTCCTCGGCAACGAAGAAGCGACCAGGGCATGCATGCTTTCCATGACCGAACGCGAGGTCCTTTGCGGAGGTAGCGGTCCAATTAGCATTGTGAGTAGCGCGGCCCTCAGCTTCCAAAGACTTTTTGTACCAACGGAACCCATCGAATGTCTCAGGATCCTCAAGGAGATCTGGATCGGTGGCAAACATTGCGACGGGAGCAGCGATCAGAGCACCTTCCGGCAAGCGGGTGCCATCAGAAAGCGTAAAGCTTTTTAGAATCTTGCGATTGAAACTGACTATACAAAGAATTCAGAACATAGCCTACCGGAAAAGGTAGTGATGTACTTACAGAGGCCAAGCGTTTCTCTCGTAGATTCCTTGAAAAAACTATCAGTCTTTCTCATCTGGCGCAGAGCCGCCTTGTCTATCACTCCGTTATTTGCCGAAAGCACTGCTTCGATCTCCTCGCGAATTGGTTGAACGCACTCCTGATGGGCAGCAAGGTCGTACAGTGCATTGAGAAAGGAGAGAGATGTTGTATGAATTGATGCCAGGTTAGAAAGCAGCTGGAGTTCAGATAAGTCTTCGATGTTCTTGTGATGCGGCTCAACGAGATTTGTGAGCCATTGAAGCATGTCGTCGGGCTTCTCATAAATGGTTCCATTCTCTTTTGCGAGTCTTTCTTCTTCAAAACGTCCTTGAATGATGGGGCCTAGGAGGGTCTGCGCCTTTTTTCTATGCGAGTTGATCAATCTTGCTGAATTAAAAATCCAAGCATAGAATGGACGAATCAGTTTTGGTATACTCGAGAGCTTATCGACTGTCATGAAAATATCTCCAGTGAACTTCATTGAGACGGTCAACCAATCCTCATTTCGACATAAAGGCAGGCCAACGAAGGCCCGACTACTCGTACGAGCGACTGTTCTTAGGATTGTGGTGAAAATTTCGATTGATCTCCATTCTGTTGCAGTGTATATTATTAGCATTAACTATGGGAGGCGCTGGATGGATGGGTTTAGTAGAAATACTAACCATCAGTAGTACATTCTGGTAGCTCAGTATCCAGAGCGAATCGTATCTCTTCTATCATTGCATCTTTAATAGTCCCTGTATGAATTTTGGTTAGTATCTCTGAATCTAAATACCAATGGAACCGTTTGGAGTCAGAGAAAATATCTGCACACAGTGGTAGCTTTCTTTCCTTACAATCTTAGCTGCAATAGCTGATTGCAAGACATGAGAGGGTTTCGACTCCACTGCATAGCTACCTGAATACTTTTTCTCACTGCAAGCGTGTTCGTTTAAGGAGTGGATTACCGAGATTTTGAGTGAGTTTGATTCGCGCCGCCTCTTGAACATAAGTGGTACCCACAAATCGATCCATCCCAGTATATTGTCCCATCATAGTCTTTATCAATGCGCACAATCAGTACCAGTAAACTCACCATTAATATTTTTAGAGTAATAGGGTATCTACTTCGACAACAGCATGTTGAATGCTAACAGCATCGTCTGGTGCACTGGAGAGCTCCTGAACCTGATTGTATGTAAGAATAATCTTGTCGTAGCCGTGGGTTGTAACAAGGAAGTTTTTCCCTTTATACTAAAATCATAATATAGTGTTAATACCTTACCAATTTTAGGATAGACGAAGGCCAACAATTGAACAAATAGTATGTAGGCTAACCTTGTGATAACCGTCCTTCACGATGTGGAATGCATCAGAGACGAATCGGGCTCTTGCTTTGAGTAGCCCAAAGTAGCCCGGGAATTCAATTCCAACAATCGGAAAATTTTCGGAACCATGAATTGACCATTCCTTCTTCAAGAGAAGGAAAATTCCTAAGAAAAGTAGTGCAAGAGCGGCAGAGAAAAGAGGGTAGCCATGAAGGCTCTTTCCTTCAGCGTAATCAATGAGACGCAGAAAAATGCCCATGATTTCTGATGTGAGTTGTTTGTCAGTTGGAGACGATAAGATGAAGAAAGCCTGTGAGTCGGGAGACGGGGAGAGGAGGAGAGCGTGGGGTTGTAGGAGGAGGAGGAAAGATTGCGAGTGAAAATGGTCTTCCTTTTAACAGCAGAGCTTTAGTGGTCCTGGGGTGGGCAGACTATGGCCCAAGACCCCTCTAGTATGCCCTAAAATAATTCCTTCTGGGGACCACGCGGCACAAATAGTATTACACCTCGCTTCAATTCTTCTTTGCATAGTATTTTATTATATTTGAAGTAGATAGTTTTACTAGGAGATAGGTAATTAGCAGAAATGATGATGGAGGCGGCAAAGTAGAAATATACTATGTCGATTATGTCTTCTCTCGTTCTTCTATGACTTTATGCTAATATTCTACTAGAATCATTGAACTTTACCCTAGAACGTCAAGAATTCCCCCGTTTGGATGAGGCCGGGAGATACCCCAAAAAACCCCACTTCCACCCCAGGCCCAAGACAAATGAGAAGAAAAAAGTATCATAATATTATTATGCCTTATTATAAAGGGCAATTTCAACCTCCAAGCAAGGGGCTTGGCTATTTTGGTTCCTGTTGTAGCCGTTTATAATACCAGTGGTTTATATACTATTGCTTGCTCCAAAATAGAAAAGATCTTGTCTCCGACATTCTGCGCTGGCCATACATATTCCTTTTGAATTTGCGGCTGAACGCTGATGGACCTCTCATCCAAATTACCTTGGTGCACAATAGATGGGTTTTGAAGCGGAGAGAAAATGGCGATTTGTATGGGGAAACGGAACAGAACCGTTATATCCAAACAGGCCTAGGGTGGGTAAGATCACCATAGGTTCTTGTATTCGCACTTATTTTGACCTGCAAAGCTAAATCTGTCATGGCCTGATGGGCTTGTTTCCGCTGACAGTTTGGTAGTGAATTTCGGCCATTCCTAAGGCGCTAGCAATACCGTATTTAGTCATGTGATCAGCTATCTCCAGCCTCTAAATTCTGTATTCACTGAGATTCAAGATTTGGGTGTCCGCCGTAGGTGTCTTGGGCCCAGTGACACAAAGCCTCGTGTTGCTCGAGTAATAGCTAATCTCTCTTTGGAAGTGGTCCCGACTTTTGGCTGCCACAAAAAATACCCGAACCCCATAACCTGGTTCAGTCCCATATGGATACCGTACCGGTACTGTACTGTACATACCACACCCCCTGATGGGGGTGAGCCCGACTTTCGCTCGTCCCCCGACACATCACTCTATCTAATCCTACTTAACTTTGCTGTACCATCTTGTCCCAAATCGTATTCACTAGTGTAATCCACTCCCGGATTATCAGAGCATCATCCCACGATAGACTTAGTTGGACAGGTCAGCAGGGTTAATGGGACCTAACACGTCCATAGGCCTCCAGCTACACCATGTCAAGCAAACACTATTCCCTCTCAAGAGGATTTGTCAAGTATCTTAAAGCTTAAAAAGTCCCTCAACCATCAGAGTTTTATAAATAAACTTATTTGTAATTATCATCATTGGTATCATCGGGTATCAAGCAATAGAGTGGCAAGGTAAGATAATAAAAGCGAGAGATAAAGGAAATAGTTGAAAAAAAAGAAAGAAACTAAGCGAATAGCAAGGAGTTATCAGCTAATTTCTGGCTCTAGCTCAGAGCTGCCCACAATCGAGGAGCTTATCCCTTCGACTGATGACATGCAGATTCCGCTCCTTCCGTATACGGTAGCTCTATTCTGTGGCTCAGTGGCTTTGCTAAGAAAAAAATTATGAAATATGAATCTTTTATTGGTGGAAAGTTGCTGAGCCACAGCATAGAGCTACCGTATACGGAAGGAGCGGAATCTGCATGTCTCATCAGTCGAAGGGATAGCCACAACATTAGCAAACACAGTCATTCTCGCTCCACCGAATCACCTGAATTGGAAACCCTTTCTTCCCCCCCTCTCTACCATTCCAGATTCACCTGACTGTCATCCCCTCCCCCCTCCCCCCTGAATCCCGTTTCTGGCCACGGGTAGGCGTGGCCTAGGGCGGGTCATCCCTTAGTGTCCGAGCCCCCACACTCACTTGCAATATCAGCATTCGTTTGACCCCTGTGTTCGGGATTGATCTTGCCATTCACTCACAGATGAGTACGGTGATTGGTGACACATGCTTCTGATCCCAGTGTTCAGATATGGTTTTGTTCCTCGCTCACAGAAAGGCACGGAGGATGGGCCATACACGCCTCTGATCCCTTGTCTCGGGTACTCGGGGCAGGGGGGAAGTATTGGGACTGCAGAGAATTTTTTAGGAAGTGAATTAGTGGGGGAATCACGCAAAATCTGAGAGAGGATATCAATTGCCGCGAGGTATTGCTTAAGCGTGTGGGGTTGAATTAATGACCGACGGAAGTATGATATTTATGATAACTTGATTTTCATTCGCAGTTGAAATGCTCCGCAACAGGCTGGCCCAATGCTGCCTCCCTGCCCTGAGTATGATACTTGCACAAGTGCCGGAACACAAGGGATCAGAAGCGTGCATCTCCAACCGTCTGCCTCTATCTAAGAGCAAAAACAAGGATTAAACCAATATTCTTCAGTGAGCATGCGAGATCGGACACTAAAGGATTATCGTACTCATCTATGGCAAGAAGTACCCAAACATGAGGATGAGAAAAATGGAATATGTGAGGGTTCAGAAAGGTGCACCCTAAGTGAGGCTTGGGAAATATTGGCAAGTATCATATCGCATTAACTGGCGAGAACCTGTAGCCACTTTTACGTTGAAATAAGAGTTTTCTTTATACTAGTAATCTATTTCAATTTTAAGTTCGCAACTAAACGCCTTCACTTAAACCATTTACGACCAAAGCCAGGCCTATTTTAGACTCTTTCTAGCTGTGGTGGATGTTTTACTTTAGCACTGCTTTATTTCAGCTTACGAGTGCTGGGGGAGATTTTTTCACAGAAGACGAGGGCAGATAGCCAGCAAAACAACCCCTGACTTGAGCCAAACATCTCCCTAAGTACCAGCACTCGTACCAGTAGCAGTCTGATCTTGTCAGATAATGCGGCATTTTCCCGGTTGACGTCACAGAGTACGGACACTTCGGTTTTCTTAGAACACCCACCATAGATATCGGGCGCCATATGAGCGAGAAATTCCTTTAACTTACACTTGCCAATGCTGGCTGTCACTTTGGGGGCATCAGTTTTGGATACTGGAAATTGGTTTGATTTGTAAACTACTATCCAAATATATGCCGGGAAGCAAATGAAAAAAAGCTGAGCACAAAAAGGAAAATTTCTTTGGGCTAGGAAGCTTCTTGAAAAGAATTTCCCTGGCAGTGCCGGGGTGAAGAGGCTCCCCGCGCTTAATGGTAGCAGGGTGAGATTGGCCCTCAGGGTACCTAAAAAATCGTACTGCAGGATGATGAAAATAAGAAGGATCTTCATCTCCTCGGTAGCGAAGAAGCGGCCAGGGCATGCATGCTTTCCGTGACCGAGCCCGAGGTCTCTTGTAGAGGTAGTGGCCAAATTGGTATTGTAAACAGCACTCCCCTCAGCTTCCAGAGACTTTTTATACCAACGGAATCCATCGAATGTCTCAGGGTCCTCAAGGAGATCTGGATCGGAAGAAAACATTGCGCTAGGAGCAGAGACTCTAGTGCCCTGTGGCAAGCGGGTGCCATCGGAGAGAGTAACGCTTTTTAGAATCTTGCGACTGAAACCCACTTTACAAAGAATTAAGAGTTTGACTTAAGTGAAAAGGTGGTAATGTACTTGCGGGGGGAGCGTTCCTCTCGTAGATTCTTTGAAAAAGCTATCAGTCTTTCTCATCTTGCGCAGAGCTGACCTGTCTACCACTCCGTTATTTGCGGATATTACGGCTTCGATCTCCTCCCGAATTGGTTGAACGCACTCTTGATTGGCAGCGAGGTTGCAAAGGGCATTGAGAAAGGAAAGAGACGTATGAATTGATGCCAGGATAGCGAGCAGCTGCAGTTCAGATAGGTCTTCGATGGTCTTGTGACGCGGCTCAATGAGATCTGTGAGCCATTGAAGCATGTCGTTGGGCTTCTTATAAACAGATCCAATCTCTTTTGCGAGTCTTTCTTCTTCAAGACGTCTTTGAATGATAGGACCTAGGAGGGTCTGCGCCTTTTTTCTATTCGATTTGATTAATTTTGTTGAATTAAACATCCAAGCATAGAATGGACGAATCAGCTTTGGTATACTTCTGAGCTTATCGACTGTCATCAAAAATTCGCTAGTGTATCTCATTGAGATAGTCAACCAATCCTCATTTCGACATAAAGGAAGGCCAACGAAGACCCTACTACTCGTGTGAGCAACCATTCTTCGGATCGGGGTGAAAATTTCGATTGATCTCCATTCTGTTACAGTGTATATTATTAGCATCTACCATGGGAGGGCTGGGATAAGTTTATCAGAAATTCTAACCATCAGTGATACATTCTGGTAATTCATTATCTAGAGAAAATCGCATCTCTTCCACTATTGCATCTTTAATAGTCCCTGTTTGGATTTTCATTAGTATCTCTGAACTTAAATAGTGATAGAACTTCCCGGAGTCAGAAAGAAAATATCTGCACAGAATCGTAGTTCTTTCTCTACGATCCTGGCTGCAATAGCTGACTGCAAGACATGAGAGCTTTTCAGCGCTACTGCATAGCTGCCTGAATACTTTTTTCTCGCTGGGTGCCTGTTCAAGGAGTGGATCACCTAGACTTCGAGTGAGTCTAATTCTCGCCGCCTCTGCAAGATAATCGTTCTCCACAAATCGATCCATGCCAGTATATGGTCCTAACAGTCTTTATCAATGTGCATGATCAGTACTAGTAAAATCATTATTAATATTTAGAGTAATGGGGTGTCTACCTCAACAATGGAATGTTGAATGCTAACAGTATCGTCTGGTGCACTGGAGAGCTCCTTAACTTGGTCGTATGTAAGGATAACCTTGTCATGGCTGTGAGTTGTAACAACGAAGTTTTTCCTCGGTACTGTTAAGATCATAATATAGTATTAATGCCTTACTAATTTTAAATATAGACGAGGACTAATAATTGAGCAACCAGTATGTAGGCTAGCCTTGTGATAACCATTCTTCACAATATGTAATGCACTAGAGACAAATTTCTCTCTTGCTTTAACTAGCCCAAAGTAGCCCGGGGATTCAATTCCAACGACCGGAAACTTCGTGAAGCTATGAATTGACCATTCCTTCTTCAAGAGAAGAAAAAGTGCTAAGAGAAGCAGTGCACAAACGGCAGAGGAAAGAGAGTAGCCATGGAGTCTCCTGTCTTCAGCGTAATCAATTAGACGCATTAAAATGACCATGATTTCTGATGTGGGTTGTTTGTCAGTTAGGAGACTAGAAGAGGGAGAAAGCGTGGAGTTAGAGGAAGGGAAGATTGACAATGTTTTTTTACTTTGGAGGTAGACCTTTGAGCGGTGTTGGAGTATGATGGAGTAGGGGTGAGCGGCTATATTGGAAGCAGTGCTTGTAGTGTTTTATGACCTCGCTTGTGGCCTGTAGGGGGGCCCGGAGGAGACCGGAAGGCACAGAACCACAATTTATAGTCCTCTAGTCCGGCAAATCCAGTGGGAGGCAGGTTTTAACGAGGGACGGGACCAGAAAGAGTAGTCTATCACTTTGCAGTCCTTGCACCTAGAGTGCAGGAACTAGTAACTATTTACTAATATGCGGAGGAACATTGAGTGCTTGGAGTTTTCTATCCTCTCCCTAGCCCACGGAGCCCCCTGGCTTAGGGGTGCTACAGGGTGTTAGCTTATGTTGGGTCAGGAATTGGGCTGTATGCCTTGTTCCGTGAGCAAATCCGGATAATCGTATATTTACTGAGGCCAAGATTATGACAAATTACCCGCTAGCGAAAATTCACTCTTACGAATGGCAGCACACGATGCGAGTTACAAACAAGTGCTATAGGCCCTACCTATTATCCATTCTCCCCGCATGGTCCCTCCACATTCTAAGGCATTAAATACCCCTACAGTGGGGTCTATCGTCTTCCCCGATCCGCTAAACTCCCTAGGTAAAATTCTCGCTAGGGCTAGACAGGGGACCCCAATTCGTGTTGTGCTTCGTTTGAGTTCAATCTTTAAGGTGGAGGGACTGCGCCATTGCGAATTTGTGGACTCAGTGGGATAAAAGATGGAGTTCGAGAGGCGATTTAAGGAGAGTAAGAGGAAATGCTCAGGGATTGGGGTGGAAAAATAGTAAAGAGGTTATATATATGGAGTAGGCAGATTACAGCCCAAAGCGCCTGTAATGTGCGCCAAAGCACTTGCAGCTGGAGGCCATGGCACGAAAAGTAATGTACTTTCAATTCTTATTCGTATGATTTTTTTTATATTATATTTAAGGTAGATAGATTTATTATAAGATAGAGTGGATAGAGGAACAACAGCAGAAACGGCAAAGCAGAAATATGCTATTCCAATTATGTCCCCTGTCGCTCTTCTACTAGTACAGGCCTTGCACTTAAAACACGCGCCGTTCTCTATGCAACATGTAACACTCAGCCCTATGAGGAACTACCGCTATTCCCTAAGCACGCTACATTCTGACAATATTCCAAGCATGCTATGCTAATAAGTTTGATACTCCATAAATTATAAGAAGCTATGTATACCTCACATATTATAAGAGTTGGTGTTACAGGCTTATAACTTGTGAGCATTGAAATTAAAATATTATTATTAATGTGAGGTTGCTGTAGACTGAACGTAAGATCTTCAGAATATTGTGTTTCGGGAGATAGTCCCAATTCCCTACAGGGCTGAGCATTACATGTTGCACGGTGCACGTTCTCAGCGCAAGGCACTATATCCTATGATTGGGCACGTTAGATCTCATTACCCAACAGTTGCGACCCTGCTGTCCAGCTAAGCCTATTGTAAGATGATGCCCTAAGAATCCGGGAATCAATTGCACGAGTGAATACATTACAGCATAAGATATTAAAGTTAAGTGAGCATAAATAGAGTGATTTGGTGGAGGGGTGGCAAAAGCTGGGCCCACCTTCATCAGAAGGTGCGAATTTATATCGGACTGAACCGGGCTATGGGGTTCGAGTGATAACTCGTGAGTGCTAACCTGTAAGTACTTTCTGAGAGCTAAAAGCCGGGACCACTTCGGAAGAGAAAAGTGGCGATTACTCGAGCAACACGCCGGACGAGGGCTTGTGTCACTGGATCCTAAATACCCTTGCCCCCGAGTACCGTATACGTACCCGGCATGAGGAACCCGAAAATTTGGATCCAGGTTCGGTAAGAGGGCTCGGATAGGCACTAGTCATCCGGAGTCCCTGCTTCCGGGCGGTTGTGGCCTAAGACGGGTGATTGGCGATACACGCCTCTGATCCCCTGTGTTTGGGTACTCGGGGCAGGGGGAGAAAGCATTGGGACTTAAAGAGAATTTTGTAGGGACTAGTGTCATTTGTGACTAGATATTGCTTAAGAGTGTAGGGTTTGAATTAAGGACTCATGGAAGTATAATACAATGCCTAACTTGATCCTCATTCTCCAGATAGGGTTGTAAGGCTCACATAACCGGCTGGCCCAATGCTTTTTCCCTGCCCCGGGTAGATGTACGATACAGGTACCCGAGCACAAGGGATCAAAGGCAATCATTCACGCTTATCCGAGAGCAAACACAAGGGCTAAGCCAATATTCGCGAGAATGGGATATCGGAAACTAAGAAATTACTCACCCATGGCAAGAAGTATCTAAGCATGGGATGAGAAAATAGAATATCTGAGGGCTCGGCGAGGTGCACCCTCAGTGAGGCTTGGGAAACACTAGCAAGTATCATAAGATATTATCGCATTAACTGACGAGAACCGGTAGCTACTTTTACGTTGAAATAAGAGCTTTGCATGATACTACTATCTATAAACTATTTCGTTTTCAAACTCTCAACAAAATGCGCTCACTTTACACTTATGGTCAAAGACAGGCTTATTTTGGACTTTCTGACCGTGTTGGATGTTTTGCTTTAGCACCTACTTTATTTCAACGTGCGAGTACGGGGAGGATGTTTTCGCACAAAGCAAGGGCAGTTGGATCTTGCAAGTTGGATCTTGCAAGGTAATGCGGTACTTTCTCGCCGGACGCCATAGAGTCCAGACACTCCAGTTTCTTTAGGGCACCCGCCATAGACAGCAGGCGCCATATCAGCAAGAAATCCCTTCAACCTACACTTGCCAATGCTGGTTGCCACTTTTGAGCGTATCAGTTTTGGGTACCAGAAATTGGTTTAATTCTATGAGCTTACTATCCAGATAGATGCCGGGAAATTGGAACAAATGAAAAAAAAAAGAACTGGGTAGGTTCGGACCATCAGTGACTACAAAAAGGAAAATTTCTTTGGGCCAGGAAGCTTCTTGAAAAGAAGTTTCCTGGTAGTGTCGGGATAAATAGCCTCCCCGTACTTAATAGTAGCAGGTCGGGATTCGCCCTCAGGGTATTTGATATCGTACTGCAAGATGATGAAAGTAAGGAGGATTTTCAACTCCTCGGTAACAAAGAAGCGACCAGGACATGCATGCTTTCCGTGACCGAACGTAAGGTGGTGTGCTGAGGTAGTAGTCCAATTTGAGTTGTGAGCAGCACGGCTCTCAGCTTCCAGAGACTTTTTGTACCAACGGAACCCATCGAATGTCTCAGGGTCCTCAAGGAGATCCGGATCGGAAGAAAACATTGCAGCAGGGGCAGAGACCAGAGTGCCCTGCTTCAAAGGGGTACCATCGGAGAGAGTAACATTTTTTAGAATCTTGCGACCGAAACTCACTTCGCAAAACATTAGGATCTTGACTTAAGGGAAAAGGTAGTGATGTACTTACGGACGTCAATTTGTCCTCTCGTGGATTCTTTAAAAAAGCTATCAGTCTTTGTCATCTTGTGCAGAGCTGCCCTATCTATTATTCCGTTATTTGCGGAAATTACGGCTTCAATCTCCTCCCGAATTGGTTGAACACACTCCTGATGGGCAGCGAGGTCGTAAAGTACATTGAGAAAGGAAAGAGATGTTGTATGAATTGATGCCACGCTAGCAAACAGCTGCAGTTCAGATAGGTCTTTGGTGTTCTTGTGGCGCGGTTCAACGAGATCTGTGAGCCATTGAAGCATATCGCTAGGCTTCTTATAAGCAGACCCATTCTCTTTTGCGAGTCTCTCTTCTTCAAGACGTTCTCGAATGACAGGACCTAGGAGGGTCTGCGCCTTTTTCCTATGCAAGCTGATCAATTTTGTTGAATTAAAAATCCAAGTATAAAACGGACGAATCGGTTTTGGTATTCTCTCGAGTTTCTCGATTGCCATGAAAAGATCTCCAGTGAACGCCATCGAGACAGCCAACCAATCTTCGTTTCGACATAAAGGCAGGCCAACGAAGACCCTGCCACTTGTGCGAGCGACTGTTCTTAGGATTAAGATGAAAATTTCGACTGATCTCCATTCTGTTACAGTGTATATTATTAGCATCCGCTGTAGGAAAGCCAGGAGAGGTTCATCAGAAATGCTAACCATCAGTAGTACACCCTAGCAGCTCAGTATCCAGAGAAAACCGTACCTCTTCTATTATTGCCTCTTTAATAGTCCCTGTATGAATTTTCATTAGTATCTCTAAATCTAAATAGTGATAGAACTGCTAGGAGTCAGAGAGAAATATCTGCATACAGTGGTAGTCTCTCTTTCCTTGCGATCTTAGCTGCAATAGCTAATCGCAAGACATGAGAGCGCTTCAGCGCTACTACATAACTACTCGAACACTTTTTCTCACAGGGTGTCCGTTCAAGGAGCGGATTACCTAGACTTTTTGTGAGTTTGATTCTCACAACCTCTGCAAGATAATTCGTTCCCAAAAATCGATCCATGCCAGTATATGGTCCCTGCATAACCTTTATCAATGCGCACGATCAGTACTAGTAAACCTGTTTTAATTTTTAGAGTAATGGGTCTTCTACTTCGGCAAGAAAGTGTGAGAAGCTAACAGTATCGTCTGGTGCATTTGAAAGCTCGTTAATCTGGTCGGATGTGAGGATAATCTTGTCATAGCTGTGAGCTGTAACAACGAAGTTTTTTCCTCGGTACTGTTAAGATTATAATATTATAGCGTTAATCCCTTACTAATTATAATTGAGCAAACTTTATGTAGGCTAACCTTGTGATAACCATTCTTCACGATATGGAATGCATCAGAGATATATTTCTCTCTTGCTTTGACTAGCCCAAAGTAGCCCGGGGATTCAATTCCAACAATTGGGAACTTTGTGGAGCTATGGATTGACCATTCCTTCTTCAAGAGAAGAAAAAGTGCTAAGAAAAGTAGTGCAAGAGTGGCAGAGACCAGAGAGTAGTCATGAAGTCTCTTGTCTTCGGTGTAATTAATGAGACGCATAAAAATGCCCATGATTCCTGACGTAGGTTATTATTTGGGAGACGAGAAGAGGAAGAAAGCCTTAGGTTAGAGAAGAGGGGAAGATCGATAATATTTCTTTACTTTTGGAGGCAGAGCTTTGGGCGGCGTTGGGGTTTTGATAGAGGTAGGAATGAGCGGCTATGTTAAATGCAGTATCATACTTGCGGTGTTTTAGGACCCCGCCTGCGGTCGCAGGGGGGGGAGAAGGCCGGAAGGGACAGAACCACGATTTATAGTCCTCTGGTAATTTGGAGAAATTGTTATTGATATAGCTCAGACAAGAGCTATGAGAAGAATAAACCCTGCTAAAATTAACCGAACTGTATGTGAGGAATATATTATATTACAGTACCGTTCCAAAATTCGTCGTCGCCGGCATGGCACCCGCTCACTACCACTCAACCACGATCCCCCACACAACCTCAAATGTGACTATAATTGTAGAATTTTTTATGGAATAGGTAGAATAGAATAAA
Organism: Tuber borchii; assembly: GCA_003070745.1. NCBI lineage: Eukaryota > Fungi > Ascomycota > Pezizomycetes > Pezizales > Tuberaceae > Tuber > Tuber borchii. Next base: position 222,853 of record NESQ01000044.1, read on the forward strand.
TAAATATAAATAATCAATTTAATATTTAGTATACCATCCTTTTGCCTTAATAACTGCCTTAATCCTCCTAGGAATACTTTCTACTAACCTTTTAAATAAAGTATCTGGTATCAACTCCCAGCAATAAATGAGTGCTTCTTCAATAAGTGGCTTTACCTTGTCTGCTGATCTAGTATCTGCAGACAAATGGGGGTAGTGCTGAAGGTAAAGCTTCTTGGGATGCACCCAAACATGTTCAATGGGATTGAGATCTGGTGAATATGGTGGCAATCCTCCAAAACCTCAACACCATTCTCCTCCAACCATGCTCTGGTAAGCCTAGCAGTATGCACTCTAGCATTATCCTGCATGAAGATTGGCCTAATACCCTTTTCCTTCAATTCCCCCAAAAAATCAAGAAGAGAGAAATCCAAAGTCCTGATATATGCACTAGCATCCACCCTACCACCCTCTCCTGCCCTAACCCCATTACATGTGCCCTTCAATTTACCTGCAAAATAGGCCCAAACCATCTGCTTAATCTCTCCTGGCTTCCTAACCCCCTTAACACACTCAGGAAGCAATTTTTTCTTTGAAGTTCTGAACACCCATTGAACAGCTAGATCTGCAGACTTCTCTACACTACATTCATCACTTCATACCATGCTCCCCCACTGTGCAATTGACCAGTACCTAAGCTTAAGGCATGATTCATACCTCCTCCTTGCCAAAGCTGGTGTTAACCTGGGTCTCTCTGCTTTGATGTGTTTGTGAATCTCATGTTCTGCCAGTCTTCTTCTGATAGTCTGGACAGAAATATGAGGAGCAAAATCTTGGCACAATTTCCACATTAGGATATCTCTAAATCGGTGAGAGGTAATAACAAGATACCGTGAATCTTGAGATGTGAGCTTTGGCTTACAGCCAGTCCAGTGTGGTGTTATAACAGATCCAGTAGTCTGGAATTGTCGCCATGTAGAACTCAGGGTTGTGCAAGGTATTTGGACCCAGTGTGAAATCTTGGCAAAACTCTACCCCGACTCCCTCATCCCTATGGTCCTATAATGCACTGATATAGGCCATTCCTTCCTTGTATTTTTCTTTCGATATCGCTTGGTTGTGGGGGAGTCAATAATGGTTGCCACCATCTTGGTTGTTGAAGTTGAGGTGTCCTTGGTTGCGAAAGCGACAATCACATATGGTAACACACTCTACCTATAGCAGCAATATCCGTGTTTTGAGTAATTGCTATATCCCACTTATTATTACTTATAATATAAATTATGCTAAGTTCTGAATCTAAACCTTCAGGGTTTATTTGGATGTCAAGAGATTAAAATTCGTGAAATTAGTAATCCACGGATTGCGCAATAGTACTTGTAAACGAGAGATTAGAATAGGTAGAGGCATTCAGCCCCGGAGTTGAAAAACAATATGTAGGTTTTTTGAGTCGAAAAACTTTGGCGTGTGAAACGCCTTTTTGCATACAAAACTTGCAGATCAACTAGAAACTTGGCACTCGAACACTCTTTTTCGACTGCGGGGCTGAATGCCTCTAACCTCATAGATTTTTTTTTCTGGTTGCACCTAATAAAACAATCCTCCTATGATACAAGTACAAGTACCATTAGCAGAAACTTTCTAAAAAGAAGGCTTAAAGTGCTATGTGTTGCATGTAGCCGAAAATTTAAATACTGATGAAAAGTGTGGGGTTGCAATTGCTTTGATGCAATCTCTACAAGTACTCGAGTACAAGTAGAATTTTTACCTCCGGAGGTCAATATAAAATCCGCGATATTGCAGGGATGCGGCAGGGATTACAATCTCCGAAAAATGGGCATCCAAAGATTCCAAACACCACAAATAACTTACTAGTATTGTGATTCTCAGAGATTGCCAAGAAACTCTAGTTTTGCGTTCCAACCGCCAAGAATCTCTCGAATATTGTGACATCAAAACAGGACGTTACAAGTACTACTTTTCCACCCCCAATCCCTGCGTACTGCCTCTTTACCCTTCATACATCTACTCTCGAACCATCTCTTATCCCACCGCATACCAATTTGCAACGGCGTAGTCTGCCCAGCCTAAGGGTTTAACGGGAACGGGGTTCTGCACGGATCGGGGTTCCCCCGTCTAGCTCTGGCGAGAATTTCGCTCAGCGCGTTTAGCAGAAGAATAGGGGAAGACGACGGGTCCCATTATAAGTTCATTTAACGACTTAGAATGTAGAGGCAGCATACGGAGGGAATGGCCAACAGGCAGGAGGCCTCCTCCTATAGTGTGCTCCAAATCAATTACAGCTAGAGACCACAGCACGAAAAGTAATGTACTTTCAATTCTTATTCGTATGATTTTTTTTATATTATATTTAAGGTAGATAGCCTTATTACAAGATAGAGTGGATAGAGGAACAACAGCAGAAACGGCAAAGCAGAAATATGCTATTCCAATTATGTCCCCTGTCGCTCTTCTACTAGTATAGGCCTTGCACTTAAAACACCCGCTGTTCTCTATGCAACATGTAACACTCAGCCCTATGAGGAACTACCGCTATTCTCTAAACACGCTACATTCTGACAATATTCCAAGCATGCTGTGCTAATAAGTTTGATACTCCATAAATTATAAGCTATGTAAGTTATACCTCACCTATAAGAGTTGGTGTTACAGGTTTATAACATAAGTATTGAAATTAAAACATTATTAATGTGAAGTTGTTGTAGACTGAACATAAGATCCTAGAATATTGTGTTTTTAGGAGATAATCCTAGTTCTCTATAGGGCTGAGGGTTATATATTGCAGTGTACGTTCCTAGCGCAAAGCACTACGGAGGTAACTTACAGGGCATAAGTTTTGTAGGTTCCACAAGCGAAGTCTGCCGCTATCACCCACTGTGTAACCTACAGTACTTATGCCCTGTACCTCCGTATATCCTATGATTGGGCACGTTGGATCTCATTACCCAGCAGTTGCGACCCTGCTGTCCAACTAAGCCTATTGTGAGATGATGCCCTAAGAATCCGGGAAACAATTGCACGAGCGAATACAGTACAGCATAAGATATTAAAGTTAAGTGAGCATAAATAGAGTGATTTGGTGGAGGGGTGGCAAAAGCTGGGCCCACCTCCATCAGAAGGTGCGAATTTATATCGGACTGAACCGGGCTATGGGGTTCGAGTGATAACTCGTGAGTGCTTACCTGTAAGTACTTTCTGAGAGCTAAAAGTCGGGACCACTTTGGAAGAGAAAAGTGGCGATTACTCGAGCAACCCGCTGGGCGAGGGCTTGTGTCACTGGATCCTAAATACCCCTGCCCCCGAGTACCGTATACGTACCAAGCATGAGGAACCCGAGGATTTAGATCCGGATCCGGTACGAGGGCCCAGATAGGCACTGGTCATCCGGAATCCCTGCTTCCGGGCGGTTGTGGCCTAAGACGGGTGATTGGCGATACACGCCTCTGGTCCCCTGTGTTCGGGTACTCGGGGCAGGGGGAGAAAGCATTGGGACTTAAAGAGAATTTTGTAGGGACTGGTGTCATTTGTGACTAGATATTGCTTAAGAGTGTAGGGTTTGAATTAAGGACTCATGGAAGTATAATATAATGCCTAACTTGATCCTCATTCTCCAGATAGGGCTGTAAGGCTCACATAACCGGCTGGCCCAATGCTTTTTCCCTGCCCCGGGTAGATGTACGATACAGGTACCCGAGCACAAGGGATCAAAGGCGTGTATCTCCAATCATTCGCGCATATCTGAGAGCAAAACAAGGGCTAAGCCAATGTTCGCAAGTGAGAATGGGATATCGGACACTAAGAAATTACTCACCCATGGCAAGAAGTATCCAAGCATGGGGTGAGAAAATAGAATATCTGAGGGCTCAGCGAGGTGCATCCTCAGTGAGGCTTTGGAAATACTAGTAAGTATCATAAGATATTATCGCATTAACTGGCGAGAACCGGTAGCTACTTTTACGTTGAAATAAGAGCTTTGTATAATACTACTATCTATAAACTATTTCATTTTCAAACTCTCAACAAAATGCGCTCACTTTACACTTATGGTCAAAGACAGGCTTATTTTGGACTCTTTCTGACCGTGTTGGATGTTTTACCTTCGTACTTACTTTATTTCAACTTGCGAGCGTTGGGGGATGTTTTCGTAGAAGGCAATCCTAGTTGGATCTTGTAAGGTAATGCGGTACTTTCTCACTCGACATCACAGAGCCTAGACACTTCAGTTTGCTTAAGGCACCCACTATAGACAGTAGGCACCATATGAGCAAGAAATCCCTTCAACCTACACTTGCCAATGCTAGTTGTCACTTTGGGGGGTAACTTATTAGTTATGGGCACTGGAAATTGGATTAATTCTTTAAGCTACTATCCAGATAGATGCCAGGAAATTGGAACAAACGAAAAAAGAATGAGTAAGTTCGGACCATCAGTGACTACAAAAAAGAAAATTTCTTTGGGCCAGGAAGCTTCTTGAAAAGAAGTTTCTGGGTAGGGTCGGGAACAAGAGACGCCCCGCGCTGAATATTAGCGGGGCGGGATTGGCCCTCAGGGTACTTGATATCGTACTGCAAGATGATGAAAGTAAGAAGGATCTTCATCTCCTCAGTAACAAAGAAGCGACCAGGGCACGCATGCTTTCCGTGACCGAACGTGAGGTAGTGTGCTGAGGTAGTGGTCCAACCTGAGTTGTGAGCAGCACGGCTCTCAGCTTCTAGAGATTCTTTGTACCAACGAAACCCATCGAATGTCTCAGGGTCCTCAAGGAGGTCCGGATCGGAAGAAAACATTGCGACAGGGGCAGAGACCAGAGTGCCCTGCTTCAAGGGGGTGCCATCGGAGAGAGTAACATTTTTTAGAATCTTGCGACCGAAAGTCACTTCACAAAGCATTAAGAACTTGACTTATGGGAAAAGATAGTAGATGTACTTACGGACGTTAAGCTGTCCTCTGGCAGATTCTTTAAAAAAGCTATCAGTCTTTCTCATCTTGCGCAGAGCTGCCCTGTCTATCACTCCGTTATTTTCCGAAATTACGGCTTCAATCTCCTCCCGAATTGGTTGAACACACTCCTGATGGGCAGCGAGGTCGTAAAGTGCATTGGTAAAGGAGAGAGATGTTGCATGAACCGATGCCAGGCCAGAAAGCAGCTGCAGTTCAGATAGGTCTTCGGTGTTCTTGTGGCGCGGCTCAACGCGATCTATGAACCATTGAAGCATGTCGTCGGGCTTCTCATAAATGGTCCCATTCTCTTCAGCGAGTCTCTCTTCTTCAAAACGTCTTTGAATAATGGGACCTAGGAGGGTTTGCGCCTTTCTTCTATGCGAACTGATCAATTTTGTCGAATTAAACATCCAAGCATAGAATGGACGAATCAGTTTTGGTGTACTAGCGAGCTTATTGACTGTTATGATAAGATCTCCGGTGAACCCCATTGCGACAGTCAACCAATCCTCATTTCGACACAAAGGCAGGCCAATGAAAACCCTACTACTTGTACGAGCGACCGTTCTTAGGACTGTGGTGAAAATTTCGACTGATTTCCATTCTGTTATAGTGTATATTATTAGCATTAGCTATGAGAAAGTCAAGAGAGGTTCAGCAGAAATGCTAACCATCAGTAGTACACTCTGGCAGCTCAGTATCTAGAGCGAATCGTGCCTCTTCTATTACTGCTTCTTTAATAATCCCTGTTTGAATTTTCATTAGTATCTCTAAATCTAAATAGTGATAGAACTGCTAGGAGTCAGGGAGGAAATATCTGCACACACAGTGGTAGTCTCTCTTTCCTTGCGGTCTTAGCTACAATAACTAATCGCAAGACATGGGGGCGCTCCAGCACTACTACATAATTGCTCGAACACTTTTTCTCACAGGGTGTCCGTTCAAGGGGCGGATTACCTAGTTTTCGTGTGAGTTTGATCCTCGAGACCTCTGCAAGATAATTCGTTCCCGAAAATCGACCCAGGCCAGTATATGGTCCCATCATAGTCTTTCTCAATGTGCATGATCAGTACTAGTAAACTCATTATTAATATTTAGAGTAATGGGGCGTCTACTTCCATAATAAAGTGTGAAAAGCTAACAGTATCGTCTGGTGCACTGGAAAGCTCCTTAACCTGGCCAGATGTAAGGATAACCCTGTCATGGTTGTGAGTTGTAACAACGAAGTTTTTTCCTCGGTACTGTTAAAATCACAATATTATAGTGTTAATCCCTTACTAATTTTAACTTAGACGATAGCTAATAATCGAGCAAACAGTATGTAGCTAACCTTGTGATAACCACTCTTCACAATATGGAATGCATCAGAGATAAACTTCTCTCTTGCTTTGACTAGCCCAAAGTAGCCCGGAGATTCAATTCCAGCAATTGGGAACTTTGTGGAGCTATGGATTGACCGTTCCTTCTTCAAGAGAAGAAAAAGGGCTAGGAAAATTAGTGCAAGAGTGGCAGAGAACAGAGAGTAGTCATTAAGTCTCTTGTCTTCGGTGTAATCAATGAGACGCATAAAAATGCCCATGATTTCTGATGTAGGTTGTTATTTGGGAGACGAGAAGAGGGAGAAAGCGTTGGGTTGGAGGAGAGAGGAAGATTGATAATGTTTTTTACTTTTGGAGGCAGAGCTTTGGGCGGTGTTGGGGTACGATAGAGGTAGGAATGAGCGGCTATATTAGATGCAGTGCTTGTAGTGTTTTAAGACCCGCCCTGCGGTCTGCAAGTGGACCCGGAGAAGACCGGAAGGGGCCGATCCAGGATTTATAGTCCTCTGGTCCGGCGAATCCAGCGGGAGGCAGCTTTTGGCGAGGGACGGGGCCAGACATGGTGATTTATCATTTTGCCGTCTTTGCATCAGGAGTGCAAGAACTGGTAACCAGTTACTAATGTGCGGAGGTACATAGAGCGCTTGGAGTTTCCTACCTCTTCTTTTTAGCCCTCGGAGCTTTTTCCTAGCTTAGGGGTGCTACTAGGTGTTACCATACGTTGGATCAAAATTTGGGCAATGTACCTTGTTGCATGAGCCGATCCAGATAGTCATAGCTTTAGTGAGGCCAAGGCTTGGAGATATCACCGGCTGGCGAATACTCATCTAAATGGCAGTGCGATGCGAATTATGAACAGAGGCTACAAACCCTACTTGTTGGCCATTCTCCCCGCATGCTACCCCCGCGTTCTAAGGCATTAAACGAACCTATAAGGAACTACGGCTATTCCCCAAACACAGTACATTCTGATAATATTCCAGGCATGCTGTGCTAATAAGTTTGATACTCCATGAACTATAGGAAGCTATGTACAACTACCGGGTGGAATGTCTTGGCACCCCCCCCATTTTACACCAAAAGTATCCCACTTCACAAACTTAATAATGTTATATTATGGAGTAAACAATGATGGTAATTATTATGGATAGTAGGAAATTCCATGAAATTTGATTATATGGCCTTTTTGTGCTCTTATGTTACATTAGTTAACAGCTATTGTAGGTATTCCATAGCTGATATTATATAGATGTATCTTTTGTATGGGGCTCACATACAAAATTGCAAGTACCACTTGCCCAACTGCCAAATGCACCACCACCATCCTTGACAGAATTTTTTCAAAACAAAAAAATTGTGACAAGGCAAATTTTCATGGACTCTCCACTCTGGTTTAATTACCTGTATATTTTTGTTTGCATTAGAAGGGCTTGATAAATGCCTATAAAGTAAGATACTTTTGGTGCAAAATGGGGGGGGGTGCCAAGACCTTCCACCCGGTAGTTGTATACATCATGCATGAAATTTGGTGTTAAAGGCTTACAATTTGTAAGTATTGAAATTAAAATATTATATTAATGTGTAGTTGCTGTGGTCTAAACATAAGATCTTCAGAATATTGTGTTTTCGGGATACGGCCCCGGCTCCCTACAGGGCTGAGCGTTACATGTTACACTGTACACGATGCATGATTGGACACGTTGGATCTCATTAACCCGTCCTAGTTACAATCTTACTATCGTGCTAAGCTTATTGTATGATGCCCTGATATTCTAGGAGTAGATTGCACGAGTGAATACGGCACAACATAAGATAGTAAAGCTCAGTGAGTTTAAATAGAGTGATGTACCGGGGGGTTGGCGAAATTTGGGCCCGTCTCTATCAGGAGGTGGGAATTTGTATGGGACTAAACCGGGTTATAGGGTTCGAGTGATAACTCGTGAATGCTAGCTTGTCGGTACTTTCTAAGAGCCAAAGGCCAGGACTACTTCGGAAGGGAGAAGTGGCGATTCCTTTAGCAACAGGCTGGACGAGGACTTGTGTCACTGGGCCCTAAATACCCTTGACCCAGAGTATGTACCCAGCACGAAGAACCCGAAAATTTGGGTCCAGATTTGGTACTGGGGCTCAGATAGGCACTAGATTTTCCGGAATCCCTACTTCCGGGCGGCTGTGGCCCAAGACGGGCGATCCCTTAGTGTCTGGGCCCCTACACTTGTTCGGGACTGATCTTGTTTTTCGTTCGCAGATGAGCACTGGCGATTGGCGATACACTCCTCCGATCCCTAGTGTTTGGGTACACAGGACAGGAAGGGGGGTATTAGGACTTACGGAGAACCTGTACCGGAGCGGATCCACGGCGGAACTACGTAAACTCCGAGAGAGGTATTAATTGTTGCTAGATATTGCTTAAGCATGAATGGCTTGAATTAAGGGCTCACGGAAGCACTCGGCTCGATCCCTGCTCTCCAAATAGGGTAGCTGTACTCACACAAGAGGCTAGTCTAATACTTCCCGCCTACCCTAAGCACTTGGATAAGTGCCGAAACACAAGGTATCAGGCCGTGTATCTCCAATCGAGCAAATACTCGCAAGCGATTATGGGAGATCGGACACTAAGGGATTACTCATCTATGGCAAGATGTACCTAGACACAGAAATGAGAAAAATAGACTATGCGAGGGCTCAGCGAGGCGGCCCCCCAGCGAGGTTTGGCAAATATTGGGCGGTATTCTTTTTTCGGTATATTCGTATTATACCGGACCACGCTTCCTTAATGCAAGGGGGCGCCAAACCTCAGTGAGCCCTTACACGCCGGTAGTCTACTGATAACTTTCGGGTGAGCTATCTCTTGGACTGCTGAAACGGTGGAAATTTTTGGACCACCCCATTCAGTGTTTGAGACAGGTTAATAAGCAACTTTTGTTAATTACTACAAATTCGCAGGTGTGCAAACCCCAGACCGTAGCTAATATTAGCAATATGATTGTACTTACGCACATCATCACTGGAGAATACTGAGGGAGCATCTTAGTAATCTCTGTCTCAGACACTGAAAGGGGTGGTCCAAAATTTTCCACCGTTTCAGCAGTCCAAGAGATAGGGGTTTAAGAGGAAGGCATGCTCTACTGGGACCCGAATGCAGCACGTTACCAGCTTCCAAAATTGATAAGCGGCAAATCTAACCTGGCCAAGGAAGATATCTCGGATTATTTGGTAGTGATGGCTAAACCCCCCGCTCAACGTCTGCTCTCTGCCGACTCGAGGAAAAAGCAGGCCCCTTACTCGCCAAGGAAGGGGGGTGTGCAACCCCGCCGATTCCGTTGACACCGATGGTAGAACCCCGCTCGCATTAGCTGCTACGAAAAATCGAAGTTCTAGAGCCAGCAGCAAGGAGGCTCCTAGCCTAGAAGCGCCCTAACCCCTATTAATTCTGGTCGACAACCATGGTAAATCCCTACTCTCATCAATATCTGGTGCATATCATAACAGGGAATGGGATTGTATAGCTGTTTGCTAAACAAACATAGAAACGGAAATTGCCATCGGCTTAGAGTTTCTCTCGTTTTTCATAACGGATGTATGTCCAAGGGCACGGCAGTACCCAGAACATCGACCAGATCTCTTAGCCACCTACTCCTCAGATATTGCGTATTCCTCGCTCCCTTTTAGCCTGCCGCTTTTGCTAGTGTGGTGAAGCAATCCTCGGTGTCTATGCATTACATCATCTCAAAAATCGGCATATACTAGTATAAAGTTCAGCCAATTATATAGAAAGAAAACGGAACACTGCCCCACATCGGGGGGAGGGATCTCGAATCCCTGTGCGGTATTACTCTAGGGGGGAGGGGAACGAATATTAGAGCAAAGCCATAGGTTAAAACACTTAAAAAAATAAAGCAGTAATTTTCGATCTATTATACCCACAAGCAATTGTTATAGGTATCTGTGCGCGCACTGATCCTTCCCCTTCCAACCGCAGCTACTGTATTACGCATATACGTGTTGGGTTATCTATAAGGCATGCAGTTATAGGGCATATAAGTATGAGGGGTGGTGGGGATTTGGCATAGGATATGGTCTTTGGCTTGTCTCATTGATACCAGTTGCAATTGCGCACCGGGCGTCGAGGTGTTTGGTTTAGTTTCTTATTTCTTGCGCACCTCTAAGTTACCTTTCGGTTAGGGTATCATAGTTGGTTTGGTTTTATTTCCCCCTTTATGCTGGCTGGCGCAGGGTGCCCCGCATGGGATCTTAGGGCTCTTGGTCATTTAGGATCAGGGAGTCTCTTTTCTTAGAGTTGGATGTACTGATTTCCTTTTTTTTTTGGAAGTTGGTTTAGGTTCCAGAGTTGCTAGCTATTTTGGAGATATACGCCCCCTGCCCCGCCCCGCCAACCATCTCCACCGGCTGTTTAGCCCTTACTTTCTCGCATTTCGTATTTCACTCACAGTGACATCACTCGCACTATTGCGTCCTTTCAGTCATCTCTTCAGTACCCGCCTACGAGACCCACGCTGCAAAGCCAGCACCCCGAAGACAGAGTGCTCAATCCTCAGCTAGTGTTTCTCAGTGGTCGGCCACCGCAACATCGCGAACTAAGCTCGAGCAAGGACTTCCTGGCAGCTATTTCCCCTCACTCGTTCAATGTTATCAGCAGGCGGTGAGAAAAAGATACGATATGGAGTGAAAAGCGAAAACTCACAAGCTATGTTAAAGAAACCTGTCAACTCCCTCCTCCCTCTCCCGGGGAACTCACACCAGGACGAGTGGACCTCAAAATTTCCCTCCGCTCTCAAGCACCTATACCCTTGCCCTCTCTTCTCTTCTTACCACGACGGCTTCTGCCCCTCCCCCAACCCGCGAAACTCATACGATCACCGGCAATTCATGACATCACTCATCCACTCACCCCCTCCTAGGGATATTCAAAATGTGTGCAAACGACTTCCTAAACAAACTCATCCCAGATTATCCTTACGCTACTTGCTCATCTGAATCTGCTAGCATCCAGATAAGCCAACTCGTCAAGTATCAGTCTCTCCCTATCTCATACACACCCCGATAGGGCGAGGGAGAGGGGGAGGGAGGGGACAGAAAGTTTTGGTGGAAAATGCGAGATTATTTTGAGCCCGGCTCTTGACGATAGCCAAACCATGCGCAAAGTGGGAAGCAACAATTCCGATATCTTTTATCCGCCCCCGTGTTGTGTACTACATGATTTATGTTGCAGTTTGGCGTCACGAGTTGTCACTCGGTGACCAATGGAAGTTTGAATTCCACCGGCCATCGCCTGTGCCCTTTATATTGGGTTAAATATGGTTTTGGATGATGATAAGCCCCGAGGAGAAAAGACGTCTTAGAGATGGCACAACTGCGCAGCAAATGTCCTTCAGAATCGGAGTTCCTCTTTGGCCGGGGTCGCGTTAACAAAAGGCAGGGTGGGGTGGAGGTGTTGCACAATTGGGGGGCCCAATTATAGCACTGATGGATGGCGACATTTATCCCAAGCGCCGAGTATCCAGCGCAGGCAGGAGCCGTAGGCTGAAGGTAGAGAAGATACATTCTGTAATTAGAGGCAGCTTGCAGTAGTTAGGTAATACAGTACCTGCGCGTGCTTCAGCAATCTACGAACCTGTATATACATTGCTTGGGATAAAAGTAACCTATGTATTACGGAATAGGTTATCCCTGTCTAACATGCTAGTATTAACATTATCGCATTTCTCATGACAGTAGATCCGCTTTCCAAGACACCGATATCATCCATGACACTTTGATCAAGCGTGCCGCCGAAATTCTGATTTTTGTCACTGCACCCAATTGCCCATCACAAAAATGAAAATGTATTTTGACACAATAAGATGCGAGTCGCGAATTACCATCACACGATATCGTACCGAAATTAAATAGCCAACGAATTAGAAGAAAAAAGAACCCAGACGCAGTCAAAGAAGGAGAAGGGAGGGGAAGAAATTAAAAAACGAAAAATAGGCCAACCATCTCTTTGAACGCCGACATTGCCCCTAATGCAACCATTGCCATATCCTTTGTCTAAAACATCCCACCCCATCTGCCTGTCCTGACAACACTCCCTTCTCCCACTAATGGTGCTTTCTTGCTCTTCTCTAAGGCCATCAAGCTTTCCATCTTTTCAAGGGCTAAATCAAGGAGTTCCTTTCGTTGTTGGAGCTCAATATGTTTTCGGATCTTGGGGTCCTCTTTAGCAAAGGATTCGACCTGTTGCTGTGAGAGATGGCGGCCAAGGCGGTTATCGAGTTCCCTTGGAAACTAGTGGAATCCATCAGACCAAGACTAGTAGATTCGGAAATTTCATCTTACGTTATAATAAAACTCAGAGAGCAATTCCACATTCAAAAACAGAACCGCAGTAGATGTAAGTTTCTCCGCAACAACATCCAGGAAAATTTCAGGGCAATGGTATTTATTCGCCGACGTTGCGCACTGCTTGCTCTTGAGAGCATACAAGCGCATCTTGAGTATCTCGGCCCTGTCTCTTAGGAAGACACCTTCCCTTCCTATACTACAAATTAATCGCTAAACAGGGATGTTGGGTCATCATGGAGCATACCTTTCTGTAACAAGGGCTGACTGAAACCGAATGCCTCTGTTCCCTCCTTCATATCCGCACGCTCACCTTGCCGAAGCTTATCGACAAATGACATAACTTGAACAAGTTTCTTGGGCCCAATATTGCTCTTCAAATTTTTCAAAGCCTCTTCACAAGCCTTGAGTTCCTCCTTCAATGAATTCTGCGAGTTTTCCCGGCTTTGGGCCCACTCGCGGTCGCTCACCTCAATCTCGAACTTGTAAGGTTTGATGCAGTTCTCGACCTGGTCACTCGTCGAGTAAAACCTCTCGTTCAGAATTGCATTTGTGGCTTCCTGGATAGCCTGCTTGGCAAAGGGATGCGCCCGAAAGGTTGATTCAGAGATGAGGCGGTCCATGTGTTGTTGAAGAGCGTTGGCTACGACATTAGTTGCAAGTCTTCCAACCCCTAATTTTGTCAAAGCAGATGTGGAGGCATCCAGTCTTCTATGCCAATAAAGATTTTCTGAATCGACGTTGGGCAGTTCAGATATAGGTGGCTCGTCCAGCCTATTCCAAGATTTGTCCTCGCTAAGGGGTTTATTCCAGTACCTCGAAGCTAAGAAATCAAGCACCTTCTGATCCAGCTCGTGTTTCAGCAATTGCCGAACCTGCGGCCGCCCGAAGTGCTCTGTGAAGTCCTTGAAAGAGTGCTTGAATTTATCTAAGGACTCCGCCAGGTATGTTTCTGCCGTTAAGGGGCGGTCATTGTATTGAACCTTGAACTCATAGGTAGCTTCCTCTAGTTCCTGACGAATAGCATCGCTGGTACCCTGAAGACTCTGGGCCATCGTTTGCTCCAGCACAGACATGAGCTTCTTTCTCAAATTAGTTGTGCCAACGGTAACGCCACAATCTGGTGCTGCAAACTCCGGATGTGCTCCAAAGAAGGTATTCTCATTCTTGCTTATGGCGCTTGTGATATTGACATTCCTGCCAAATGAGAACTTGGTGCTCGGAGCTCGACAAACAACGCCCACATAACCTAACCTCAAGGGATAGTTCCTGTCTTTCAAAATTGCGTTGCCTCGCGCAGGGTCAACCAAGTCCATTTTTGTGATAACTCCAATTGTTCTTTCTCCCCTTGGATCGACTCGCCTACTTGCTCTCAGTGCCGTAGAATTTGCCAGGTCAACATCCGCAGCTGAGATCGCTAGGATTACATTCGGAGGTTGAATGTATTTGTCACATAGGGCCGCGATCTTCGTCTTTAGCTCCTCGGGTTGGTCCAAGGCGCTAATCTGAATGTATCCAGGAAGATCAATAAGGGAGAGATCGGGAACTGCGGGAGAATAGATATTCAGTTGAATAGGATCATCGGAGACGCAGTCAGCTTCTGGAACGGCTAGATTGAGATCTGTCAGGGTTTTCTGGATTTGGGTAAAATCGGTGATACGGCCGAGACCCAGAGCCGGAAACTCTCCATATTCAGACGGCGAATCAGGTGTATTGATCAAAGTGAGCTCGATAGGTCGACGGGTCACCATATTTGATCCCTTAGGAAGAAATTCGTGACCCACAATGGCTTCCAAAACAGAGCTTTTGCCAGAACTCTGGGATCCGATAACCACGATAGAAGGCAACTGGAGGGCTCCCGTCTGACCCACTTTCTGTAAGATACTTCTTATCTCAATCATCTTCTTTGTCAATACCATCATCTGATCGTCCTTAGCACTTTGCTGTTCGGACCTCACATCATCATCACCATATCCAAGTGCAGCTGCCGTAACAGCAGCAGCACCTGCTGCATAGGTCCGACTGCCCCCTTCGTCATCAGACTTTTTCTTCCCCCCTCCACCCCCACTAGCATCCTCGCCACCCCCACCGCCCCCACCGCCCCCACCACCCTCACCACCCTCACCTCCGGATCCTCCGAAGCTCAATAGATTTTGCATCCATTCTGGAACCTCAAGACCACTGACTCCTTCACTAACACCTCCATAGAGACTCCCGGCGGTCTCTTTTGCTCCGGCAATCGTAGCTCCTACTAGTTCACCCGCTGAGTTAAAAATGCCGATAGCGTAAGTTCCGGCCTCTAAAGATACGAAATTAGCTTACTTCGCTCAATCTTAAGACTCAAAACTCTCACGTTGCGCTTGATACTGAACGTATGCGATACTAGCAACCACAGCCCCACCAAAAGCCGCAGGGACCCTTGCAAACTTCAAAACCAGCTTCGGAATTGTTGTGGAGAAACTTAAAGACCTAGTTGCAACAGCGCCAGAATGCGATCTGGATAATTGTCCAACCCGTAGAAATGTGCGCGAGCGTAACGGATAGCTTATACGAAGAAGGCCAGCTGATGTTGAGGAGTATCTATCGGTAGATGCAGTTGATAGAGGGGATGATAATAGACGACGAGCAGCGGCGACATGACGCTGAGGATGACGAGAGAAAGCCGGCAAAACGGCTTGGGCGGAAAGCAAACGGGCACTCATTGTATGATGAGGATGATCATGGATGAATGAATGAAGGAAGGGGATATTTTGAAGAGGGGAAAGACTAAATGGAGAGGAGAAATAATAATGCGGAGGTGTGTTGTTCGAGTCGTTGTTTTTTTTCCGAGTTGAGGGGCTTCAACCAACAGATTCTTCTGGCCGAGGCTTTTATTGTCCTGGTGAGTGACGAAACGTTCTGCTGGAAAAATCAAATGTGAACCTTATTCAAGTGGGGGACCGATTACCCGATCTAATCTTTCCTGACTAAGCAGTGGATCATAGTTCCTCCGGGATCTCATATGCAACCAGGGCACAGCAAACCTACTCGTGAGGAATAGTACGGTAGACTGAGAACCTCGCCAGGGCGTTGGAGTTCCATCTCCTAGTGAGGTCAGTTGTATTTTTCTCTCCACCTTTTATCATAGCTGAGGGCCGAACGAAGGCCGAAAGAGGATCTTTTCGCAGTGTTTTCTCCCTTGATCTAGAGGGAAAGGAAGCTCCGGGCGTCCTCGTGCCATTCTCAATTATCAGTTTTCGCGGCAGTCTAATGGACCATAGTTGTTTTCGCCACAAACAACAGATAGCAAGTGCAATTTACAGCAAGACATGCGTACTGTGCAAGCAGGGTTTCTACAGAACAAAATAAAAATAGCAAAATAAAAAAAAATCAAGCAAAATTGGTGCCACTCCCGGTGAGAATAATGGCCCGGATACCCTCAAAGTGGGGGCAAGCCTAACATATGAACGGAGAGAGGGAGGGGATTTATCAAACTCAAGCCTATAGACTGATCTACAGTGGCTTAACAGCTCGAGACCTATTTTTCAAGTTTCTAGGGCCTTTCGGGAAGTGACTGATTTTGTTTTTAAAGTCGCTCTTTCTGTGGTTCTCGATTGCGTCTGTCTTCCTCAGGTGTCCCCCTACGTATCCGGTGCTATGATTCTTGTTCAACCTCCTGACGTCCACTATCCTGTCCTGTGGATATCATCACTCGCTGGCATTCAGCAGTGTCTGATGAATATGAGTTTTGTGCAAGGTCATCTAAGGCGTTTATTCACTTTTTTCTTTAATTTTTTTTCTAGCGTTTTAAAGATCAAATTAGAAGTTTCTCGCTTTGCTTAACAAGAGAATGGATTAAGGTTTTAAGTAGAGAATACCCATCCATCTTTACCAAAGGTGAGTGAGTATCCTGTACTGTGAGAGTTTTATTTTAGGTATAACTCTCTTTTTTTCCCCTTTACCTAACTGAAATGCAATAAAGCTTTATAACTTAGGGGATATCCCTCCAGATACACCAACCGTCAACATACCCGGGGGTGCATGAAAGCGATTGATACTTCCTGACAGAGAAGCCCAGTTGGTAGCGTAAAATCAGGAAAGGCCGTTCGAAACAGAGCGATTCAATTGCAGAGAAGGGCAGACTCCTTTTTGGAGAGATCCCGTGCCTGTCATTTCCAAATCATGCTCCAGGTAGGCCTCCCTAATACCCGAAGCTGTCCAAAGAGATTTTAGCAACCACCACCATGCCGCCATAGCACAAAATATATTACTTTCACCCACCTACCCCACAGTTCAAGAGTATGCTCAAAGAGTGGGAAAAAACAAGTGGCCACTCCTTCGATTTTAGCCCGGCCTCGCTCTAAGTTAGTGGTGACCGGGCGCCGGACTTGAAACAGAACTACCTGTATAGCCATCCAGTCCCCACCCCCAAGCCCCGGCAATACGAGTGGCGCTGGCAGATCGCGTGGGTGATATTAGATGAGGGAGTACGGAAGAAATCTTTTGTGTCTACTATTATACCTAGGCTATACGGATGCTAATATGGAAAGAGTCTAAAAGATGAAGCGAAGAGCGAGAGATCGCCGAAAGTCAAGGACAACCAAAGCAGAGGAAACAATGAACTACACGATCGATAGGGACTCTAACTAAGGACAAACCAGAAGGTATACATGTATATCTCCCTAAACAACCAACCCTAATAGCCAGACGAAACCACATCAATCACAGCAAATGAAAAAAATGAAAAGGGCAAAGAAACACACCGAAAATGACAAGGACTCAGCAGAAACACTAAGCACCCAATGCCGACGCCTATTAGAAAACCTGTACGAAGGGAGTTAAAATTAATACTAATCCCCTATGTCCAGTGGCACGTGTACGATAAGAGCAACAATCCATTACTCCACACCCCATGTGTAATCCAACATTTTATGGCGTACGAACGCTAGGAGGATGAGCCATTCGTCAGGGAAGATTCTCAAAAACTTTAAGATTGCGCGTGAATACCACTGGAAAAGAGACCATGAAAAAGCTATTCCGCTGGCAATCAAGAACTTAGCTAACAAGTCCCAGGTCGGCCCCCCCGTGGCGGGAGGTAATGACCAAAAGTTGGTTAAAATCTAATCCAGTTAATAAAAAAGGAACTATTATACCCTAACATGCAGCTGATGACAGGTTCCGATAGTAATGAAGCTGTCAAAAAGCCCTTGGGCATCAAAAAAAATTTTGGGAGGTTTTCCAGTGAGCACTCCTACCATAGTAACACACCGCTCTTTTATAAAGTACTAGTACAATATCCGAACACCCCGCCATCGATTGACACCTATCCTAGCACCAAGTAGTCCTAGCACTCCATAAATCGGCAAGTATCATATCTCCCACTTATGCTGAAGCCCACAGATCCTCACTCGATAACACAAGAAGCAACCAGAAGGCTCAAAAAGTTATAACCCTTCCTGCAGCATTTCTTTCTTTCCACCCCTCCCTTCCCCGGAATAGTTTGCAATTCACGTGGGAAAGAATGGGAAAAGTGCGGGGGGAAGACAAGGAACAGTATCCGGCATATGATGAATACAGGGTTGGTCAGATTTATACTCTGAGCGTTCTATTAGGGCGTGAGGGTGAGGCCAGTATTCTGCAGTACTTCCAGAAATTATGACTGCGTGTCCTACTCTCAGACAATAATATATCATCCTTAAAAATAAAATAAAATCAACCCTTGAAATCAACCAACGCATCCCCTATTGTGCAGCCGGGTATTGAATCCTCCGTTTTACCTTGTCGGGGGAAAGAAGCCAAGTTCTAGTTCAGATGGGTAGGCTGTTCAATGCTTGCCTTCATAGTTTATGTGCTTTATAATCTTAGGCCGGACCTAACTTTTCAGAGCCCTAGGAGGGGCTAGATATTCGCATGGCAAAGCGCACATCAGCAGACAGTTCTTAATCGAGTGATGGTCAATGCTCGAAGATCTCCACTGTGAAAAATAATCCGGCACAATGACAACGCTGAAAAACCCCCAAATCTATAACACGGATTTGGGGGCATGATTCGCATCAATTTATTTTAATTCAACAGGAAAACAACAAACCTCCACAGTGCATAATAGCCTAACCTTCCTTCCTTCTACTCAAACTTGTTAAGCTTGCACAAATCCTCTGCAAAGCGCGCTACCTCTATCAAAAACCTCCCTACCGGTACCAGCATAGACTCAAATGTTGATGGGTTCGTGAGCATAAAGTCTATGGAGTCTTGTGCACACATTTTCACCACCGTGCAATTGATAGCCCCTGTGGGATCCGATTCAGTCTTCAATGGAATATCGGTTGCGATAGAAAAATCTCGGACAAATTGCACATGCGGCTGAACCAGCGGGGTATGAGATATCCAGCTATCTCTTTCCATGCTATGAATTGGGCGAGGGAGATGAGGAAATGATAGCCTTTCTGCATCATCTGGATCATCATGCATAGTGTCCTTGTCAACCAACTCTAGGCCGCCTTGGCCCCCGTCGTACCGAAACTCGTATTCATGCTGCCCAAGATCATATCCCACAGAAACATTACCGACCCTTAAGGCTATTAGATCGTTTTCGTAAATGCTTGTTGAGTTCAAGATGAAAAGGTACGTGTTGGGAAACGTATAGCGAGGGTCACGGCGTGGTATCAGGTCCATGGTGAAAGGTATCGTCGAGCCTGAATAAAATGTCGCACTGCTGTATAGTGGGGTCCCATCCCAATCCGTCAGATTTGCAGCTTCTCCGTCTAAGACTTGCAGTATAATCGTGGTTTTGTATCCGGAATCGCTACACAACACTGACGCCGGTACCAAGGGAGGAATTGTGTGTGTTCGTATCGCCACAAAAGGGGCAACAACGGGCCCAGCTACAAAAAGGAGAACTCCCACAATTATTCCACAGAAGAGAACTGGAACTCCTGAGCTATGAAGGGTACGACCCTTTCCGAAGGGTATTTTCCTTATTACCCCTTCACTCTCAGTCTTATCCAATTTCTTATCTTTTCCCCACCTAAGACTCACATAATCAATGAAGGCCCCCAAATACATGATATTGGCAAAGGCTGTACAGAGTCCAATAATAATGTAAAAGGTCTGAAAGACGATCGGACCCGGAATTCCAAACCTCAGGTCAAGGTTTTGGCGGTAGAACTTCGACTTTCGGTAATGGGTCCCGATGATATCCATGAAGAACAGGATCAGGAATGGGATGTTTATTAAACCGGCAAACGCCCAGATAGAACAGGACGCATTAACTGACGGAAGAGCAGTCCACCACGGAGGCTTGAATTTAGGTCCGCGTGCTTGTGTCCCCCCCATAGCAACATGGGGAGCAAGAAGAGAGGGGTCAAAATTACCGGTGGTAGGTTCAGAGTGCTGGGCGGATGAAAATAATGGCGCGGGAGGTCTCGAGCTCCTGCCACCTCGCCTCTGGGACATCTGGAAGGGTGCTTGCCCCGAGGCCCCAACGGAAGGTGGAGCTATGGCAGTAGTACTGCCGGTAATAGTTCCGCTCCCAGATCTGGAGGCGGCTCCCGTGGGGGCGATAGAGGGAGTGCCTCCGTTAAAATCCTGTTGGGAGACGTCGGAGAGATTTACAAGGCTCTCGGCACTTGTTGAAGGGCTCGGGGCTCCACGCACTCTTGAATCTTCAACCCCCTCAGTCAACGGGACCGTATGCATCGGATCAGCGGGATCACGCCAGGCATTAAGGGCGGGCACTGAAGCCGAAGCCTGGGGGATTTTGGTATGGCAGATTGGTAAAGGCACAGAGGATGCACCGCCCACAAGCCCGCAACTTTCTTGGTTTGGAAACAGGTTGGTACTCATATTGGTTTGTTGTCCGATAAGTTGTCGCGGTAGGGAAAGGGGCGGGTGTGAGAAGGAGGAAATCTTACGAGATGCAAGGCAACCGCAGTTATATTCGTCATTCCCCCCCCCCCCACAGCAAATGCGTACGCTAGCGTCCGAGCATTCCGTAAGGCCCTATGCCTTTCTCTCTTTCCTACTTACGAGTGATACAAGATGATGCAAGAGTTCTCGGCACCAAACGGCCTTATGTTAGACAGTTTTTAACAGATAATAAACTGTAAAAGAGCTCATAGACTTCGGTAGACTGGTAGTGGTTTTAAATAATACTACGAGAGGGACCTTGTATATCGTTCCGCGCTCTTACCCTGGAAATACCGACCGCCCGCCACCACCACCACCACTCCAACCCATGTAAACACCATCGTGGCATGCCTTAAATCTCCTAAATCACATCTCACGGCGGTAGAATACCCATCAAGATGGACTTGATGAATGATAGCCCACTCTTCAAAGCTCTAACCCCTTAATGCTAGACTTGACCAGGCTTAACCCATTAACCCAACTTTACACAGTTCCACATTCGCATACAAGCACAACGTTCAACCGAAACATTGCACACCTTATCGACAGAGATATCCGGTAAGACAAACTATTTACACAATAGCTTCAACCTAATTTCAGGTAGCCTTATTATTGACGTCAGGGGTCTCCAGCAATGTCTCTATGAACTTACTCTCCACCCTGACTATCTCCGCCTCCTCATTCGGGAGTCCGAAAGTGACACGTGCAGAATAGAGAACCTGGTCGTCAACTCTGTCAAGGCCGTGGACGACACGACGGGCGTAGCTAGTGATCGTGGCCAAGACTTCCATGTCAACGTCGGGCCTTGCATCGAAGACATTTCTACTCATGCGTTAGCCTTCGTTGAGGAGTTTAGGTGAGATAGGGTATGTTGCCTCCAAATGGCTGCAGCAAGAACGGCATCTCCTTTACAAAGACCTTCGTCGTAGCCAGCAATCATGCCTCTGTATTGGGAGTACAGATCCTTAAGATACCCCTTTCTTTGTCCACCACTAGCAATCTAGCCCGCCAGCCCCGTCAGTAAATCTCCCCCGCTAGGGTCGGACTGAAAAGAGACCTTATACGTATGTATCATCTTCCCCTCGGCATCATAAAAGAAGTGATCAACAAAATGTTGCTGCCACGACTTGACCCTGTTCGGCTCGAACGCCCGAATCCTAACGATAAGCATCCAAATATGCAGTACTGTGACTTGGGCCCATGACATGAACGTTTTAGGCCTATCACAAACTATCGTCATTATCAGTTCTCCATATATCCAGTCCCAGTCCAGGGAGTAACAGCAAACCATTATACCAGAACCTCGCACTCTCCGACAACTCATGACCATCGGTATACGCGGCTTGCTTCAGGCATTCATTATACAGCTTCAGTGTAACTCCATGCGCAACATACGGTTCCGTAGTATTTGGCATCTTCTCACGCAGCTTCTCCGCCACCTTTCCGAAAATACCTCTTATTAACTTGGTTTCCCCCGGGGAAGCTGGGCCATTGACTTGAGGCGCTATATGTCCAACATTGAAAACCTCCTTGTTGGTTGTCGTGGTTTGTTGAATATTCCGTTGAGAGGTATGGAGTCTAGAGGTTGGGATTAAGGGGAGAGATCGGGGAAGGGCTCGCCGAGTGGCGGTCTAGGGCGCGCATTAGCATCCCGAAAGAAAGAGCGGGGTCCCGCCACTCACCAGACCAGAAGATACTCTCAGGCAGGTTGAACAAATACCTCTCAGAGCCATGGCTTTTTTTCTCTTTCTTCGATTCGCGGGTATGCTACTGATCAATTTGGTTCGGTTGACTGTGGTAACCGTGGTGCTAGGATGTTTTATTGCTTTTACACCCTTTGTTTCGAGGCGCGGCTCTGGAGAGCTGATGTTTAAAATGATCCAAGTTTTGCGAGACCGCACAGTACCGCAAATTCGCCAAGACCGGGCGTCGCTTATGGTTAGACGGTGCATGGAGTCTGAAATAGGTCCCTTTAATACACCAACTTAACATGGCAACTATAGATTGGTTTTAGGTGTCTGCTCGAGAACCGTGCAACAATGCGGCTGAGTGTGCCGCAATCCCCGTTTACAAGAGTTAAGATAGTACAAGTATGATAATCAGACAAAAGCCGCGCACTTGCGTCAGATTGATGGACATTCAAAACCAGCCAGTGGTTACCATGTTGAGTGTGTGGATTGAAAGGGCCGATTTCTGACTTCATGTACCGCCCAACCAAAGCAAAGCCTAGTCTTGGCGTATTTCTGGATAATATTACAAGTATGATAACAAATAATACGATAGCTGTTGGAATATGTGGCTTCTTGGGATCCGGTTACCTGCTATTGACCTCATCGTATGCTTTTTGTATATCGTGGCCGAGTTGACCACCTCATCACTTCCATAGTTGTGCAGTGTGACTGCTATGTACTTGTAGTATATTAGACCCCCTCTTGAGCACGAAGTAGATAATTGATGAGAGAGAATTAAGACTTTTACAACAGGTTATGAGCCCGGACTGGCGCACCATTTCAAAACTCTAAATTCTGTATTGACTTCTTTCTCCATACTTCAGCTATGATGTCCAACACTTTACTTAGTCCGAATACCAGTGGTATTTCTACCGATAATACCTATCGCTGCAAATACGGTCAAACGCATGTACTCCTACCAACCAATTACCACCGTTGGTCTCAAGATCTTCAAGCCTTTCTGGAAATTGAACGTGCATTCAAGATTGTAATGCAAGAAGAAGAGGAACCTCCAGCGAATCCAGCTCCTCGCTATGTCTCTTGGGAAGAACGTCGAGTCAAAGCCAAGGTTATGATCTTTACCTCGTGTGGTCCAGCTACCCGGCAGCAGATAAACCTTTCTATAGAACCCTGGGATATGTGGCAAACATTGAAAGCCAAATATGACTCTGCAGCCTCAAGAGCAGGACGATTTGCCCTCAGAGGACGCTTCAATCGCCTCCTTCTCTCTCAGTTTTCCTCAGTGACTACCTTTATCACTGAGTTAACCAAGCTGCAACAGCAACTAGCTGGATCAACAGAGGAGGTTACTGATTCTACTTTCATCTCCCAGCTAGTTCCTGACCTTCCGAACGAATACGATGCAATTGTCCAAATAATGTCCCGTGATCCAGAACTTACTGCAGATGACTTTATCACAGGTATTGTAGAACGGGAAGCTGAGCTCTTAAATAAGAAGAGTCAAGTATCAGGACCAAGCTCAGCCGACTCAGCCAATAGTGCTCTGCTTACTACTAGCCGTGCGGCTGCCCTTTTTACCAATACTTCAAGAGATGACAGACGCACATTTAGAGCACCCTATACAGCACGAACCAGAGGAGGTGGTGGCAGCAGGGGACGATTTCGGCCTCACTATGGGGGCCAAAATTCTAGTAATGGAAGGAATTGGACCAGTGGAAACCGCAGTACTGGGAATCGCAGTAGTATTGAATGTTGGTACTGTACACGGAGAGGACACACGCAGCAAGAATGCCGGTTGCGAATAAGAGCCGAGGAACTTAGACGCAGAAGGCAACCAGCACCTGCTGCAGCATATGCTACAGTAGATATCGAAGAGCTATGTGCCCTGGTAGCCACTGGGACGAAAAGAAGAGAGGTGCCAAGGACTTGGGTGGTAGACTCTGGAGCAAGTGACCATATCTGTCCTGAGAGACGTGCCTTTCACTACCTGAAAGCTCTTGCTAAGCCAGTATCTATCACACTTGGTAATGGTAGTAAGGTGCTTGCCAAAGCGAAAGGTATCATTCGGCTACTACTATGCAAGTCGCATTATATTGATATTGAAGCCCTCTACTCACCAGAAATGAAGTTCTCTCTGCTCTCGATTAGTTCTTTATCAACTGAGTTTGCAGTAGCCTTTCGGGAAGGTGTCTGTTACATTTCTCGTCAGCAAATAGGATCTAAGAAAATACCCATTGCTCAACTGCAGCAAGGTCTTTGGAGACTCTATGGCAATCCTATCCCAAAGGGGCGAACACCGGCAATCCAGCTCTCTATTGAAAGTCGACCGAATTTGCCTCTGGCCTCTCCACCTTCATACGATCCTCCAACCTCGACCAGTAATCTCTTGGTCTCGATAGCACCTACCAAGGGTGATCAGCTTGCCAGCTTATGGCATCAAAGACTGGGACACTTGCACTTTGCAGCTCTGAAGTTGGTGCTAGGGAGTGGGACTCCAATTGCTGACAGTATTTGCGAAACCTGTGTAAAGACAAAGCACCGTCGCCGGTTTATTAAAAGGCCTGTCCCTCGAGCAACCAGACCCTTTGAGACTATCCATTCAGACCTTTGTGGCCTGTTTAAGTCTTTGTCCTTTTCAGGGGCACGGTACTTTATCATCTATATAGATGACTATACACGCTTCTGCTGGGTGTATTTCCTTCGTACCAAGGAAGCGAATGAGGTTACGAGCCGTTTTCAGGAGTTTAGGGAAAGGATTAGAAAGATCTTCCCCCACTGGGGGATATCACGGTTCAGGTGCAATAACGGAAAAGGTGAATATAATAACACCTTCTTCCGAGGTATTTTGAGTGCTACAGGAATACAGTTCCAGCCAGCACCTCCGTACTCGCAGCACAAAAATGGAATTAGCGAGCGTATGATACAGACCATACTTTGTAAAGCAAGAGCAATGCTACTGGATTCCTGCCTCCCGGCAGCCCTATGGGCTGAAACAGTTAATACTGCGGTGTATTTGCACTCACTCTCACCATCGCGATCAATTGGCAATAAGTCTCCACATGAGATGTTATATGGAACTAAGCCTACCCTAGGCCATCTTAGGAGATTTGGATGTATGGCCTATAAGCGCATTCCCAAGGCCCAGCAGAACGATACAAAATTTGGAAGTAGATCAAAGAGTTGCATTATGTTAGGTTATACAGCAACAACAACTATTTGGAGACTGTGGGATAGTGATTTGAAGACCACAATTCGTGCATCAGATGTTATATTTGATGAGTCTCGCCTTGCCAGTACCCTAGAACAATGTGAGGATATATTTGGCTTGTTGTTACCAGAGAAGCCAGAAGTCATAGAGGTAGAAGAATCTGAGCACACAGAAGATGAGGAGCCCCAGGAGAAGCCCGGAGCACATTTACCGGAGACCTTAGTCACGAGGATAGCAGATCCTGTTGAGAAGCAATGCCTGAGTAGTGAGCCACTGCCCGGAGTGAAAGGAAAGGTTCTACCAGCTCCAAAGGCCCAATCACGGCCTTCTCAACAGAAGACTCATAAGGAGTATGCGACTTGGAAACCTCCTGCTGTACAAGGAGAAGCAGAGCCTAGACGCTCCAGCCGCTTGAAAGCGAGAGACAGCGCTGCACTTACTAGTACTACGCCTTCTATGGTAGTGGGTGACGACCCACTCACCTATGATGAAGCGGTTAGATATCCACACTGGCAGCAGGCCATGCGTGATGAGTTTGAGAGCCTGAAGAGGCATGGTACTTGGAGATATGAAACAGCCACAAGCGAGATGGCTGCTGCAGGCAAGTCTGTGATTGGGTGCAAGTGGGTCTATAGGACAAAGACTCTCCCAGATGGCTCATTGAAAGCGAAGGCAAGGCTGGTAATTAAAGGGTATGAGCAAGTGGTTTATGGAGAAACCTTCGCTCCGGTTGCAAGACTGACAAGTCTTCGAATGTTAACCGCACTTGCTGCAAAGAATGGCTATTATGTTGATCACATGGATGTTATTGGAGCCTTCTTGAATCCTGGTATTGATGAACCAGAGTATATGGAGCTTCCAGAAGGGATTGAGTGGCTAGACTCAGCTATGATAGAAGAAAATAAGCAGGGCAACAGCGTGGTAGTCTGCCGCTTGCTTAAAGCTCTCTATGGACTAAAACAGGCACCACTACTTTGGTATAAGGAGATTGACACTTTTCTAAGATCGATAGGATTTCTACACTCGACCTTCGACCCCAACCTTTATATCTCAAAGTTTGAGGTCTTCTTACTCCTCTATGTCGACGATATCTTACTCGTATCAAGACTCCCTCCTGAGATACAGAGGATGAAAATGTTACTACATAGTAAGTATAAGATGACTGACTTAGGGCAAGCTACTTGCTTCTTGAGCATTAAAATAAACCAGGACGAGAGCTCTATTACCTTAAGTCAGTCTCGGTTTATACATACTGTACTACGCAGATTTCAGATGGAAAACTGTAATCCTGTGCAGACACCACTGGAGCCTGGAACCCAACCACCTACCTTAGACGATCCTGTCCTGGCAGCTGATTTGAAGGTATATCAGTCATTAGTTGGAAGTCTTATGTATCTAGCAACTGCAACTCGACCAGACTTAGGATTTACAATCGCCTACCTTAGCAAGTATAATTCGAATGCCACCAACCGTCAACTACAGATAGCCAAGCGAACTCTCCGATACCTAAAGGCAACAATAGACTTAGGATTAGTATACAAGAGGAATCAGGAAAGCCTACCTCTTGCTCCGCTTATTGGTTTCAGTGATGCCGATTTTGCAGGCGATACAGAAGACCGCAAGTCCACAGGTGGATTTGTTTTCTTAATGGCTGGGGGGGCTATATCATGGCGCTCCAAGAAGCAGCCTATGGTGGCACTCTCAACCACCGAATCTGAATATATTGCTTGTTCAGAAACAACGAGAGAGGCCCTATGGCTTCGAGGTCTATATTCAGAACTAAGTGGAATAACACCACTTCCTCCTACACAAATCAATGTCGACAACCAGAGCGCAATTGATCTTAGCAACCGACCCCGATTTCATGAGCGCACAAAACACATCGATCTTAAACGCCACTTCACTCATGAAGCACTACAAAATCAAGAGATCACTATTACTCACTGTCCAACGGAAGGGATGGCAGCGGATATTCTCACTAAGGCGCTCTCTCGAGTATTACACTGGAGACATTTGCATGCAATGGGATTGCGTCTCCCTCATGCTCCTTAGCTGTATATTGATATTGATTTTCTTGTCTTTCTTTTCTTTTCCTCTATGCCTGCCTGTAAGTGACACTCTTTTCCTACCCTTAAGCTGCCTATCTAAAGGCCCGAGGGAGGTTTTTAATGAGGTTACACCTTTGTCTCTTTCCTTACATTTTTTCTATTCTACGGATCCTTCGAAGAGTGGGGATGTTGGAATATGTGGCTTCTTGGGATCCGGTTACCTGCTATTGACCTCATCGTATGCTTTTTGTATATCGTGGCCGAGTTGACCACCTCATCACTTCCATAGTTGTGCAGTGTGACTGCTATGTACTTGTAGTATATTAGACCCCCTCTTGAGCACGAAGTAGATAATTGATGAGAGAGAATTAAGACTTTTACAACAATAGCCTGGCCTATCGAGGCGAGTGAGATAGTGTGAGCGTCACACCAGCTCCGCCTAAAGCCGCCCCCCACAATATCGCCCTATAAATACCAGAATTTACTGTAGTTGGGCTGTAGCCACCCAGCTAGTGCTACTTTTGGTAACTTATTCTGGCGTGTCAAAGCATGCTAGGCTATGATGCTCGGGTGGCTAAGTTGACACTGAACACCAGAAACAGAAATCGACTAGTCGGCCAACTATGCAACAGGATAGATCTTTAGTTCCTGCTGGCCAGTGCAATGGCATTATCCCCTTAAACTCTAGCCACCGCTCAACTGCACCAAACCACCGCCATCCAGAGCAAACGGCCTGCCGAAAGTATCCGAACCCGCCCACCCCATCCCGAGTTTACCCACCCAGTTTATTCATCCGGCCCACTTATCCAGTACTTCGGAGAATAAAGAAATAAAATACTTTACATACCGGTATCTATATACACCTAGCATACTATACAGTAGCCCACTATAATAACTACCACTAGCGTAGTACTTCGTGAGCAACAATCGAAAGAAGAGAAAACGAAGTATTGTTCTCCCCCCCTACAATATGCGAAAGATGAGAGTGAGGGAATAAAAATAAGAAAAGGAAAGAGAACGGAATCGATAGCCTAACTTCTCACTGCATCTAGTATTCTGCCATTTCCTATAACTCCGCTAGAGTCCGCGGGGTCGTTTCAGTGGGAGCCTAGGGGATTGAATGGTTTTTGCTCTCTGCCACCAAGTTCAGAGATTAAATCTACAATAGATGCTGGTTTAAACGCACCCCTGGCGGCTCTTGTTCAGGATTACCGAACCCCCACCCGACTCGACCCTCTATCCCCCGATGCCCCATCTTCGCTGAGTCCCTTAGGCGCCCTAGGGTTAAGTGGCGTCATCTGTAGGGGCTTGTAACTTGCCCCTGAGCCGGGAGTCGTCGAATTCTGAGATGTCGACCAGCTCTTAGCGCCCCAGTCTTTGATTTTACTCAATAATGGGTTCTGGCCCTGCGCCCAGACGTCTCCATTCGTTGATTTCAGAGGCGCTGGTCTTGTATGGTAGGGTCGGGATTGAGATGCCACTGATGGCTTAGCGATCGTCGAGCCCGTGGCAGTTCCCGGGCCTTTAGTCGTCGTACGTGGGCTCCCAATTAATGAACCATTGGCCGTCGTGGGACTCCTAGCACCGAATGAGGTCGGAACAGTCCGTCGACCCTGACCTCCTGGTAAATTATTAGCTGCTTCTGGACTGGCAGATGGGTGTTTCTGCGCTCTTTTGGTCTTTTCCATCGCTGTTCCTCTAGCGGCCCCAGAGTCTCGAGGCGGCGGCCCAGTCCCAGGTATTATTCTCCCTGTGAGCGATTTAGTGCTAGACTTCCTGGCCATTGCAACAATGTCATCGAGTTCCCCATCTTCGCTACAGATTTGAGCCTTCATCAAATGTATATCAGTTTTGGCGTGTAGGTCTTTCATAACAGGAACACGTGGAAGATATTCGAATCCCTTAAAATCTATTTCCCGGGCCGCCTCCGGCCGGAGCAGCGACTCTTCCTTCTCAAGAAGTTGGGAAATATCTAAGGACTCGCCAGGACTGATTTCATTTGGATTGGTGGGCGTTATACAATCCATATACACCTCTTTGCGAAAGACATGATCGATGTCAACAGCGGAGAAGAAGGCACAGGACTAGACACAAAAAAGTCAGTTTCCACTCTTCAGTATGGGCTCACACTTAGCGAGCGAGTAAGATCGTACTTGAGGGAGATCATTAATCCCTATTTGCTCCGAAAACATAGCCCGAGTCCACACATTCGCTACCTGCAGCGCCATAGCAGCCCTATACTTGTCTTTATCTTTAACCAGGTACCTGATCTCGTCGTGGACTGTGATTGCTAATCTCGCAGCTAGATCAAACTTCCTAATCAAATAGTCCATGGCCACAATCAACAAATGCAAGTAATCCACTCCAGAACTCTGAATCGCCCAGTTTATCCGGGATGGCAAAAATCCATTTTTGGACAGGTTGTCCCTCATCAACGCTTCTGTTATCCCTGTGCCTAAGACAGGTGTCCGCGGCCGTTCCTGGTTGGCAAACTCTTCGAGGGTGTTAAAGACAAAGCTGTCAGTTCCGCCACGCCAAAACCATCGGGCGCTCAATGGCTTGCGCAGAGTCTGTTGACCTTTGGTCTTCGAATAAAGATTTGTCGCAATTTTTACACACTCGGCATCTGTAATTGTTGGATTAAACTCTCGTAGGAGCGTCGAGGCAAAATTGACTCCGGCGCCGTATATCCGCCCATAGTTGAAGATCTTCGCGTTGTTTCGCGAGATGCCTAGGGTCTTCGCAGTCTTAGAATGTAGGTCTGTCCCATTAGCTTTAGTTCCTTCGAGTGTCATGAACCCAAGAGCATTTCCACCATGTATCCCGAACTGAGCATCACCAAGAAGACTAGCAATCCAAAGCTCTTGGGAATCAACATCGGCTCCAACAAACGCATATCCCGGCGGCGCAATAACTTTTGCTTTCAATTCTGACCCAAGGCGGTTTTTCTTTGGATTGCTGGCCGTCAACCACGTTCTTTCCACTGCCCTCCTTGTAACGGTGCCCATAGGTATCAACTGAGGCAAGATAATCCCAACTTCATCCGGATCTTCCCCTTTTTCCACGCTTTTCATTCCATCTCCCCCTGCTGCACACTTAAGATCGCTCCGATAAACAACCATTTGTGACCGTATTCTTTCCCTTGCCGAGATCCAATACGAGCATGCAGCATTCATCTCCAAAGCTTCTCTTGCAAGCGGATATTCGGATGATAACGTTTGCGATTCGAAATACTGAAGAAAACTCTTGGCCAATGGCATTTCACATCGAGATGCGGGGCCATCCTTATGCGGAAGCTTGTAATAGACGTTGTCGATATCGTTACGGATCGCCTCGTTCTTCTCATCAGACAAATCGCACTGGACAAGTGGCGAGCTCTTATACTTCTCCGCTTCTTCACGAGAAATCCTAAATGTCCATCCAAACCTTTCCGTCCATATCAGAGGATGCTTGTCCCATCGCAGTCTGAGCAAGATTGGGGAAATTCGAGACCGAACGGAAAGGTTGATAGGGGAATTTTCCTTCTCAAAGAGATCTTTATACCATTTAGGCATTCCAGGCATCTTCTGTTTGGCTCGTCTCGGTACCGTTTCTCCCTTTTTCAGCTTGAGATACCTGATCTCCTGCCCTGTCCAGTCAAGCTGCCTTAGCCATTCATCATTCTCATAAACCTCCGGCTTGTCTTTCATCTCTAACGCCAGTTCCGCGAGTTCCACCAGGCGCCTTTCCACACCGTCCGAGATTCGCTGATAAGCCTCCTCGGCGTCTCTAATATATCTGCCCCAAGATCTGTTGACTGGGAGTATGACCGAAGAGAGATGGCGTAGAGCGGCGAAACTGACCGGATGTGGACAAACCCGCAAAAACTCCGGCAGTACCTTCCGATAAACCTTATGCGTAGCAGCGACATCTTGGGCGCAATAGTTCAGAAGCTCATTCACGTTTTCCAAAACATCATGCACACTTTCTCCCCCAAATTGGTCTCGCTCCCCCTTATCGAGCTCGATACCACAATGAAATTTAGCCACATCCCGTAACGAATTTATTGAGCTTCGCCCAACCCACAATTCCTCCTCATCCTCAATCAGACCCGCATTCAACATTGCCCGAAGGTCATCCCCATGGTTCTCCTTCTTAACCCTTTCCCTAAGCTCCTTGCTTTTCCGATGTTTCATCCATGTTGGTCTCTGGCGTGAACACATCCCGTTCACTGCGGTATGTAAGGACATTGTATCGAGGAAACAATTTCTCGACTGTGCCAAGTCGTACTCCTCCTTGACCCGTGTTCTATCAAAGCCAACATTATGTCCAACAATCACTCGCGACTTTTGCGGATTTCCAAATGGTATCAGATGGCACTTATCCTCTTCCCCGCAGTCCCCAACCAACCACGGTGATAGCCAAGCGTACCAAGCATCCTTGCTCGCCGCACACGCCATGATCGCATATGGCGCAACTTTGTATAGAACTTCAACGTCAAATACAACCGCGTCCTCCATTGGTGCCTCAACATGCTCAGAAGTAGATGCCCCGTCAGGGCCAACGGTATACCTCGTCCATCCAGACCTGAACTTCCATTTGGTAGGCTGATTCGGTATCTGCTCGAGGGAAAAACTTTTAGCCATAGAGAGATATGGCTCTGACATTTCCATCCCAAGTTTAGTGAAATGTTCGTCCAGAGTATCCCCCTGCAATTCAGGCAAATTGAAATCGATTGGTGGAGTTGTGTCTGAGGTCTTCCCATAAAGATCATGGCGATTCAAATGTTCCCGAGCAAGTTCGACCAGCTCACGCGGTGGAGGCACGGATCCCTTTTTAAATATCTGGGAGTGTAATCGGGCAGACAATTGTTGGACCCCTAACTCATTGAAGCGGGCTTCTGTCGAACGTCAGCAAATAGAGAAATCTTTACACAAATGAATGCTATGTACCAGCCGGTGGGCCTTCCTCTAGTCTCTCTTTCGCTATCGCCCCACCGATGGTAGCAGCTGAATATCTCCGTGGAGTGAACAGTAGCCTTGGGGTAGCAATTGCACCGCAGCAACCTGATAGACATCCGGAAGGGAAACGAAGAGTTGTTCGACTATTTTTGCATAACCGCAAAGACCTAATGGAAGGAAGCATATCGTTAGGCGAAAGGCCAGTGATCCAGCACTGTACGATGCGTCGAAGAAGCCCCGAATATCTTAGCCCTTGTTTGCAATTATGTATATCGTTTATTCAATAGTAAAATGAAAGTCGCTATAATATATCGAGGAATAAAACGGACGGTGTAGGGTATGGTAGGAGTAGGGCACAAGGGTTGAAGGAAGAATTGGACAGAATTGCTGAAGTCCTCAAAGCAGATCAGACGAAGAGTAGGACAAATATCCCATCTCGCGTGCAAAATGGGGAGAGGGTGGAGAACAATTGTCTTTCCGCGAGGACGGTCAGAAGGGGCAAGAAATGACAGTGCCAAGAGGTAATCGAATTTTCGACCTCCAGCCACACTCTGGACGGGAGTTTATGGATACTGGCCCTTCATTGCAGAGGGAGGGGGGGTTTCTAACTCCCTTCTCAGGCTCTTCGAGTGGCAGTCTAGGGCACACTAGCATCCCGAAAGAAGGAGTGGGAGAAAGTGGGGTTCAACTGCTCACCAGATCTGAAGATATTCGATTCGCGGGTATGCTGTTGATCAATTCGGTTCAGTTGACTGCTGTAGCCGTGGGGCTAGGATGGTTTAATAAGGCTTTTGCACCCTTTCTTTCGATGCGCCGCTCTGGAGTGCTGATGATTTCATGTTTAAAAATTTAATGGTCCAAATTTCGCGAGACCACACATGGTGGGTATAAAGGAGGTTTTAGGGTTATTCACCCTCTTTGAATAGACACTCGCTAGGATTATTTTATTTTAGCGTGGTGGCTGGGAAAACGGTTCTTCCGTTGAGAACTACGGTATCTCCCGTCTCCAGAATAGGCAGGTAAGGTACCGTATGGTACGGTAGCCTGGCTTATCAAGGCGAGTGAGATAGTATGAGCGCAGCACATAGCTGAGCACCTAAAACAGAATTCGACCAGTTGGCCAACAACCAGGCAACAGGATTTCCAAGATAATAGGGTTCCGCTGGCCGACCCGTGTGATTGCATTATCTCCTTAAACTTTAGTCACCGCTCAACTGCACCAAACCACCGCCATACAGAACAAACGGCCTACCGAGCGTATTCGAGCCCGCCCACCCCATCCCGAGTTTACCCACCCAGTTTATTCACCCAGCCCACTCATTCAGTGCCTCAGAGAATAAAGAAATAAAACACCCTTACATACCCTATATACACCTAGCCTACCATACAATGGTCCCACCATGTTGACCACCACTAATGTAGTACTTAGTGGGTAACAATCGAAAGAAGAGAAAACGAAGGATTGCTTCCCCCTACAATATGCGAAAGATGGAAGTGAGGGAACAAAGATAAGAAAAGGAAAGAAAGCGGAATCGATAGCCTAACTTCTCACTACATCTAGTATTCTGCCATTTCCTATAACTCCACTAGAGTCCGCGGAGTCGTTTCGGTGGGAGCCTGGGGGATTGAACGGCTGGTTTGCTCTCTGCCACCAAATTCAGAGATTAAATCTACAATAGATGCTGGTTTAAACGTACCCCTAGCGGCTCTTGTTCAGGATTACCGAACCCCCGCCCGACTCGGCCCCCTATCCCCGATGCCCCAAATTCGCTAAGTCCCTCAGGCGCCCTAAGGCTAAGCAGCATCACCTATGGGAGCTCGCAAGATGCCCCCAGGCCTGGAGTCGTCGATTTCTGAGATGTCGACCGGCTCTTAGCGTCCCAATCTTTCGTTTGACCCAATAATAGGTCCTAGCCCTGTGCCCAGACATCCCCATTCGCTGGCTTCCGAGATGCTAGTCCGGGATGATACTCGTAAGGCCGAAGCCGAGATGTCACTGATGACCCGGCCATCACCGAGCCCGCAGTAGGTCCTGGGCCTTTAGTCGTCGTACGCGGGCTCCCAATTAATGAATCATTGGCCATCGCGGGACTCCCAGCACCAAATGAGGTCGGAACAGTCCGTCGACCCTGACCTCCTAGTAAATTATTAGCTGCTTTTGGACTGGCAGATGGGTGTTTCTGCGTTCTTGTGGTCTTTTCCATTGTTGTTCCTCTAGCAGCCCCAGAGCATCGAGGCGGCGGCCTAGTCCCAGGTATTATTCTCCCTGTGAGCGATTCAGTGCTAGACTTCCTGGCCATTGCAACAATGTCATCGAGTTCCCCATCTTCGCTAGAGATTTGAGCCTTCATCAAATGTATATCAGTTTTGGCGTGTAGGTCTTTCATAACAGGAACACGTGGAATATATTCGAATTCCTTAAAATCCATTTCCCGGGCCGCCTCCGGCCGAAGCAGCGACTCTTCCTTCTCAAGAAGTTGGGAAATATCTAAGGACTCGCCAGGACTGATTCCATTTGGATTGGTAGGCGTTATACAATCCATATCCACCTCTTTGCGAAAGACATGATCGATGTCAACAGCAGAAAAGAAGGCACAGGACTAGACACAAAAAAGTCAGTTTCCACTCTTCAGTATGGGCTCACACTTAGCGAGCGAGTAAAATCGTACTTGAGGGAGATCATTAATCCCTATTTGCTCCGAAAACATAGCCCGAGTCCACACATTCGCTACCTGCAGCGCCATAGCAGCTCTGTACTTGTCTTTATCTTTAACCAGGTACCTGATCTCGTCGTGGACTGTGATCACTAATCTCGCATCTAGATCAAACTTCCTAATCAAATAGTCCATGGCCACAATCAACAAATGCAAGTAATCCACTCCAGAACTCTGAATCGCCCAGTTTATCCGCGATGTCAAAAATCCATTTCTAGACAAGTTTTTCCTCATTAAAGCTTCTGTTATCCCTGCGCCTAAGACAGGTGTCCGCGGCCGTTCCTGGTTGGCAAACTCTTCGAGGGTGTTAAAGACAAAGCTCTCAGTCCCGCCACGCCAAAACCGTCGGGCGCTCAATGGCTTGCGCAGAGTCTGTTGACCTTTGGTCTTCGAATAAAGATTTGTCGCAATTTTTGCACACTCGGCATCTATAAATGTTGGATTGAAACCTCGTAGGAGCGTCGAAGTAAAATTGACTCCGGCACCGTATATCCGCCCATAGTTGAAGATCTTCGCGTCATCTCGCGAGATACCTAAGATCTTCGCAGTCTTAGAATGTAGGTCCGTCCCATTAGCTTTAGTTCCTTCGAGTGTCATGAACCCAAGAGCATTTCCACCATGTATCCCGAACTGAGCATCACCAAGAAGACTAGCAATCCAAAGCTCTTGGGAATCAACATCGGCTCCAACAAACGCATATCCCGGCGGCGCAATAACTTTTGCTTTCAATTCTGACCCAAGGCGGTTTTTCTTTGGATTGCTGGCCGTCAACCACGTCCTTTCCACTGCCCTCCTTGTAACGGTGCCCATAGGTATCAACTGGGGCAAGATAATCCCAACTTCATCCGGGTCTTCCCCTTCTATTTCCACGCCCTTCATTTCATCTCCCCCTGCTGCACACTTAAGATCGCTCTGATAAACAACCATTTGTGACCGTATTCTTTCCCTTGCCGAGATCCAATACGAGCATGCAGCATTCATCTCCAAAGCTTCTCTTGCAAGCGGATATTCGGATGATAACGTTTGCGATTCGAAATACTGAAGAAAACTCTTGGCCAATGGCATTTCACATCGACGCGCCGGGCCATCCTTGTGCGGAAGCTTATAATAGACGTTGTCGATATCGTTACGGATCGCCTCGTTCTTCTCATCAGACAAATCGCACTGGACAAGTGGCGAGCTCTTATACTTCTCCGCTTCTTCACGAGAAACCCTAAATGTCCATCCAAACCTTTCCGTCCATATCAGAGGATGCTTGTCCCATCGCAGTCTGAGCAGGATTGGGGAAATTCGAGACCGAACGGAAAGGTTGATAGGGGAACTTTCCTTCCGAAAGAGATTTTTATACCATTTAGGCATTCCAGGCATCTTCTGTTTGGCTGGTCTCGGTACCGTTTCTCCCTTTTTCAGCTTGAGATACCTGATCTCCTGCCCTGTCCAGTCAAGCTGCCTTAGCCATTCATCATTCTCATAAACCTCCGGCTTGTCTTTCATCTCCAGCGCCAGTTCCGCGAGTTCCACCAGGCGCCTTTTCACACCGTCTGAGATCTGCTGGTAAGCCTCCTCGGCGTCTTTGATATATCTACCCCAAGATCTATTGACCGGGAGTATGACCGAAGAAAGATGGCGTAGAGCGGCGAAACTGACCGGATGCGAACAAACCCGCAAAAACTTCGGCAGCACCTTCCGATAAATCTTATGCGTGGCAGCGACATCTTGGGCGCAATAGTTCAGAAGCTTACTCACGTTTTCCAAAACATCATGCACACTTTCTCCCCCAAATTGGTCTCGCTCCCCCTTATCGAGTTCGATACCACAATGAAACTTAGCCACATCCCGTAACGAATTTATTGAGCTTCGCCGAACCCACAATTCCTCCTCATCCTCAATCAGACCCGCATTCAACATTGCCCGAAAGTCGCCCCCGTGGTTCTCCTTCTCAGCCCTTTCCCTAAGCTCCTTGTTTTTCTTATGCTTCATCCATGCTGGTCTCTGGCGTGAACACATCCCGTTCACTGCGATATGTAAGGACATTGTATCGAGGAAATAATTTCTCGATCGTACCAAATCGTATTCCTCCTTAACCCGCGCTCTATCATAGCCAACATTATGCCCAATAATCACTCGCGGCTTTTGCGGATTTCCAAATGGTATCAGGTGGCACTTATCCTCTTCCTGGCAGTCCCCAACCAACCGCGGTGACAGCCAAGCGTACCAAGCACACTTGCTTACCGCGCACGCCATGATCGCATATGGCGCAACTTTGTACAGAACTTCAACGTCAAATACGACGGCGTCCTCCACGGGTGCCTTAACAGGACAAGAAATAGGTGTTCCGTCAGGACCAACAGTGTACCTCGTCCATCCAGACCAGAACTTCCATTTGGTAGGCGGATTCGGTATCTGCTCGAGGGAAAAACTTTTAGCCATAGAGAGATATGGCTCTGACATTTCCATCCCAAGTTTAGTGAAATGTTCGTCCAGAGTATCCCCCTGCAATTCAGGCAAATTGAAATCGATTGGTGGAGTTGTGTCTGAGGTCTTCCCATAAAGATCATGGCGATTCAAATGTTCCCGTGCGAGTTCGACCAGCTCAGGCGGTGGAGGCACGGATCCCGTTTTAAATATCTGGGAGTGTAACCGGGCAGATAGTTGTTGGACTCCCAACTCATTGAAGCGGGCTTCTGCCAAATGTCAGCAAATTGAGAAATCTTTTACGCAAAAGAGCGCTATATACCAGCCGGTGGGCCTTCCTCTGGTTCCCCCCCCGCCACCACCTCATCGATAGTAGCAGTTGAATATCTCCGAGGAGAGAACAGTAGCCTTGGGGTAGCAATTGCACCGCAGCAACTTGATAGACATCCGGAAGGGAAACGAAGAGTTGTTCGACTATTGCTACACTGCAAAGACCTAATGGAAGGGAGCATATCGTCAAGTGAAAGGTCAGTGATCCAACACTACACGATGCGTCGAAGAAACCCCGAATATCTTAGTCCTTGTTTGCAATTATGTGTATCGTTTATTCGCCAGCAAAATGAAAGTCGCTGTATCGAGGAATAAGACGGATGGTGTGGGGTACGGCGGGAGTGGGATGAAAAGGTCGGAGAAAGGAATTGGACAGAACTGTTGAAGCCCTCATGAAAGCTGATCAGACGAAGAGTAGGACGAGTATTTCATCTGGCGTGCAAAATGGGGAGAGGGTGGAGAATAATTGTCTTTCCGCAAGTACGGTACGGGCAGAAGGGGCAGGAAGTGACGATGCCAAGAGGTTGGAGAATTTTCGACCTCTAGCCACACTCTGCACGGAATTTACTGGCCTTTCATTGCAGAGGGAGGGCGGTTTCTGGCCCCCTTCTCAGGCTCTTTGAGTGGCGCTCTAGGGCGCACATTAGCACCCAAAAGACGGAGTGGGAGAAGTAGAAGTGGAGTTCCGCCGCTCACCAAACCGGAAGATATCCTCAGGTAGGTTGAACTAAGACCTCTCATAGCCATGGCTCTTTTTTCTCTCTCTTCGATTCGCGGGTATGCTATTGATTGCGGTAGCCATGGTGCCGAAAGTGTTTTATCGCCTTGAACCCTTTCTTTCGATGCGCGGCTCTGGAGTGCTGATAATTTCATGTTTAAGGGCCTGTTCGGTATATCTTGAAAATAAATGCGTTCGACACTGTTTTTTTTGTTTCTAAGGCAACCTGATCAGATCACGAGACCATAATCTAATTTCCCAAAGAACCCTAGACAAGATAGAATTTTCCCATATCATACCAAATCTAATCATTACTATAATACTGTTCAGGGCAAGAATATTTACTTTCTCCATTTACCCTAAACCATAACGTTACTCCAGGAAATACTGGATTAAAAAAATACCACAGGATTTGTAGCTGCCGAACAGGCGGCCTAAAAATGTAGGGGCTGTTTGGCACGACGTAGTTGGACTTTCGAACCATGGCTTGAACGCTTATTTAATCTATTTGGACCAATCAAAGCCCTCTAATCGATTACAAATTGTCCCAATCCATGCTTTGAAAGTCCAACTACGTCGCACCAAACAGCCCCTTATCGATCCAAATGTTACGAGTTACGAGACCGCAGTGGATTTAAAGAAGGGTTTAGGGTTATTACAAGTCCCAGGGGGTATGTTTTCGTACATCCTCGATCACTCCTACAACCCCAGCGATTGAAATCTCACCTCCTTGTGACGTGTCATATCTTTCCAGTGGGCGAATCAGGGTCCATGGAGTCTTTCTCACGATGGCTTCATGAGTCTTTAACACCTTGGTGTATCGACTTCTTTTGGGAAAGTCTTCTTGTTAACAAAGATTTAGTTCGCTTTTTCATCGTTTCCATCAACACTTTATAGTTTACCTCGATGTTCTTTACGAATCCTCTCGGTTTACGTTTTCCCTGGGGGCTGGCCTATTAGTAGGCTGGTCAGGCGTGTAGGACGCGGGTAAGGGGGTGGCTTAGTCTTGTGGCTTGGGCCGGCGCATGTGGTTGTGGCGCATGGGAGGAACGATGTGGCTTGGTTGAGGAGTGTGGCTTGGGTTTTGGGAGTGGCTTGGTTAAGGAGTGGCGTTGGTTTGGTGTGGCTTTGGTTAAGGAGTGGTGTTGGGATAGGAGTGGCTTGCATTAGTGTCAAGAATGGGGGGGGTTGCCCATTACAAGCGGCCCAACTCATGGCGTTGGTGCTCGGTCAGGTGGTGTTGGAGTGATGGTTTTGGTTTAGGAGGACCGGGAGGACGATATCGCACCCATACCGGGGAGATCTATCGAACCGCGCCGCTAGAATGGCAGGGGGTTGGATCCGGTTGTTGGTTAGGCGGTGGAGTTGTATCTCGGTCAACACTATCTTTGAGAGTTTCCTATGTGCTCATGATATTTTAGGTTTCGAGTCTCCGGGATGGTTTATGGAATACCATATCTATATCATAGACCATGGCGCGGATGAGACAATAGTCGCTGGAAGGGGAGGGGGTGGAGGTGGCCTGCTTGACTGCCATAAAATTACCTAGGGGAGGCTCAGAGCGGAAAGTGGTAGCGGTGGAGGTTGTTTATTTCTTTGGAGGTTACGTTTTCATGATGGTTAGGAAAAGGACTGGAAAGTGGTCAGAGGGGCTGATTCCGAAAAGACGTCGGCGATACCAAGCTTGCAGTTGGGCTAGTAGGTTTCGGTTCTAGGTATTGTACCGCAGATGGAGGTTCTTACCGGTTGATTGGACGGGTTTTGGTGTTCGGCAGATATCCACATTGTGATACAGAAAGCCGTTTAGTTATTTGATGCCGTTAGTCATGAGCCGGCGTGCTATAGAGGAGTGATGTCCTTGCGGGGCGTCGGCCACGGCCGCTATGGAGAGTAGTTAGCAAATAAAAAAAAGTTTACAAAAAAAAAAAAAAGTTCTCGCACATCCACCGTGTCTCTTACACCTCCAGCGATTGAAATTTCAACTCCGAGTGACTCGTCACATTCTGGGTTTTGACCAACCAGGATCCTTGGGAACCATCTCACGATTGCCTCAAGTCTTTATTCTTTCAGGAGTAATCCTCTAAGTCTTTATCGTTTTTAAGAGATAATTTATCTCTTTCATCTAAGTCCCTCATCTTCCCATAGTACTATTTTATTAGGAACAGATAGCTAAGTGAGGTTCTACTTTTTTTCCGGCTACTAAGGTAGCTAGAACGGGTTTGGTGATAGGAGAGTTGGTTGAGAAGTTGATGGTAATGGAAAAGGAGATTGATCATCTTCGGCATCATGTTTCGGTGCTTTCCAAGAGGAATCATTGTCTGGTGTTGGAGGCGAAGCAGAAAGAGGAGGAAGGAGAGGGGGTGGCTGAGGCTGTGGCTTTCGCTATGGCAAGTGCAGTGGTGGTGGCTGACCCGATAGAGGTGGCACACACTGTGGCTGCTGTAGCGGAAGTTGTGGCTGAAAGCGTGATAAGCGAGGGGAAGCAGGTGAGTCGGGCTGTTATGTGGCTACCTGAAGTTGTCTCGGTAGATGTAGGTAGTAAGAGAAGAAGAGTTGAGGAAGAGGTGGATCCGGATGAGGATGTGGTGGTGGAGGTAGGAGGAGGAGAAATCATAGTCGCGCCTTGGGGACCAGCGGTTGATAGTGGTAGATTAGCGGTGTGGGGTGTAGGAGACTCAGTTCCGATGGGACCGAGGAATGTAGGAAGAGGAGGGTTTTACGTGAGGGGTCGGGAATGGGGGGGGTCACCCATTGCAAGTGGCCCAACTCATGGTGTCGGTCCTGGTGGATACGGTTACAGACTGGAGGGAAGAGGGAGAGGTAGAGGTTATGGGTTTAGGAGGCAGTAGGAGTTGCCAATAACAGGTTTCCGGAGAGGTTCGATTACCCCCAATACACAGGAGCGCTCGAGGTTAACCAGGCTATGATTATGCTACCGTTCCAGAGGAGGATACCCGGTGAAAATTGAAATCTAGAGGGCTGGGAGTTTTATCTGTTTGACTTCGGGGAGGCTGAGAGTGGTGTTTTTTCCAGTGTATTTTTGTTATTTTCTAATTATTTAGGGTATCGTGGGCTGGACCAGGTGATGCTTTCTGGAGACAGGCTGGTTAGGAGAGTATGGGATTTCCTTACGACTAGGTTCCGGCTATTGGTTTTGAGGCGATTTTACCAGCTGAGTCTGTCCCTGAGGAAAGGAATTCGGGTGTTTTTGGATTTTGGTCAAAGGATCAGTGAGGCGACGATGTTGGATATGGGCAGACAGCCGAGATGTGCTACAGAAAGCCCGCAGAGTCAGAATCTTTGTAGTAGTTATTTGTGATTTAGCTAGGCAAATGATAAGACCGAAAAGTTTACAAAAAAAATAAAATAAAATAAAATGTTTTCGTACACTCCAACAAATACAGGGGTGCCTAAGACATGAATTTTCTTGGGTAGAAAAACACTAGAGAACAAGCAGCAAACAAAATGAATTGTAAGAACACTAAGAAAAAATTTAAAAAATAAGAGGAAGAGAGATAAGCATATAAGGATAAGTTGTGAATATATATAAATGTAAAAAAAAAATGAACTCCTGCTTAGCCTTTAATATCCATAATCGATTGTTGTGTTTCTAAGTTTTACTGTTCGGTATTTTGTCTTCTCTTGCTCTCATTTAGTTAATTGCTTGGCGTTGGCTGTACGAAAACAACCCCCCTGTGCCTTGTAAAACCTCTTGGAATGGACACTCACGCCAAGATTATTCCATCTTAGCATGGTACTCGAGTATCATAGCTCGGAAAATAGTTCTTCCATTAAGAACCATCTCCAGTCTCCGGAATACCGTAGGCAAAGGCAGCCTGGCTTGCTCATGCGAGTGAGATAGTGTGAGTGGCCACACCTGGCTTCGCCTGAAGCCGCTTTCCATAATATCGCCCCACAAATACCAGAATTTAGTTCGATTGTTGCCACCCAGCTGGCACTACTTTTGGCATGATAATTGATTCCAGAGCTTCAAAGCACGCTAGGCTAGCAGCTACAACATCTAGGTTATGATGCTCGCGTGGCTAAGTTGACGATGGACACCGTAAACAGAAATCGACCAGTTGGCCAACCCGGCAACAGGATTCCCAAGATCTTTGGTTCCTGCTTGTCGGTTTATGCGATTGCATTACCGGTATCTCCTTGAATTCTAGCCACCGCTCAACTGCACCAAACCACCGCCATGCAGAACAAACGGCCCACCGAGAGTATTCGAACTCGCTCACCCGATCCCGAGTTTACCCACCCAGTTTATTCACCCAGTCCACTCATCCAGTGCTTCAGAGAATAAAGAAATAAAATACTTTACATACCGGTATCTACATAAGTTACACATAGGTTACTATACAATGGCCCACTATATTGACTACCACTAACGTAGTACTTCGTGAGCAACAATCAAGAGGAGAAAACAAAGGATTGCTCTCCCTCCCACAATGTGCGAAAGATGGGAGTGAGGGAACAAAAATAGGAAAAGGAAAGAGAACGGAATCAATAGTCCAACTTCTCACTACATCCGGTATTCTGCCTTCTCCCATAACTCCACTAGAGTCCGCGGAGTTGTTTCAGCGGGAGCCTAGGAGATTGAAGGATTTGCTCTCTACCACCAAGTTCAGAGATTAGATCTACAATAGATGCTGGTTTAAACGTACCCCTAGCAGCTCTTGTTTAGGACTACCGAACCCCTACCCAACCCGACCCCCCACCCACTACCGCCCCAACCTCGCTAAGCCCCTTAGACGCACTGGAGCTAAGTGACGCCACCCGCGGGAGCTCGCAAGGTGCTCCCGAGCTGGGAGTCATCGATTTCTGAGATGCCGACCGGCCCTTAGCGTCCCAGTCTTTTGTTTTACTCAATAATGGGTTCTGGCCCTGCACCCAGACGTCTCCATTCGTTGATTTCCGAGGCGCTGGTCTGGTATGGTAGGGTCGGGATTGAGATGCTACTGATGGCTTAGCGATCGTCGAGCCCGTGGCAGTTCCCGGGCCTTTAGCCGTCGTACGCGGGCTTCCAATTAATGAACCATTGGCCGTCGTGGGACTCCTAGCACCAAATGAGGTCGGAACAGTCCGTCGATCCTGACCTCCTGGTAAATTATTAGCTGCTTTTGGACTGGCAGATGGGTATTTCTGCGTTCTTGTGGTCTTTTCCATTGTTGTTCCTCTAGCAGCCCCAGAGCATCGAGGCGGCGGCCCAGTCCCAGGTATTATTCTCCCTGTGAGCGACCCAGTGCCAGATTTCCTGGCCATTGCAACAATGTCATCGAGTTCCTCATCTTCGCTACAGATTTGAGCCTTCATCAAATGTATATTAGTTTTGGCGTGTAGGTCTTTCATAACAGGAACACGTGGAATATATTCGAGTTCCTTAAAATCTATTTCCCGGGCCGCCTCCGGCCGAAGCAGCGACTCTTCCTTCTCAAGAAGTTGGGAAATATCTAAGGACTCGCCAGGACTGATTCCATTTGGATTGGTAGGCGTTATACAATCCATATCCACCTCTTTGCGAAAGACATGATCGATGTCAACAGCGGAGAAGAAGGCACAGGACTAGACACAAAAAAGTCAGCTTCCACTCTTCAGAATGGGCTCACACTTAGCGAGCGAGTAAGATCGTACTTGAGGGAGATCATTAATCCCTATTTGCTCCGAAAACATAGCCCGAGTCCACACATTCGCTACCTGCAGCGCCATAGCAGCTCTGTACTTGTCTTTATCTTTAACCAGGTACCTGATCTCGTCGTGGACTGTGATTGCTAATCTCGCAGCTAGATCAAACTTCCTAATCAAATAGTCCATGGCCACAATCAACAAGTGCAAGTAATCCACTCCAGAACTCTGAATCGCCCAGTTTATCCGCGATGGCAAAAACCCATTTCTAGACAAGTTTTCCCTCATTAAAGCTTCTGTTATCCCTGCGCCTAAGACAGGTGTCCGCGGCCGTTCCTGGTCGGCAAACTCTTCGAGGGTGTTAAAGACAAAGCTCTCAGTCCCGCCACGCCAAAACCGTCGGGTGCCCAATGGCCTGCGCAGAGTCTGTTGACCTTTGGTC
This sequence comes from Tuber borchii, assembly GCA_003070745.1. Classification (NCBI taxonomy): domain Eukaryota; kingdom Fungi; phylum Ascomycota; class Pezizomycetes; order Pezizales; family Tuberaceae; genus Tuber; species Tuber borchii. Next base: position 267,476 of record NESQ01000044.1, read on the forward strand.
TTCGAATAAAGATCTGTCGCAATTTCTGCACACTGGACATCTGTAATCATTGGATTAAACTCTCGTAGGAGCATCGAGGCAAAATTGACCCCGGCGCCGTATATCCGCCCATAGTTGAAGATCTTCGCGTTGTTTCGCGAGATACCTAGGATCTTCGCAGTCTTAGAATGTAGGTCTGTCCCATTAGCTTTAGTTCCTTCGAGTGTCATGAACCCAAGAGCATTTCCACCATGTATCCCGAACTGAGCATCGCCAAGAAGACTAGCAATCCAAAGCTCTTGGGAATCAACATCGGCTCCAACAAACACATATCCTGGCGGCGCAATGACCTTTGCTTTCAATTCTGACCCAAGGCGGTTTTTCTTTGCATTGCTAGCTGTCAACCACGTTCTTTCCACTGCCCTCCTTGTAACGGTGCCCATAGGTATCAACTGGGGCAAGATAATGCCAAATTCATCCGGGTCTTCTTCTTCGTTTCTCATGTCCTTCATTCCATCTGCCTCTGCTGCACACTTAAGATCGCTCTGATAAACAACCATTTGTGACCGTATTCTTTCCCTTGCCGAGATCCAATACGAGCATGCAGCATTCATCTCCAAAGCTTCTCTTGCAAGCGGATATTGAGATGATAACGTTTGCGACTCGAAATACTTAAGAAAACCCTTGGCCAATGGCGTTGCGCATCGAGATGCGGGGCCATCCTTGTGCGGAAGCTTGTAATAGACGTTATCGACATCGTTACGGATCGCCTCGTTCTTCTCATCAGACAAATCGCACTGGACAAGTGGCGAGCTCTTATACTTCTCCGCTTCTTCGCGAGAAACTCTAAATGTCCATCCAAACCTTTCCGTCCATATCAGAGGATGCTTGTCCCATCGCAATCTAAGCAGGATTGGGGAAATTCGAGATCGAACGGAAAGGTTGATAGGGGAATTTTCTTTCCCAAAGAGATCTTTATACCACTTAGGCATTCCAGGCATCTTCCGTTTGGCTAGCCTTGGTACCGTTTCTCCCTTTTTCAGCTTGAGATACTTGATCTCCTGCCTTGTCCAGTCAAGCTGCCTTAGCCATTCATCATTCTCATAAACCTCCGGCTTGTCTTTTATCTCCAGCGCCAGTTCCGCGAGCTCCACCAGGCGCCCCTTCACACCTTCCGAGATCTGCTGGTAGGTTTCCTCGGCATCCTTAATATATCTGCCCCAAGATCTGTTGACCGGGAGTATGACCGAAGAAAGATGTCGTAGAGCGGCGAAACTGACCGGATGCGAACAAACCCGCAAAAACTCCGGTAGCACTTTCTGATAAACCTTATGCGTAGCAGCGACATCTTGGGCGCAATAGTTCAGAAGCTCATTCACGTTTTCCAAAACATCATGCACACTTTCTCCCCCAAATTGGTCTCGTTCCCCCTTATCGAGCTCGATACCACAATGAAATTTAGCCACATCCCGTAACGAATTTATCGAGCTTCGCCGAACCCACAATTCCTCCTCATCCTCAATCAGACCCGCATTCAACATTGCCCGAAGGTCATCCCCATGGTTCTCCTTCTCAATCCTTTCCCTAAGCTCTTTGCTTTTCCGATGTTTCATCCATGTTGGTCTCTGGCGTGAACACATCCCGTTCACTGCGATATGTAAGGACATTGTATCGAGGAAACAATTTCTCGACTGTGCCAAGTCGTACTCCTCCTTGACCCGTGCTCTATCAAAGCCAACATTATGTCCAACAATCACTCGCGACTTTTGCGGATTTCCAAATGGTATCAGATGGCACTTATCCTCTTCCCCGCAGTCCCCAACCAACCACGGTGATAGCCAAGCGTACCAAGCATCCTTGCTCGCCGCACACGCCATGATCGCATATGGCGCAACTTTGTATAGAACTTCAACGTCAAATACAACCGCGTCCTCCATTGGTGCCTCAACATGCTCAGAAGTAGATGCCCCGTCAGGACTAACGGTGTACCTCGTCCATCCAGACACTGACTTCCATTTAGTAGGCGGCTTCGGTATCTGCCCGAGGGAAAAACTTTTGGCCATAGAGAGATATGGCTCTGACATTTCCATCCCAAGTTTAGTGAAATGTTCGTCCAGAGTATCACCCTGCAATTCAGGCAAATTTAAATTGATTGGTGGAGTTGTGTCTGAGGTCTTCCCATAAAGATCATGGCGATTCAAATGGTCCCGAGCAAGTTCGACCAGCTCAGGCGGTGGAGGCACGGATCCCTTTTTAAATATCTGGGAGTGTAATCGGGCAGACAATTGTTGGACCCCTAACTCATTGAAGCGGGCTTCTGTCGAACGTCAGCAAATAGAGAAATCTTTACACAAAAGAATGCTATATACCAGCCGGTGGGCCTTCCTCTAATTTCTCCTTCGCCCTCGCCCCACCGATAGTAGCAGTTGAATATCTCCGAGGAGTGAACAGTAGCCTTGGGATAGCAATTGCACCGCAGCAACTTGATAGACATCCGGAAGGGAAACGAAGAGTTGTTCGACTATTGTTGCATAACTGCAAAGATCTGATGGAAGGAAGCATATCGTCAAGTGAAAGGTCAGTGATCCAGCACTGCACGATGCGTCGAAGAAGCCCCGGATATCTTGGCCCTTGTTTGCGATTATGTATATCGTTTGTTCAATTGTAAAAATTTAATGAAAGTCGCTGTATCGAGGAATAAGACGGATGGTATGGGGTACGGCAGGAGTGGGATGAAAAGGTCGGAGAAAGGAATTGGAGAGAATTGTTGAAGCCCTCATGAAAGCTGATCAGACGAAGAGTAGGACGGGTATCTCATCTGGCGTGCAAAATGGGGAGAGGGTAGGGAATAATTGTCTTTCTGCGAGTACAGGCGGAAGAGGGCAGGAAATGACGGTGCCAAGAGGTGGGAGAAGTCCCGACCCCCATGCCACACTTTGCACGGAGTTTACCGGGCCCTTCATTGCGCTAAGCGCAGAGGGAGGGGGTTTCTATTGTACCCAATTTCTCCCTTTTTCTCCTTCTCAGACTTGCCCCTCCCCGGTATGAGACCGGTATGATATTTGGTTTGGCATCGACCATTCCCTTTATTGCACAAACACGCACCCACTAGCTGAACGAGACGAAGAAAAGTCATTCTATTCTGCACTCGCATCGCCCCGCGCACCACACGAGTGAAGTGCTTCCCAAGCCGCAAAGTTCACCCTCATTCCAAACGCCTCGTAAACCTCTGTCGCAGCAAAACCCACCACAATACCGGTACAACCGCACATCAAAAGCCGCTGCCACAGTAAATCAAAAAAAAAAAAAAAATTAATAATTATGTAATATTCTCATAGATGCGTTATCCTATATAGACCGGATCATGGGTATGATATGAGCTTGTGTCAATAGAAAACCCATTGTTGGGCATTTCAGTTGTAAGTAGGAAAATGCATTGCAACCTGAGTGACCACAGAAACACTTTTTATGAAATCACTTCCTTTTCCTTAACTGTACCTTTACAAAGCTACTACACAATCAAAAAAAACCATAATATTAATCTAAAACTAGGAAAATTTAATTCAAAGTCACCAAGCTTGATGTATGAAGTTGAATTCTGAAAAAAAGAGTTTATTTGTATAGTCTTATAGCTATTTTTGCAGGTAAAGGAGTGTATTTCTTTCATAAGTTACATTGTCCCATCTCTCAATAATATTACATAAGCCAGTTATTTGTGAATGGTATTTTGCAACAGTAATCTTTAAATCTGAATAACTCAATAAGCAATAGTGGTTTAGCTGTTATAATTGAATCTACAAGTACGTAGATAGCTAAAGTTATTTTATATGGTAAAAATAAATTTCACCAGTATTTTGTTTTTTCTACATAAACATGGCTACAGAGGTCGTTTGTGGCTAAATAATATTTTCTGAGCTGCTGAACATATACTCTAGATGTCTAGCTAGGTGGCTAGGCTTAAATAAATTATTTGGGGTTGAGGCCCGAGAGTGGGTTTTCTATTGACACAGGCTCATATGATAGTTGTTGTCGTTGGGGCTCACAGGGCTTGTGGACAGGACTGCAGCTCGGGAAGTAATGGGACAACGCCATTCCCCTTCAAAAACCAGGGTTATCCGGTATAATCATGAACAAAATTTAATGCAGATATATTCGATCATCTCTGAGAATTATCAACATTGCTTCCAGAAATTTCTTGCCAACTGAGTCGTCGCAAGTTAAAATATGAAGGTAGGTTCTCCTGCGGCGATATATCATAGGAGTGAGTTACTTACCGTCTCTTGCAGCGTCGCGAGATTCTTGAGTCGCGAGAGTGGCTGCATAAAAACAGGGACAGTTGCGTAAAATATGGGAGCGTGCCTGTAACCGAAACAAGACTTAGCCTGAAATAGGAACCGTGACCTTATGACAAACAGCAAACATAGGTCATAGGTTCTGTATGATATGGGACTTGTACGGTACAAGTATTATCAGGAAGCTTAGGGTTCATGCTACCGGTACTCGTAGAATTGATAAGGTTCCAAGTGAGGTTCTGTTATCCTCGCGACGCTGCAAGAGACTGTAACGATGGTATGATACCGGCACTTGCACAGTACCGCACAACACAGCACAGGTACGATACCTAACCAAAGCTATCACCTGTAACATTGGCCAATTGAATCAATGTAACTTAACTGCCAACATTGCCATATTAAGCCCCATATTCGAAATAAGGCACCGGATTCATAATGTCTGCTACGTATCAATGAAAAACCTAGGTGATGATCCAAGAGATCTGATCAGATATATTGCACTCCTTTCCCCCATCTGCTGAGTCTAGCATCTTACGGTGGATAGCCGATACACAGAGAGGATACGGTAGGTTCGCATTACCTCACGCTCCTGATACCGCTGATATTTGGGAGAGCCACCCTGCGCCAGGAGAGGTCAGTCAATGCAGGCGCCTCCTGGAGAAGTATGGAATATATCGAGAACAAATACCGGAGAATCGGTACTAAATCACCCCATCAAAAGAAAGACAATGCATGGATATCATGATTGCAAGAGGTTCTGAGGAAGAAAAAGCGGCCAACCTTCTCATAGCTGTCGCTCTTGTCGAGGGACGGGGTATCATACAGTAGCTTACCCCATGCAACAACAATCTTCCGGTAACCGGCGGCCAGTCTTGTATGATGACTACGATTGTTCAACCTCCGGGGGCCCTTTGCTGGTCAAAAAATGGTTCATGTTATGCAGGGGGAGCAGAGGCTTGGCAGTTCTTTAGAATCCCACGCTGCGGCAGGGCCGATATCGCTTAGCTCATAAGGACTCTCAATCTGCGAACAATGCTCATCCACAACCACCACCAACAGCACTGTTATTGTCTCTCTCACTTCAGATATATCACCCTCTAATCTTCGTAGGGAACATCTTCCTCTCCTTCAACAACAACGACAACAACAGCCATCTCTGAACTAAAAACAAAGATACCACTCTTCTAAACAACTCGTCTCCCTCGCTTCTTCCTTACAGCCTTGCCTATTTGCTTGTCCCCGACGACACTGATGTGGCCCTTCCCACCCCCGACACCACGCTCGTACATCGCTCAAGCACCACCACAAACTCACCTCTCAACACCTCAAACTCGGCCCAACATAGATAGGGCAAATACTCCTGATCTGTTCTGCACAAATTCTCTATCTACTCCTATGGAACAGTATCCCACTCCCCCCGCATTGCCAACCCCAAACACATCCAGAGCCCGAAGAGCCCCACGCCCGGCTGGTACTCTAATCGACTTGACTGATACAATTCCTATCGGCGCCTCGTCAAATACTCAGACCCCACGGGTATTCCCAGCGCCTAAACGACGCAAAACTTCACAATCCCCTACACGTTTCACAAAGATCGAGAAAGTGGACCTGAGCCATGAAGAGGACGATGAGTTCTCTATGAAGAGGAACAGGGAGGAACTATTGAAGGCTCAGGGTGGAGGCGACGACGGGAAACGTAAAGGATTAGCGGGCTTCTCTTGCGTTATCTGTATGGAAGATGAGCCCACAGATTTGGCTGCTACTCCTTGTGGTATGAGAGCACACTACTACAGCGCAACTCCTCGTTTATCTGCCGTTCTTTTTATTTGGAAAATCACTAAACGGACAAAATGGTATCACAGGTCATATGTTTTGCCACCTCTGTCTACACGGTGCGATCAAAGCCTCTACGACCACAACTAACAAGTCCCACGGTCGCTGTCCGGTGTGCCGTGGGAAAGTATCACTCAAGGATGTGGTAGCAATAGAGTTCAAACTCTTATCCAAATCTCAAGGAAAACAGCCAGCAAAGTAACCTCGAAACCCTTCAGGAAGGTTTAACCCAAGCAACTTATTGTATTTTACTTACTTTTACTCAGTTTTGCCCAAAACACCCTTCCACAAGCTCTCCTTTTGTTTGTCACTACCCTTGCTATCCCCTTCTCAGCAGTTAATTTGGGTTTTAGAGCAATGATTTTTTCCCCTTACTCTTCGGATATCTTTCGCTTCCTTGCACCCTTTTTATATCACCTTCTGTATCTTGCATCGGGACAGTTCGGGTGCTGGTATTTGCTTTTGAATTCTCACAATTTTTTCTTTCTGCCCTCCTTCTCCCCCCACTGAATGGTTCACAACCTGGTTCGTAAAGTATTCTATTATATTTCCTGGAACTAGACCGGAGTCTTTTTTTTATCCTGTTTTCATTCTCTCCTTACCTGTACTCTCGGTTTGATAAAAATTGCTTATTCGGAGTAGGTGGATGGTGGTCTACTTTCTTCACTTTACTCTACTTTACCTTATGTTACTCAGAGTGGGTACGGCCCCCTTGTTTTTTCTTCCCTCCACCTTCTGAAAAAGGGTCGGCGTTTTCCGAGGATGTACATATCGAAACATTCGTGTAGGTTTCTTCAAACCACTAGGTGAGCTGGGGTAGCACAATACGAGTCAAATATTTAGGAATGGATTTATTTTTGTTAATGCCAGTTGGCACAATGTTGGTCTTAAGTCACATATAGAGACCAAAACCTTCGCATCATGCGATCTTCCAGGTCGCGAATTATGACCCGCCGCTGTGAGCTAGTCTATTCCCTCGCGATACGGAACGAAACAAGGCTGGCTGTGGGTTCGCTAGTGGAGTACGGTAGTGGAGTGTTGAGAGAGAGAGAGTCTTGTGAAAATATTTATTAGACTATAGGTTAGCCAGGTTCAGCTATTTCATGTTATCCTACTCGTGGTGAGACGAGACTAAGGCCCTCTTTGGCACGCCAGAAAAAAAATGTCATTTTTCTCTCCATAAAATAAAAATTTTAATAAAATTAATGAAGGCGTGTTTGGCACATATCATAAGCTTAGGGATTTTTATATAGGATACAGTACTTGCGCATTGTAAAAGTTTCCGGAAATGTGGGACACCTGGTTGGCACTGACTTAGGTGTAGCCGCATTATATTGAACAGAAGGCGTCAAGCCTGGTCTCTACATTTCCTGAAAGTTTTTCAATTCTCAAGTATCATATTTTTTTTTTGCCTTGAAATCAGCACTATGCTAGTAGAGCAACCTATGACACTTCGATAATTATTATGAGATAGACGCGCCAAGCTGCACTTTTGGGGAATTATTATAATATGATAAAAGCTTTCATAATAATAATATTATATTATTATCATGATGGTTAAAATTTAGGCTCACTTAATTTAGGCCTGACGTTTGGTAAAAAGTTTGGCTTATCATACAATGTATCATAAATTTAAACCCCAGAAATAATGTGAAAATGCTGTCAAACACTGAAAATGGCTAATATGAGCTCTTAAGTCCTGAAAAAATGGGTGAGGCCATCATGATCACCTGTAAAGTTCAGCTATTATGATGACCATAAATAATGGCAACTGCGATCACAATCGCAATTATCATGACTAAGTTACTAATTAAATCTACCGAAGATACAGGCTACCTAGGGAACAAGTTTCCTCTCTTTTGCTTACAGACTTTATGCATTTTTTGTGGTAGAGCAGTATTAAGATGTTATGGCTTAGAACGTACTCATCTTTATTGCACCACCATTTAGCTATCAAAATACGTTGTTGCCAGAAATAGTATTTGTGGGTGATGCAGTCTTCCACCACCATCAATCCTAAGGCATCTATCGATTCCATCCTATTTCACTGTGCGGTCTTAGTGAATAGCGCTGATGGGGTAGACAACTTCACAAGCCACTAGGACACCCCCCCCCCCCACTCAGACAGATGCTAATTGGTTGATTTTCTGTGAGGAAACAGCAGCTGATCTCTTCAATTGCAACTAGTTATCCAATTTTTCACAGGAAACTTTCCTATTCAAGTTTCGTTGCCCGAGTGAGGGGAGTGTCTGAGTGGCTTGTGAAGTCGTCTACCCGCAGCATAAAACAAAACTAGGTTCCAAGTCGCGAGTGACATACCGTATTATCTTGGATAAGCGAGAATGTCTTAGGTCGTCTAAACACCCCTTCTAAGTAAGGCGGCGATTGGTTTTGGTGGCATTTTCTCCAGTCCTCATCCAAATAGGAAACTCCGACTTCCTGAGACAATTCTCTCTTTTTCAAGATAATACGGTAAGGTGAATGACCACTCTGTGGAACCTGCCGCCAAAAGTAGGGTAACCAGTCGAAGCATTAATTATCATACCGGTACTCGAGTACTCTAGTTCCCCACAAACTGGTGAGTTGGAGGGAAAAGCACCAGCGCGTCCTGCAGGGCATCAAATCCAGACTACCCAAACTACACTTGTACCACAATACAAACGACAAGTGCGGTACAAGTGCAGTGTCTCAGCAAGGATCACTCGCAGCCTGTGCAGAAAGACTGTCTGAACGAAAGGCAAACTTCAACTTCCTGCCTGACAACCGTAATTCTCTAATCGCGATAAACAAAAAAGGAAGAAAAAAAAGGGTATTATCCCTTAACTTAAACGGCCAGACTAAGTGGAAGGGCGGTAGCTACAATGAACCCTACTGTGAGAGAAATTATTTTATTGCTTTTCATTCTAAATAGTTTTTTTCTTTTATTCCTGTGTTTTTTCCACTGCCCTTTTTAAATTTCAATCATTGATGTTGCTCTTGGGTGCTCGCGTTGCCATTTAGGTTCGTTAGGTGTTGACCGTCTACTAGTAAGGGATACTCGGGTAGGGATGAAAAAATAGGAAAACTTATACTCGGGTATGAAGGTAAGTGATGGGAAAGACAGGGGTTTGATGTCCCTGTGCTCATGACCATCGGAGGGAAATAAATATTTAATTTGGTAGGCACAACTCTAAGAAGAGTAAAAATCTTTGACATCTCGGACCCTTGTCTTTCCCATCACTAACTTCCACCCCCGAGTATATGGAAAAAACCCCTGCGATTGTCTGAGCGCCCATACAAACCCAAAACTCGTATTTTCGGATACTTCCTGCCTGGGACGAGTAAATGGTCATGTTTAGACTACGGTATAGTGGAGTACCGGTACTTTCTTCCTAAAGCCATCATCCCGCTTTCTGTTGTCTGCCAAGCCCCATTTTTTTTTTCCAAAGTGCTTTCCTCTCGACTTAACTCCCCGGACAATCTTGTTGATCTTTTTTTCCGATTTTTTCATCTCTACCCGAGTACAATGGCCAAAAGAAAAAGGGCACAAACGATTCCCCCGCTTACAAGCGCCGCCGACTCGGCACCGGGTACCTGTTCCCCGGAATCTACAAAGGGAAAGAGTACAAAACCGCCAATCAAAAAACCCAACGCAACGGTCTACGACGCCGTTGCTAGTCGTGTGAATTATGAAGGCATGATAAGTACTGGATACACAGATATGCATGGGGAGTTCCGGCGGCGATCAATGAGAGCCGTACCGGCGGATGAGGTGCTCGCTAGGAGGAAGAACGCGCCTGAGGTGATTCCCTACGGGGAGGAAATGGAGAGGGTATTGCCGGATAGTGTAAGCTTGCTCTGGGAGGGAGGGAGGGAGGGAGGGGCGGAGGGCTAATTTAGAGGGGTTGTGCTAGGATTTATTAATCGCGATACATCAGTACGCTTCGGATTTTTACGAGGCAAATGGCATGGGTCCAGCGAGTTATCGGTCGATGGATGAGACAGCTTTGTTGAGTGTGGGTGGGTTTCAATCCCTTGGTACCGTGGTTGTGATTGAGCTGATTGGATGGGTTGGTGTGTGCGTGAAGGCGTGCTGCTGGAAGAGGCCGTTAGGACTTGTTTAGGGAAAGAAGGCGAGCTTGCGCTTATTGATGAAGAGGCCTTTAATCCGATTGATCCTTATGATGCTCGTAGGCAGAGGTCCTTGGCATATTCACAGAGCCAGAGGGAGGCGGCAAATTCGAAGAGGGAAGAGGGGAGAAGGAAGAAGCGCAAGAAAAGGATCAAGAGTGAGGATGAAGCGGAGAGGGTGGGAGCTAAAGAGCTTGCAGGCGAAGAAGAAGGAATGGTTACAAAAAAAGGGAAGAAGAGAGGCAGTCGAAAGAAAACCAAGAAGCACAGGGAGAAGGACTAGGTCGACCAACAGGTGGCTGAGGGATAGGAAGCAGGGGATGAATAGCGTTGTTGGCGCTTGAAGTGCCTTGTGCCATGCCAATGTGCCCGGCACGGCACTACGAAATGCCAGAGTGTGGTGAGATTAGTTGATGGCATAACCTGGCACAATTCAATTATCATGGACTGGTTTGTGTTATTGAGGAAGCAAATATTAGGGTTTTTCAGTATAGTGAGAACTTACAGGGATTGGAAATGGGGGATATTCAATATTATTTGGGCTTGTAGATAGTTTCTCCTTTTTTTCCTCTTACAAAGTCAGTTTATTTGTACATATATTGAATGGGCCCTTCATAGTGCCGTGCCGGGCACAAACTCTCGTAACTTAGTGCCAACAACACTTGGTATGAAGGTGATACTGTGCTAGTGGTGACCAAGCCGCTCAAGCGAAGACGCGAAGGGGCCCATGACCATAAACGGTGCTCAGCTGAGATGCTATTAACTAGGGGCAAATGGGCGAGTTTAGGGTTACAATATCAATTATTTTATAACATCAATGGCTTCACACTCACTATGTTTACCTGTATTGCGTCGGGCGACTCGGGCCCTTGTAATACCGGTATAGAGCAGTGCTGGACTTGTTGTGGAGCGATCTTGTGTCTTGCGTTTTCAAGTGACACTTATGATATACCTCTTACAAGGCAGTTCACGAAGCCGTCACAACAAGCGTTTAACTATTACCGCTGCTAGTACTGATATAGCGTAACGTATACAGTCTCACCTCGTTACCCCGGATCGCGCTGAGCCGGATACCCCGCTGAGCCGGACAAAACCTCTGACGGCGCTTTGTAGTCATACAATTTCACTCGCTGAACCGGAAAAGGGCAGGTTTCGGATTCGTATGATACCGGTATCCTGGAAAACACCCCCTGGTCTCTATAGAAAGTTCATCTGCTGAGCCGGATTCCTCCATAACTGCCGGAAAAAACTATACCAAAAGGGGAAAGAACCCAGGGCCAGGAATCCAGGCAGTGAAAAGGAATAAAGCAATACCAGCTGGAGGTGTGAGGAGGGACTGTGTTAGAGGATACAGGGCAGGGAAGAAGCCTAGTCTACGGCGCTGTACTAGTCTGTATATGGTGGGCTACTGTAGATAATATAATGGACTACTTGTATGTAGCACTATTCCGTTTCCATCCTTACCCGCTCCGATCCCCTAGTTTTCGTACTTTTATTCCTCAATGGGAACACATCACCTGTTCTCACTCGACATTGGGCTAGGAAGGCAAGCTTCCTTGCGAAGTGGTGCATGAGTTATACAGCAGCCACTCATTTTTTTGTTCGGGTGGGATCAGACTTGCTGAGGAATTTTCGACTCAATACAGTGAACTGGAAGAAGAAATTTTGTTTGAATTCCGTCCTTGCAGGCCTCAGAAAGCACTCGAATCTGGTTAGGTTGAAAAAGTCTGCTTCTGATTGGGTATCTTAAAAACCGATGTTTGGCGTTTATTAAGGAGTTGCAATCGGGGCGTCGTGATCCAAAGTTCATAGCATGTTTGATAACTTTCGTCTTACTCTTACCTTTAGATGAGGTCTTCTCTGGCAAGACAGTTGCCGTAAGGAATTCAGGGAAGGGGATTTGAGCATCTAACTTAAATTCAGAGGTCCAGTTTAATAGGTAATTCACAGCTCAATTCTGGGGATGCCCTTGTGGAATGGTGCGGATTTGGTGCTTGTGTAATTCTCGCGAGAGGCCACCTGGACTCAATTTTTCTATAGTGTGCAAACTATTCGCTTCTAAATCCATCTATTCTACATTAACCCTGTCACTGTTGTGGCGAGTCAGCCCCGTCGATAGCTTTTACAACAATGTCACGCCGTCGCAGTAGGCTACCTTCCACGGCTATCGCTGGTTCTAGTGCTCAGATCTTATCGGTGGATGAGTTTCTGAAGGGAGTATGGCCTCTAGATACCTTTACCTTATAGATACAAGACTGATGGCCTTATTTTAGCTGCACCGAACCCCACGAAGGCAAAAAAACAAACCCACCCAAATAAATCCTCTTTCTACTGCGACAAAAACCATCCCTTTACCCGAAGGGAATCAAGAGGATGACTTTCTCCTCGAGACGCTAGCTGCCCTGGAAAAAGCCGACGAAGAAACCGCTCGGCCGATTACCAAGAGGAGATCGAGGAAATCAGCAATTCTGGGAACCAAGCTCCCAAAAAAGAGGAGAAAGAAGCACCATGTGGCCTATAATTCCCTCGTCCTGTCACGAGATCCCCAGAATGAAAGATTTCTATACTCTAGTGAAGCACAGGAGGATTCCGATCCGGACCCTATCTTGAGCTGTACAACTCAGACAGATAATCCACTTCCAATACTTCTGAAGCCACGTTTTCCGGTGAGTGTTATTCGAGGGAGTATCGTTTCTCCTTGGTCACGGCTTGGTAGAAATCTAGCTGCTGCTGCGGGGGAGGAGGGGCCACGAGTGACCTCTCGTGAGAGGGAGAACTGGGGTGATCGGATTGATAGTTTGCTGGTACCTGGGAAAGCTCCGGCTGGGGCAATTCAAGGAAGGGCACCTTCGCTAAAAGGTGCTTTAGAATTGGTATTTACCATCCTCTTGTAAAACTGTTGTTGAGCTAATAGGAAAAGGTGAGTGGAACAGATCGAGCCGACTCTCCAACCGGACCAAATAGGTTTCCGCATTTTGTCTCCTTTGACTCAGAGCCTACTACCCCGGATCGTTCACCTTCTCAGGATCAAGGTTTGGTCGGCGTAGAGCTAGGCCCTGAGTTAGGATTTTTCCAGGCCCCCCGAGTAAATACGGAGAGCAAAAAGCCGACAGTGGCGGTCCGGCCTGTATCACAGCACCTCAAGAGAATTTATGCAATTAATTCGACCAAGCTATCAGAGCAGACAAACGAAGTAGCAGGCGGGGGTCATACGACTGAACCGCCTTTCAGTTTGGAATTTGGCCTAGGCAACTGGGATCACGCGGAGGCCCAGGGCAGTGCTATGGGCGAGATATTCTCCAGGGGATCTCCCAGTCTAATAGGAAGCGATATTACAGTGGAAGAAGGGGAACAGGGAGGGTCTATGGCGAAAACTTTGGGGTACCCTTGGGAAAGATTTGACAGAGGTCCAACTCCATTTCCAAGCCCTGAGCCTGGGATTGCGCCCCAAGGGTCAGATTGTAGTTCACTGCTTAGATTCTGGGAGTCTCAGCTACCCAGGTCATCCCCGAGTGTTAGTCTTCCGGGGAGCAGTACGAGAGCTTGTATTTCCCCTATGCCAGGGCCTGAGGGCAGACCCCAGCTCCGTGCGGAAGAGGGGACCAGAAATACCTCGCCCATTCGGGAGGGAGAGGAGGGGGAAGGAAATCTTATATCCTCAGTAAGTCTGACAGCTCTAATTATTTACATATTCTAATCTCAAGGTAGTCTGCGCAGCTATGGGAAGATTATCAACTGGGGCATCTGGAACTGACTTCACCAAATAAACCTCCCAGAGTCATTCTAGAATCCCCTAAACCGATGCCTCGGAGCCACCAACCTGTTCAGGGACAGATGGAGCAGGCCATGCTTCCTCCCCCGCTTCGTAAGCCTAAGGATCTTATAGACGAGTGTGAGTGTGAGGATAGCATGGATTATATCAATGGTTATTCCCAGATTATAATTCATTTTTGGAATTTTTTATAGAACACTACTAATCGTAACTATGTGCAATAATTATAGAAATATCTGGAGACTACTTTTCGAGTGCACAAAAAATGCTGAACAATTACGAAGATTCTCCACCCGAAGTTTCGCCGATTCGGTCTAACTGGGGAACTGACACACTTTCGGCAGAAGCTCAACTGGACAGTAAGAATGTTCACTGGGCTCAGCCACCAACCTACTCCCTTTGCCCATTATCTTCTCCAGCACCAGCCCGCACTTACAGCAACATGTCGCTTAAGGATATCATCAGGCGGAGAGAAAGTGTGCCGCTGAGGCGACCCACAATTTCCGGCAGCTTCAAAAGTCCTTTTCTCCCAAAGCCCCCGATGGCAAGCGTGGACCAATCCCTTATCCCTGCAACATCCGAGTTTATCGGTCAAGGGCAAGAGGACGGAACACTGTCTATAGCTAACCCGAGCCAATTCATCCTACCAGCATCAACTGTACCATCAGCATCCGTAGCGCAATCTGAAGACAGAGCCAAGCGCCACATAACTAAATCCCAATCCTTCTCTCTTCCTACCAGCTCTTGTGCCCCAGAGACCGGGCCCCAGTGTGCTACGCAGACAGTGCTGCTACAGCCCCATCGCGGAATGACGATTCGATTCGAGCCCTCACAAAAACCATTCAAATCACCGCTAGCAACAAAAACCCCATTGGGGACAACCCTTAAGACCAGCAGATGCCCAAGCGGGTTTGACACTACAGATAACAGCTCTCCTCTTCTGGTTAACCCTAGAAGTAGAAAGGTCATTACAGCAAAGGCAGGAGCGAAATCTGGGCAGGGGGCGGTTGGGGTTGGGGCAGGTGCACAATGCACTGGAGTGAGTAAGGTTGCTACGAGTAGTAGCTTTGCAGAGGTTCAAGCAGCTTGGTGATATAAGAGCTTTCATGATGCTTGCAAGACTAAAGTCTAGTTATGAGAAATCCATCTGGTGGGGAATAATGTAAATTGGTAAGCGCTGGAGGAGGTGAACATTTGAGGCTTGAGGGAGCATGACTGGTGGAGAGCTGGGCTGTGCATGGAGAAATATTTTTAGCTTATAGAATCCTATCTCTGGCTACCCACGGGTGTTTTTCCTTTTTGTTTCTGCATAGCTTTAGGGTATTAGTATGGAGTTACGTTAGGCGTCTAGCCAGAAACACTACAATGTGTTCCTCTAGTTCTCTACTCTTTGCTATGGGGTTGACATATCATCACCCGGATTAATCTCTTCACGCTTACCCCTACTTTGCACTTTGTGGCGCCGCTTCAGCTCACGTCCTACGTAAAATTAGTGCGAGTGATATCACATGATCATCACCTCCCTCCTAAACAACATTCTTTCAAGGGCGATTAAAACTTGACTAAAAATTTTGGTAATATACAAAAGCCTGTAAACCCCCCGTTACCCTCACTGCCCCCGCTGCCCCCCGCTCCCAGGTAGAATATATGAAAATTCTAAAGCGCATAAACCCCTCCCACCAACCAACCAACCAACCAATTGGCCTCAAAGTTCTAAGCATACGCTGCCCAGCCTATGAAACGAGTTAGCAAAAACCCACCCACCCACCATCGAACAAACGAGATAGGCAAAGATCCAAAAAAGGGGAAAAAGGGGTGGGGGGGGGGAGACTCACCAGAATACAAAACCGCCAAGTTCCTCTCATCCCCCGCTACCTGAATAAGCTCGTTAACTGTAGCGCCAACACTCAGCGTAGCACTCAACTTTTTCGCGACGACGGTGAGAGCCCTATCCGCCTCACTCTCCTCATCCTTCTTCCCACCTCCAGCTCCAACAATTCCCTCATCCATAATGCCGGTCGCGGCGGCCTCAACCTGGTCCTGCATCTTCTTCATCCTGAGGGGGGAAATGGTCCAACTATAGAGCGGGTCGTAGCGCAGGACGTCGAGGATTGTGATGATGTTGTAAGCCTCGTTCCGCAGCACGGTGAGTGTGAATTCGCAGGATCTGCGGAACACGCCTTCTGTCCTGGTGATGCCGAAGCCGTCTATGATATCCCTGGTGAGGCGGAAGGGGACTACTTCTGGCACGGGGAGTATGCGGCCTTGTTCGAAGGCGACGCCGAGGTCGATGTGCACGACCTCGCCGCTCTTCTCATCTAGAAGGATGTTGTGTCCGTGCCGATCGCCTAGGCCGAGCACGTGTCCGAGGATGGATATGGCAGCGGTGGACCGCGAGTATGCTAGTCGTGAGGAAAACCAGTCGTCCGGTCCGTTGAACTTGTGCATGAAGAAGTAGCGCATGACCGGCTTGAACTGCGCTGCCACCCGCTGGAACGTGTTGATACGGACTTCGCGGGTCTTTGTCTGCACGTCTCCGATTGCCTTGCGGCAGTATTGGGGTTTCCAGTCGCGCGGGTGGTAGGACATGTGTGCCGGCATCAGGAAGTCGTACAGTGGGATGGTGTTCGCGACGAATTCGATTATGCCCGCGTTGTAGGCTAGGGGGAGGACCTTGTAGTTCCGGATAGAAAGATTTCGCTGGCGGGTTGTGCGAGACTTTTTTAGAAGGTTGCTAACTTGCTCGAAAACTTGCTCCATTATGGCGTCCTGTCGGAGGTCGTCGTTGCCGCCTTTGAAGAGCATTTTGAAGGTGCGCCCGTCTGAGGCGAGGCAGGTGACTATCTTTGGCGCGCTGATACCCGAGGCTATGGTGATTTCCGGGTGGAACTTCACGATCACGGGGAGACCGCTGTAGTCCCGGTCCGCGCGGACCTCGACTTGCATTGTTGGAGGGGGGATTTTCCAGCTTGGGATGTCAACAGCAAATTTTGAGTAGATGTCCCTCGTTAGTACACTCTTGAGGACTGGCTTGACGTTGGGCTTCTTCTCAACCTTTTGCGCTGCTAGTTTTATGTATGTTGTTGTCGCCTGGATGATATGGCTGAAGAGCGGCTTTGACGATGGGTCCGCTTTTAGCCTCGTGGCGATCTTCGTGGCGGAGGCTTGACGGGCCTGGGAAATGCTATCTTTCGGCTTCGCCCTCGTCAGTGCGAGAATCTGGTAGTGCCCGTGGTGTGGATGGTCCATGCATATCCGGAGGATAAGCGGGAACAATAAGCTCTGGAATATATCCTCAGGACTCTCCAAAAGTCTAGAGGACAGCTGATTCATCAAGGGGACGAACTTCCTCGACGCGACCTGTCCGAGTGGGGCCTGTGCGGCTTTATTAACCTTGACATCGCCGGAGTGTTCCAACCAAAGAGCACAGAACCTGACCGCATCATGGTCATAATCGTCGCAAGCGGCCAGGGCACGAAGGTAATTGGAGATACTCCTCTCCAAGAAGGCCTCCCTGTTCGATTTAAGTCTATTAAACTCCGCATCATCGAGGTTCAGCCAGGTTTTTGCTTTATTCTTGTAGTTTGTGAGCTGATCCAGTTTACCACCGGTAGCGGACTTCATCAATTTCTCCAGCTCGCGGACTTCGGCCTCTTTGTTCTGCCGGAGCTTGAGCGCTCGTTGGTAATCCTCTATGTTTCCTGGATTCTGTAGCTGCTGGTCGCAGAAGGACGCAAACTCGTGAAACACTCTGCCAGCCTCGGGCCCTGAGTAGTTCCCCTTAAGTTCGTCGATAGCAGGAACAAGGTAATTGCTCATAATCTTATCTGGCTTTTCTAGCCTGGCTTCCGATACCCAGTTCCCCTAGAAAAAGGTAATTGAAAACTCCAATCAGTCATGAAGCATGCTTCGATCGTGAGTGGAGACTCACCAACTTCGCCAAAAGCTTCGCCTTCCCAACTACAATACTCTGCTGCCCTAGCGCACTATCAAAACCTAAAGCCTGCAACATCCTAATCGACGCGATCCCCTGCCCATGGTCCCACAGGACATTCGCCGCCTGTAACGTCGCAACAGCACCAATGTCCAGATCAACCTGCTTGCAAGATTCGACAGCCCTGCTCAACTGCGTGGCTGCCGAGAGTGAGTGCTGAAGAACCTTATGGCTCCTCGCCATCTTGCAAGACGCCACGAGAGCTTTCGCTTCCAGGAAGCGCGCAGTCTTGGTATCTACGCCCACTGCACGTCGTAAATGATCGCGTTTAGCAACAGAACTGAGGATTGTTTGGCGCATTGCCATGATCTCTTCCACATCTGAGTATCGCCCTATATGCATCCAGGAATTGCGGTTCTGTAAGCGCTCCCAGACTTGCTCTAGCTCTTCGGTTTCCCTAGAGACTAGGACTTCTTCCATTTCTGTTAGCATCGCTAGTGTTCGCATACTGGCGCCCAGCGAGTGGCCAGTTTGCTTCCCGGCTGTGATATGGCACATTACGTCGAAGAATGAGGAGTCTAGTTGTGACGGCATGGCCCTCATATCAACGTTGTTGTTCACACTCTGTAAAGCTCGGTATATGGTCGCCGAGCGCGTAGCGCACGAAGAAGGACATGGTAAATCCCACTGCTCAAGTTTCCACGCCGAGCGGAACATATTGTCCAACGTATCCTCAGACGCATCCGCCGCCGTGCCGGACTGCAAAAATGCATGCGAGAGGCCGTTCATGCCCAATGTGTTAAACGCATCCACCACGCCAAATAGATCCTGGCCGTCGGACGCAGAGCCCAGCCTCAAGTGGCTCTCGAGATTTGCTCCTCGAAACGAAAGACTCTTCCAACCATCCTCCTCGTACTCGAATCTCTTAAGGACAGTCTCAAGCTTAGAAGCTTGATTGACACCGTAGTAGGAATCCAAATCATCCACGTTCCTGAAAATTTCTAGCAAAAGCTCTGAGTCTGGAAACTCGGCATTGCCAGACTCCGAGTAGTAGATTTCAGCAAAGAGGAGTGACGTCTTAAACATTTTGCAGGTACACGCTGCCCTCGCCATCTCCAGATAGTCCACATCGAGCCAATGATCTCTCGGCAGCTTCGTAGTCTCCTCAACCGTCTCCTGAGTCCGCAAGTACAATATAGTCTTAATCAAAATAATGCTATGCGGTACCGTCTTCTCCGTGCAAGTCCTAAAACAATCTCTAAAAAGTTGTGATAACTCCATCTTAAGCCTATCATCCCCCTTGATATGATGCAGCAAAAGTATATGTACCACAAGTGGAAACAGGTCCTTTGCTAGACCGTCCACCTTCTCGAGTATAGGCCTCAAGTTCTTGACCACTGCATCCTCCTGTAAATTTGTTGACATCGCCGTTGTCAGGTTCTTAACCCATTCGTCAACAGGCAGGATCTCCGGCTTCGCAATAGAAGCAATTGGCCGTGGGTTTTCCTCCTCGGACAGTGACATCGGTAGCGTGCTCCACTTCATAGCCTTATACAAGCTCTCATCGAGGATATTATGGAACGTAGGTATCCCCGGGGACCTGGACTCGTCGAAGAATATAGTCTCCAGAGTGGCCTCCGCAAGGCCGATGACCAGCCTATCGTCGCTGAATAGCAGCTTCCGCAGCCGCTGGAAAATACCCGCTTTAGGGACGATGTCAAGATCGTACTGCGTCATGTCTAGATCCGTGATCTTCTCCAATTCAGTCTCCTGCGTCCATTCACTATGTATGCCCCCGCTTGTAGCATAGGATCTTCCCAACACCCGAGCAACCCATAGCAAGAACCCATCACTAATGTCCAATCTTCGACAAGTCCTCAGCAACACCCGAGAGCGTGCAACAGATTCCTCGTCGCTACCAAAGATATCATCACGGAAACTAACCGGCTTCTGAAAGTCCGAGCAGACCAGCGAGAACGCTAACCCACGAGAGATATCATCTAGAAGTTTATTCTTACTCCTGTCATCGTCTAACAGATGTCGCAATAGATCACTCTCCTTAGTCCCCGAAGACGCATTTCCATGTAATCTGAATCCCATGGCAGACTTGACGATAGCCTGGAACAATCGATTTTGACTCTCGTTCAATTCTGGAAAGTGACAGTCGGTGAGGTAATCCCCCAGCCAGATATGAAACGACTGCGCGATGTTAAGACTTAATTGCATCTGAGTATCTTCCTGTCCCGTGGTAGTAGAAAGAAACGCCCGTAGGGAAGCGAGTATAGACAAGAACGTTCCGATCACGAAGGCCGGTCGAGTAGATAAATATCCTTTTCCTTGGTCAAGCAGATACTGCACAACCCCAACCGCATCCTCGGCGCAATACACGTCGACAATGTAAAGCTTAAGTCCATGGATAACCATCTCGAGCGCATACCCATCAATACTCCTTGGATTCGCCAGACAGACGAGAAGGCGGATCTTCCGGACGACGGCACAAGCACTCAAACTTCCCAGCGCAGGATCCATGGTGTCGAACAGTCGTCTAGTAACGAACGTAAACATAGCTGGCGTCCACAGGCGGGTATCATCATACTGCAATTGCCCACACAAGCGATGCACGGCATTGAGCACAACCTTGACCTTAAAGTACGGCCTCAGTGGATCCGGTATCTTTCCAGTCGAGTGGCTGATTTCCACAATATCTCTCATGTGAGCGGCGGTGGCAGCGAGTGACGGGTCTTTAGACAGGAATCTATCCGACGTGCCATCTTCCTGCATAACCTGGAACAGTGAAGCAATGATGAGTGCAAACTTCTTTTCCAACAGCCGTTTATACTCCTCATCCCCGAGCTGTTGTCTAATGCGAAGTTCTACATTCGGACGCCGGGGTGCGTCCGCCTTTGGAGGAGTCGCCATCGCTCCGGCGACTCCGTAAGCAAGTATCTTGTGGAATCCCTTCTCTAGCAAATCGTCGTACGAGATATCTAATATCCTCGCCAACTCCTGCGACGCATCGTCCTTCTCCTTCATTAACAGCTGGGCAACAAGGTCCTCTTGAACGTCCGCGAATAACTCCTTCAACCCTTCATACCCAAACACCCTAAAAGGAAACCTCGTAAGTTCGTCGTTGTCAATCCAGGTATATAGTAACTGAGGGCTAAAAATCTTAAAGAGATCTCTATGTCCACCCAACTTCAAAGCCTTGGCGACAGAAGATAACGCCTTTGCAGCGTACTTCTCTCCATTGATGAGCTGACCTGTCTCAAAGATGTGATAGACAATCAACTTCTTCGTCGAGAAGGTAGTAAACGCCAATTGCGCCAGTGTATACACCCGCATTGCCAATCCCTCCGTCCAGCTCGATTGATCAGTCAAGTGACTAAGTATGTCCCTGAAAACCGTCTCGTGAACCGTGAGCCCAAAGATCTTGAACAGTACCGGGACGCAGTTCCCTAGTTCGAAGGAAACACGAACATCCGCGTCTGCGAGGAGCCCAATGAACTGTGTTCTGGCAGATTTTATCTCAGACTTCTGCCCATACTCAGGATTAATTTCCAGAATCCGTTGAAGGAGATAGGCCACTTCCGTGCGGATGGTGCTAGACATTAAAGCCTTGTCGAGGGCGACCTTGGTCACCCATTCATAGATAGACTCACAATTAGCTACCACATCGCCCTGAGCGCCTTCGATAGCCCACCGAGGGACGAGCGCACTTAGCGTGTCGATGCAAAGTTGAACAGCAGTCTCGCATCGCTCGGTGCTATAATCTTGGAGTAATGCCATTGCCAGATGTTCCGTGAAGTTCGCGGCATCACTGTCGGCAAGTCTATCACTCGCAGCAAGTAAAAAGTCCCTAATAAGTGGCCGGGACATGATCAACCGCTCTTTAGGTATTCCCATCAAGTAATCGACAAAGTGTCCGCAGAGCTCATCCGAGCTATGATGTTTGGTTGAGAGGGCAAACAGGGATAGCAAACCCGTAGTGCAATACTGAAACGTTTCTGTTGCACACGCAGCTTGAATGGATTCTCTGGCAAAATCTAGTCTCTTCACTGTCCGATCGCTATCCGGCATGTCAAAGCCGTCGTCTAGGTCCATCATATCGACACCATCCTCCGTAAGGTCAATCGAACTCTTCACAACGTTCTTTTCTTCAAAAACCTGGGATATAGCAGCTAGAGCCCGCCCAAATTGGCCAGCGAAGACCTCGGATGCATTATATGACGAGGTAACGATCACACCAGGCCTAGGGACTACTCCAGTAACACACCTAACCAACCCCTCAACTTGCTTAGCCCCGCACCCATCCCGCTCCACATATCCCAACGCATCCTGATTCAGTGCCTCTAATTTCTTCTCCAGGGCCTCAACCTTGATCCTATCCCGTGTGCGAGGTCGGACCACAGAACAGAGTATACTCGCAGTGCAAATAAAACCGATAAGGTTCTGGACTATGTCCGGAGTGATGTACTGCAATTGGGTAGCGATCATAGTCTGCCACCTCTCCCGGACAGCATCGCACTGTCGATCCAGAAACTCAATGACCTGCAGCTCAACACCAGGATGTGCAGTTGGCTGTGCGTCTCGTAGGGTATTTGCCCGCGCAGTATTGGCCTCTGTATCTGCCGGCACAATCTCATCTCCGAACAGCAGAAAACTAAGCAATCTAGCATGACGAGTGACCTTGAGCACAGCCTGTCCAATAGGTCCACAAGATTGAGGTGGATACGCCTCAAAGTCCAGAGGCTTCTTCCCACAGCACGAAAGCAAGAAGCTAGATAAGTTCTTAGGACAAAGATGCTGCGAGTAGAACAGAGCAGTCCCACGTTCAAGTGCATCAACTAACACGATCAGCCAAGCACCCAAGTAACCAAACCAAACAAGAAACATCACATACCAGGCCTCCACTTCGATATCAACCACTGTAAGAGTCTCTCTCCAGGCTGCAGAATCGACGAATGCGCAACAGTATTCCTCTTCTCCAAGATCAAGCACCAAACCGCCAGAGACGAGTCAACAACATTTGCAGGACCACTAAGATCAATAGACAATATCATGGCATCCACCTCCTTAGATATCTCAGTATATGGCACCAGATCCACCGCCAGTACGATCCTCATAAGATGGCAGGCAGCCCGACACGTAGCCTGATTTGCCGAATACCTGGCGCAAAGTTGCCAGATCTGGTTCCAAATCGGCCGATGCGAGGGGTCGGATGCGGACTTCAAGAACGCACAACTATATACATCACAGAATTAGCCCAGAAACGCTCTACAGTGGAACAAAACGGGACAAAAAGGATCATGTATTCTGTTTCTTCTGTTTTCTATCTGGGGCATGACCTACAACAATACAGGAAGGGTTTAGGAAACATGAAGGAATCTACAGGAATCCCACCTTGCAATTGAAAGCAGAGCCCACGACGAAACGACGGGATTATCATCCGAGCACGCATTAAACAGATCTAGTAAGACAGAGCTAAGCTCTTCGCTCTCCATATCCCTCTCGCCGACCAGGAATGGCAACGTCTGAAGAGCACAAAGCTTCCTCGGGGTAATCATGGATCGAGAATTCCGCATCAATTCTTCAAAATTCTTGGAAACTTTGAGTCTCTTGTTACGATCCTCCTCCGGCGCTTTGCCATTAGAGCCAGCCCGATCCCCACTGGACCTATCTAGGATATTGACTACTATTGCCATCAACTGGGGCACTATCCAATTCATCTCAGTCTTCTGGTTCCCCTTCCGGAGACAAAAGCACTGTAAACCAAGGGGCGTTATCTCAGCATCAAAGGCCTTCAGTGGGTCCGGGAACACCAGATCATCTAGCTGCAATTGATCACGATCCGCTCGGCCAGAACACTCTACGAAAAGGGCTTCCGAAAGAGCTTCCACCTTCCGCCGCAGAACTCTCGACTGGCCTTCACTTATTATTGTGCGAACCTGTGGTAGTATATGGATTAAAGTAATCATCATCTGTTCCCTAAAAGTCGGCTGTTTGGAGTCCCACAGCTTTGCCAAAACAGGAACAATTCCCTGAGCAACCTTCGCCGTCAAGGAAATATTATTAGTAGTAATAACCTCTAGTATTGTGTTCAACGCCGTAAACGCTGGTAGATGAGCACGAGTAACTGCAGGCTGCGAAACCAAAAATCCGAGAATAGTCTTAACAACCATCTCATCGTGTTCAATAATCGGAGCGTTAGGAGTTTTCAGCAAAATCTCCAGACACAGCACCAATTCCTCACTATCATGGTTCAGCTTAGGGATACCCTGAGAAGGTGGCTGTGAACGTCTAGAAGCCGACGATGTGTCTCTCGACAAACTAAGCCGGACATTCCTTGATGCTACGCTCGTATCTTCATCTGCGCTCTCCGAATCACCAATTAAAAGCCCTAACTGAGATTCCACATGCGTGCAGCAAAACCGAGCCAGTGTCGCCCATTCCTTCTTATCGATATGCTCTGCGTGTGGTGAGCACGCCAAGCAAGTACGCAACGCCTTGATATAGTCCAAACTAATCGGTTCGCAGAGCCCATCCCCCTGGGGCAGGATGTCAATTACATGCTTCGAAAGCGCTTTGAACGTTTTATTCCGTATATGCACCACCCCTTGCTCGACCGCTAATCGGAATACTGATGCGCAGAGTGACAATCTGGTGCCAACAGACTTGGCGAGCGAGGGTTTGTTCTGCCGAGCGTACATCATCTTCTCTTTAACGACCGCCCGGAAAATTGCTTCGAACATTTTATGGTAGCCTTTGTCATTGAGTCCCCTACTATTCCACACACCCCAAGTAACCAAGATCAGCCCATAGAGTCTCATCCAAAGAGAAGGAAAGCAGTTACGTATGCTTGCTATTGCCCAAAATGAGTTTAAGATCTAGATTTGAAAACATCAGCACCACCCGCAACGCAAACGAAAAACCACAAACCGGAAAGCCCATTTGATCGATCCTGAGCCTTGTCCGACTGTATCTTTTCTGCCAAATTGTCAGTAGCTGCGATTGAGCGTGATCAAGGGAAGCCGCATTACCGTAGGCATCGAACAGATTGACTTCTGGGCCCGACATGGCGCGAGTTTATGCTGGGTTCCAGTTTCTTGTCAAAAGAGCGGATTCTTTCAGATGAGGGTTAGTAGGTAACTTAAGTAGGATTCATGTAGGCCGGGAAAGTGAATGAATGAGAAGCGAGGAGAAGGCTGTCGTCGTTGTTTATGTTTGACTCACAGTGAAAAGATGGATAAAAATCTTCAGACTTTCAGCGCGTTGCATGGGAAACGTGAAGTTTTGTATAGTAGCTCAACACCCCAATCCCGTGAGCCAAGACACACATAAGGGCCTTAAGAATCCCTAACCCTGAATCTTATGCATGCCTTCCAGCATGAACCAATAGGAACATAGTCATAATGATCCCCCCATCTAGCAAGCGGGCGCAAGCGGTGTGGGCCCACGATGTGACAATAGCAGGGCAATTCTCTCAAAGCCATCGTTACCCAAACTTCATTACTACATAATACATTATCCTTACAACAAAATCCATTGACCCCAGGTCCATCCTACAAAATTCATATATTATTCTCAACTTTGAAAATTTAGCGAAAAACAAAACAATCAAAAGCACCAAGAGTAGGTATCATGAAGCCAAAACCTAGCACGCTCAGAAACAGCATCAAGCATTATATCATAATATCTCCAACCTCCTACAAGTAGTACTCCTCGCCACCTTTTTTCCAGCTTTCGAGGAGGACCATAACCTCCTCTCTGCAGTCCTCGATAATAGCATCAATCCTAATATCATTCTTGTCATATCCGAAGGGGTCTTCCAATTCCTCTCCGATCCTAGTCGATGTTAGCCTAAACTTACTGAGCTAACGGCAGGATACCACATACCCTTCAATGCCATAGAGAGTAAAGCAGACAAGAGTTATAACCGGAATAGTCCACCTAATATTATCAACAAAGCCCCCAAACAATGACCCATATATACCAAGCTCTTACCATCCCATATCATCCAAAAGGCAGAATGGAAGAATACAACAGTACAAGGCCAGCACTTGCTTTTGGTGGATCCTAGAGATGCCAATCAACACATGCACTCGTTCATCTTCACTAAAATAACTTACTGCTGACAAACAGGTATGGGAGTCAACCTACAAACCAGCATTAGTATCTCATTCCAAAAACCCCACTCACTAACAGTCACTCACTTAATAGTCTCCATATTCCCATAAGCCATGATGACCGCATTCAACGATGCATTCAAATTAGCCGATTGCGGCGCATTAAAAGCTTCCTTTGCAACGCCTCTCTTGATATACCTTTCGACCACGAACGCCAATTCCATCGGCAACCCCACACCTTCCGCCTCATGTCCTCTAAACCCCTTAGGCATCAAACTTGCAAACTCCGGCTGGAATGCTGGTGCCTCCCAATTCCCCCTCAAGTGGTTCTTGACTGCGTAGAGCATCGCAACGAGAGTTTTTACAGTCTTCTCCGTCTCAATTTTATCCGACTCGTCGGAGAGGGGTCCGCAGACTAGGAACGAGCGAACGAGATTGCGAATGTTGTTAACAATCTGCTGTAAGGCTGTGCGACCGCCCCAATAGCGTTCGTAGGAGCTACTGTTTCTGAAAACGAGCATAAGACCGACGACGATAGAGAGGGAGGGAACAATGGAGGAGGGCAGAGCAAGGTCCACATTGAGAAGGCGGTGGACGAGGACGACGGCTACTGTGAAGAGAGTGTGAAGGAGGACGGGTATAAGGATTACTAGGCCTTTGGTTAGCTGTTGTAGGACCCCCATAATAGGTGGTCAATACCATGGTGAATAGCTCCCTTGGTGAAACGAAGCGCCAAGGGCCACCTAACTCAGCGTTAGCTCGACCTCATACAAGCATCCACAAGAGTACAAACTTCCTAGGCTTCTGCCTCGAAGAGTTACTTAGCGGGAATGTCGCCTTCCTCGCTCCAGCACCATTCGTATGTGTAGGCAAAGGACTCATCCTGTCTCTCTCTCATCCGATGAGCTCGAGGGAATGAGAGGGAGGGGGAGGAAAATAAAGAGGGAAGGATACCATAAAATACGGCAACGGGATCATCCCCACCTACAGGCTAGCGCAATGTATCGTTGAGACATGGGTGACTCTACTTGTAGGGATAATTTTCGTTTGTAGCACAAGCCCCCGAACAGGGGGGGTTTTTTTTCTCGTTTTTTTCTTTTTCTTTCTCCCATTATCAGTGATCCTCGTTTCTGTTCCTGGTTTGTGTATCGCCGTTTTCTTGGCTCCTGGGCAGACCCTGGGCAAGCCTTACTCGGGGGTGTAGGTGGGTGATCGGACAGTCAGGGATTCTGGAAGCCTGACCGTAACTACCCTCATAGGAAATAAAGGAATGGATTCGGGATTGACATTGCTCAAACAAGCAGGAAGCTTTGACGCCTCCTAATCCCTGCCTGTCCGATCACCCACCTACACCCCCGAGTACCAATTCGGATAACGGCTGTGTGAATCCTTCGACGCCATAATTTGGGCTCGAGAGATAGAGAGCTTCAGAGAGCGACCTCCTCCTATGTTATATTTGATCAAGTTCGTAGGGTGGACCCACAGAGGAATCTATTCAAAAAAACAACAAATACGGGGGAAGGAAACACACACGACATTCCCCGGCCCAGATACTATACAGTACTAGAGTACCTTGTTCTCCAAGCAACAACTCATCCCTGTCACAAAATGACCATACAAAAAGTCGACAAAGTTATCATACCAGGACAACAACAGCTCCCACCCCCTACCCCAAAAAAGTGTTCCATGTGCTGAAACACTCCACCCAATCCTGTCTATGCTCAAATCGCACAATGACGAAACTGTTGGTGAACCCTCAGAAGCTTTGTCTTATGATACCATTACAAAAATTGCTTAACCTAGCCGAAACCGACGCCCATCGATCGGTGAGGTCATGAAGAGTTATCTATCCCCCGAGTGAGCGGCGATGACTTACTGCTTCTACTCCCAATTGCCTGACGTTTGTAAAAACGACTGCTATTGCGTATGGGCAAAAAATTGGCCGGAGCCTCAAGATTTTGGTGTTATGCAATAGCAGTCGATTTTACAAACGTCAGGCAATTGGGAGTACTGTACCCGTATCTTATCGAGCGCGATACCGTAGATATGATGAGATACCCGCCTCGGGGTACAGAGTCCCTAGCAAACTTAGATTCGAAGACACAGCGTTTTGAGAACAGTTAGCCACGATATAATTATAAAGCCCCTCCCCCCCCGCTGGTTTATTTCTTCCGCATCATCGTCACCCACCCACAGTCACTACAAATCAGCTTTCATTCATTCATTCATTCAAGCAATCAATCAATCCTCACAAAAATGTTCGGAATTGTCGAAGTATATACACAGCCCATCGTACTCCCCTTCTGATATCCTCCCAGCTAACTAACACCCACAGTGTTTCATTCTCGCGAATTGGGTCTTGCCAATATTTTTCATAGTCGACATATTCAGAGCCATTTAGTCCTGCGCGGCAGGCCGCGCCGTTGATCGTCGGAGAAAGGAAAGTGATGGGGGTCACGGCATGTATTATACTTGTACGAGTACTCGGGGGGGAAAAGGGGGGTCAGTAAAAAAATGGGAAAACCATTTCTAACCGATCCCATACAAATCTCTATGGAGGCAAGGGTTATGTTTTTCCCACGGGGTGGCAATACAGGAATTTTTCGATCGGACGATGATATTGAAAAATGCCCATCTTCTTGCGTGCTAAACAGGGACCTAATAACCGGGGGTGGCGAAAATCCGTTTCACATTTTTAGTAAAATTAATTAAGCCTCAACAACCTAAAAAATGTGAACCTATTTTCGCCCCTCCTATCATATGTTTAATAAAGACTTAAACAATCACTCTTTCCAATCTCTAACGACCCCAGAGTACCCTACCCAATATACAGCCCTGTCCACAAAAGTCTCCAGAGAAGGAGAGGTACTGTACTATCGTAGTACTATCTTTGACGCAACGAAAGCTAAGCTTACCAGATCCCATTAACTTTAACTAGCATTCGCTACTTCGTTAACCTAACCGGTACTCTACTAGACCTATTACGGTTTAGCACAACGATCCAGTTGAGATCTGTGATACCGGTAAGTTAGTGGATTCAAGGGTTTTTACGGTACTGGTACTGGTACAAGTGCTGTACGGTACCAGGGGAGATGCTTTCCCACAAAGCAAGGCAAGGGTGGCTAGCCAGCAAAATAATCCCTGCCCTGGATGAAGGTATATCCCCTGATGCTTGTACTGTACCGGTATCATACGAGTGCTTTCATTGCTGTCAAGACTCTGCCACAGTGCCTCTCCTCTGCGGCGATGTTTGTGAATGGAACTGTACAGTACTGCAAATTGTATTGTACGACTGTACAATTTCACGACCAAGAGTAGTTTTTTTTTTTTTTTTTTTTTTTTTTTTTAAAAAAAAAAAGGGCAATTGAAACCTCTTCCCTGCTTGAATGAAATTCAATCACCAGTAATGATATTATTTTCTATGTTACGACAATGGTGACTTACCGCGTATCCTACCCGTTTGTTTACTGTCACAATAAATATTACAAAAAGTGAGAAAAATGATTAAGACATGATGAAAAAGGAAAAAGGAGAAAGAAAAAGCGCCCAAGTGCAAAAACCCTCCCCTCCCAAACTCCGTACAGTAATTTTGCTGAGCAAGCAATAAAGGAATAACCGTACCGCTCTTTTTTTCTTCTTCTTGAACTAAC
Source organism: Tuber borchii (assembly GCA_003070745.1). Classification (NCBI taxonomy): domain Eukaryota; kingdom Fungi; phylum Ascomycota; class Pezizomycetes; order Pezizales; family Tuberaceae; genus Tuber; species Tuber borchii. The sequence goes on from NESQ01000044.1 coordinate 297,169, forward strand.
CAAGCTACCTCCGAAAAGAAGGATTTGCAAATGTGTAGATAGATGTGACAATCAACCATTTTGTCTCTTCTTCCGGGCGTATCCTACCAAACTCTCAATGACAGTTTCGAAGGTTTCTTTATCGCTAATAGCACCTTCCCGCTTCTTGAGCCAGTAAGTAAGCACCTCACTTGCGGTGCCGGCGATTGATTCCAGTTTCTTGATGTGCTCTTTTAGCTCTTCGACTGTGAAACCTTGGAGGGCAACGTCGCTTGTGGAACACAAGATCCGAGCACTTGGTACGTCCAGTGCTTCTGGTCCGATGATCCCCTTTTGCCTCCGACTGGCGGAGGTAGATCGTCGTGCTCGTGATCTCGAACGTGAATTCCTACGACTGGCACTCTCGTCGATTGACTTGCGTGCGATGTTGACGGACGGCAGAACTAGTTTCTTTTGTTTGGTCTCAGCAGGGAGGATTTCGTCCAGATCTACGGGTACTCCAAGGGAAACAAGGAAGAGACGGCGGATCCGTGATATCTTCCAATTAGGTGGCTGCAATGGCGGAGGTGCGGAGAGTTGATTCCAGAGTGACAGGCTGTGATAGGATTAGCGGAAGTAGGATTAAAGAAAGTGATAGACAAACCTTCGTTCTGTGAGGAACACATTGTCATCTACCGATATTGGAGTAATATTTTGATATTTTGCCTTGTCAATCGGGAACATTTTTGCCATAGCCTCCGCAGCAGCTCGACGGACAGCGTCCTCATTATCCAGCTTCTCGAAATCGAGTACCGGTACAGGAATAACTGGGATTTGGGGAGGCGGAGGTGGAGGTGGTGATGGCTCAAAGGGCTCTGCTTCACCAAATCCTCCAAAATCATCAAACTCTTCACCTTCCACGACTTCGCCGAAATCGTCAAAGTCATCGTCCCCAAAGCCACCATCATCGCCCTCTCCTTCCTCCCCCTTTATTTCATCTTCCTTTGTTGCAGCCTCCTCGTCTTCCTCTACCACTCCATCCTCCTCCTTTTTCTCCACATTTCCAGTATCTCCCGCACTAAAATCACCTATCACTTGGCCCTTAGCTGCTTCCCTAACCTCCTCCACCTCCGGTTTTTCTGCGGGTGCCTCCTCTGTCTCCTCCTCTGTCTCCTCGGCTTTGGTTTCGATAGGGGCGTCAACTGTGATTTCCGGGTTTCTAGCAAGAATAGGTGAACCACACTTCTGCGAAGAAATTGACGATGATCGGCTCCTTAAGGGCTGTTCCTTAGCTATATCGTCAATCATATCCTCTTTTTCCACCCCATTAGTCCCCTTTTCCCTTTCCTCCTTCTTCCCCTTAGCTTCCCCGATCGGCAATGTGATAATAGAAAGCGAGTCCATCCTCGCCCTCACCACGGGAGCCACACCCTTCGGCCCTTGTCCAGGACTCACGCTCCTCGCTCTCCCAGGATCCATCACCAGCTTTTCAATCCTTTCCCTCTCACTCCTGACCTTCCTTGAAATCTTATCCTCCTCTTCATTCCACTTGACTACCACATCCGGCTGAGCATCCGCAGTCCTCATCTTATGCACTTCAGTGCCAAGAACCTCCCCGTGCAATGATTCGTCCGAGTCAACAATGGAAACCACAGTCACAGGAATAGGCGAGGAGGTAGCGGTTCGAATAACGTCTGGAGCCGCGTCGGCGAGTCGCTTTTCAAACGCTTCCGTTCCAGGGACTTCTCCGTGAGTGGGCATGGAATCGACTCGTTCGACGATGGTAATGGGGACTTCGGATCTTGGTGTTTCTACTTCCTCCTTTTCTTGCCCCTCGCCCTCGGGGTCGCTACTGAAGGCCCCGGGAACGTCAACTGGTAGATCAGACGATGGTTGAATGGGTGTCATGTCAGAGCTCGCATCCGCCGTTCGTTTCTCAAACGCTTCTGTACCGGATAATTTTCTCTCGTCAGTCTTTTCCACAAGTACCAGCGGTGATGTCGGTAGCCTCTTGCAATTATCCCCTTCAGCAGCAGCGTCGGGCCCCTCTGGTGCGTCGGAAAAGTGATCCTCGTTCGAAGAAGTATCTAGAAAGTCCCGGGTCTCAGCCAAATCCCAAGCCAAAAAAACAACCGCAAGAGTAAAAGTAAAAAACCAAAAACCGCAAAATTGAAGGGAGCTATTTAAGCCATAGTAATGACACCTAGTAGTAAAATAAAACACGATATACTACTCCCAAATCAAACAAAAAAAAAAGGGAAACCCTTACAACCACTGGGCGTCTCAGACTGCACCTGCACCGAATCCCTCGCTGGATGGAAAAGCCCAGACTCTGGAGTCGCGGGCGGATCCATCTCTCTTTCCTTCCTTCTTTCTTTCTTTCGTAGCTATCTATTTCACTCACTCACACTCACTCACCCACCGGTGAGCGTCTGCCTAAGAAAGTCGTTGACAAGATAAGGGGGGAAAAGCGAAATGGACAAATGGCCGGTAAGGTAAACCTACTATGGGTACGGTTTGATTTCCCGATTGTCCTTGTTGGCGGCAGGCAGGCAAGCAGGAAGGGGGGGAGATCGGGAATCGAACTTTTTTAGCTTTCTGGACTAGCTTCGGTTTTGCTTTTTTTGGATTTCTTTTAAATTTCTTTTTTCTTTTTTTCGTTGACTGGGGTTTAAGGTTAATTGGTTGATTGGTTGGTTGATTGGAAGATTGTACTAGTACACTCCCGTTCGCAAAGTCCTTGAACAAGAAAAGGTATCGGGGCAAAGTCTTGGCGGCAACACAAGTACTGGTGCAAGACTTCCCCCTCATCACCAGTCCTCACAGATCTACTCCATGAGAAATACATGTAAACTTTGTAGCTACCACTACTCTGTGCCTTGATCACTCCAGCATACTTTTTGTGAGTCAATCTAAAGTCTATTACTGTACCCAGAACTGCAACATGTTTAGCAGAGGGTTGTCCGGGTACTTCTGTTGCCGCCAAGACATTGCCACAGTACCTTTTTTTGTGCAAGGACTTTGCGAACATGTGAGGTAAGTGTGGCTGGTGTTCTTATGGCTTGAGTGGGTGGCGGGTAGATGGATGGGCAGGTTGCCAGTGTGTTGTTTATCGGAGGTAAGCAGGGTCAGATCGGATGAATGGATGAGGTGAGATGTTTTCTTTCCCTATCTCATCTTGTTAAGGTTTTGGGGGGGACTCGATATAATATTATAATGGAGATTGGTGGGTCGCGTATGATGGCAAATGTTATGGGCATAGAATTTGGGTAAACTATTGCCATTTCTTTAGCCGCATCCAGAACCTCACACCCTCACTCGATCTTGGCGGCCTTCCCCCCAAACCCCACCGCCTCCACCGCTCGGCACGAAACCGTATCATTAAAACTGCTAATAACGAAAAGAGACCACCTAATTACAAAAGCTCACCTCCTCACCTCCTTCCCCCTCTCCCTTACAAGTGAGTAAGCAAGTACCCACCCGTAACCAATACTCGTGTAATCGCAACTAACCAATCAATGAATCAACCAAGCCCACCAACCCCAAGACACATTGATATAAAAAAAACTCCATTAAGGACTCGCTGAATGTGAAGAAAAGGAAGGGGGATGAAAAAACGAAAGGACAGTAAAGTGATATAGAGTAGAAAGAGTGAAAAAAAAAAAGAAAGAGGCCATGAGAAGTAGCCCGCCCGCCCCCGTGAATGATGATGATGCAACCCTCCAGCCCTTCATTAATCTCCAATGCTTCGTTTCGTTTCGTTTCGTTCGCTAGTGCGTGTTGGTCCGCCATAATACATTTCAGGCATTTCTCGTCTCGTTTTGATTTCTGTATTATTAAGGTTTTTGTTCGTGCTTTGTTTGTGTTTTAGAGGCCTTTTGACTTAACATTGCATGGTTCTAACAAGCAACTTGTAAATGGTATGGGTATTAATTTGGTACAACAGATCTCCAATCAGAGCTGTTGATGTCATCGGGGGAGTTTGGGGGATTGGCTGTGGTCGGTGAGACGGCAGCCGCTACACTTTCCATTGCGCCGCCGTCAAAGACGAATGGACCAGCATCGTTCATTGGCGTCATTGGCCCTTCCTGACCGCCTTCTCCGCCACTGCCGTTACCATTGCTCGTGCTACCACTACCGGTCTTGTCGGGCTCAGGAGTGTGGGGTTCGCCGTCTCGGTGGAGATCAAGGTCTGTGACCTGTTCTCTGCGCCTTCTCCAAGAGCCGCTCGGTGTTTGTTGAATCTCGATCGGGGACGTGACAGTCTCTGGAGCGGGGTGCACAGTGGGGTTGCTAATTGGCCCGGCGGGGAGTAGCGCAGGGGCTCCGCCATCAGCTGGCTCAGGCTCCTGGCTCTTCACAACATCTCCGCCCTGTGCACCCTCTGCAAGTGGGACATCCCCTGCCCCTGAATCTATCTGCATAGATTCTAGGGCGTCTGTAATCCCCTCTGCTTGCTCGCCGACATATTGATCCATCACATCCGCCATTGATTCCCAGAGTTCCTCCCCGAGATCATCATCTTCAATATCTTTCTCGAGATCGGCAATAGCCCTGCAGTTTGGACAAAGAAAGGTCGGATATTCCTTTTCGACAAGGGGTCGGATGCATTTGTAATGCCATACATGAGAACACGGCGCAACGAAAAGTGATTGACAGGGCTATTGGAAAATTAGTACTTTTTTTTTCTAACAAATTTCAACATGTGCAATTTCGTCAGTCAACGCCCCCACCCAAAGGATGGAAGTGAGACATGACAGAGGGAAGGCGTACCGCGACCGGCATGAGACAAATCGAGCATTCGGAGGTATGAGTAGACGAAGCATCTCCGTCTCCAGCCTTGTTGCCGCCAAAGTTGGTCTTTGCCAAGTTGCGTATCCGCCTATGAGCAGACATACTACAAACAAACTTGTCAATACGCATTCATCCGGCCATACCAGTCACGTTTCAAGGATTGAGTGTATACTTGAAATTATTAAGCGCCTTCTGCCAGGCTCTATTCAACTCAACCCTAATCTTCACACACCGGAATATTTGCTCTTCCCCGCCTTTGAAGTCGATTCCAAGCTGCAAGATATCCCCATCGTACAGCGGATACGCCCTGCTCTCCACACCAGGCGCCGATAACCTTATATGATTCAAGAAAGTGCCGCTAGAACTCTTTACATCCTTAACGTACCACTGGCCGTTGTCACACCAGAATTCACAATGCCGGCGTGAAACCACCTTTGACTTGAACCCCACTGGGGCAGATGGGTTTGCCTGATCACGATCACTGTACCGACCGACCCTGATGCGCTCATCTTTGAACCGTAATACACGTTCAATGGGCGTAAAAATTAATGATTCACGGGTAGCGCGCGTGTCGACATGAGGAATGAATCGTATCGAAGCGGCTGGATCGGAAGGTTGAACGACACGAGAAGTGTTGCTTGGTGAGCGAACCAAGGGAGGGTTATTCGGTTGATGTGTAGGTGGACCAGCATCTGGAGAAGTAGACAGAGCTTCGTCAATGGAGCGCACGGTAGGAGCTGGATTGGAAACTGAGCGAACATTGGACGAACCATTTGAAGTGACAACCCCAGTGGACGTAGATAGCTCTGCAGAAGGCTGCGGAGCCACACGGGATAAGCCGCTAACCCCGCTGACTGTAGGTAGCCACGCGTTCGATGCTGTGTTGTTCAGCGGGGAAGTTGACCGAGCTCGAGCAGCTGTCGTAGTTGGGGGTGATGTAGGTTGCTGAGTTAGAGATGTGGAAGAGGAGATGGCATTCCCATTGCTTGAGTTGACATTGGCAGCCGTAACAACAGTTGGAGCTGCCTGTGAAGGAGAGTGGGCGTGTCCATGGGCGTAGTGACGAAGGTACGAGAGGCCTCGTAGACGCCCAGGGCGCGATGGGGAGGTGGGAGTTGCAACTTGTGATGACGGCGTTGCGGACATTTTTGATCGGCCTCTATTCTCTGTAGGATTGATGCTTCGGAGTAAATATGGTGATGAGTGTGATGTGGGGCGGAGATGGCAGTCTAGATGAGTTCGTGTCTGGGAGGTAGAGGGGGGGAAGGGGGGGAAGGGGGGCAAGGTACTAGGGTAGCTTCGACTTGTGATATGTCTGCGGAGATAGCACAGTACACCAGCAAAGATTAGATGAACCCGAGCCCTATAGATCAACGCCAGGCGAAAGCAAATCAATATAAGCTAATTTCGTCCGCTCGGTATTATCTGGTCTCTCCAACTTCTTATTTGAAGTGGTATATTATTGTTAAGGAAGGAAGTATTTTGAATGACGAAGGACGAGGGGCGAAATCAGCCAAAAGTTGAGCGGGAAAAAGAGAATCCACCCCACGAACATAAAAGGACTAGTTTGAATGGGAAGTCAGGTGGGTTGCCTGGCCAATCAGTAGAGCAAAGGGGGGGCGAGACAATGAGGGGAGGTATGATAGACGGTTGGAAGGAGAAATAAGAGAGTCGGCCGTTGAAAAAGACAGTCTTGGAGTGTCCTTAAAGGGCAAAATGGTGGGGGGGAAGAGTTGTCCGACAACTCGACGGAAGGAATAGGAGGGAGGGAGAGATGAAAACAAGACGCAGGGCTTGAGAATAAAAGGCAAATTCAAAAGAGAAGGGAGAAAGGGGGGGCTGGACTTCGATATCATGTAAATATCGGGCACCAAGGCCAGTAGTAAGAGCTGCCTCCAGATACTAGCACATAGCATAGAGCCTCTAAATTTTCTATATCATCTTCAGCTTATCATACATACAATTCTCTGCCTATTCTCACTGCCATTCCAATGTTGCAAATAAACAAGCACAGCGACTTGCATAGACAATAATATTTACTCATCAGCCTATTGGTTTGGCATTCACCAACTTCTTGCTACCTCCACAACAAGCTTGACCAACGACCAGGGAGGCAGCTGCGAGCCCACGGTGCATATGATACTCTACCACTGTCACCAAAAAACCGCAGTATCATATAGGTACAATCCCCCTCCTCATATAAAAAACCCTTTCAATACTCGAGTATCATACTATGCACTCTTATCCATGCCTTTCGTCCAAAGGGCTCACATACCGCAGACAAGCCGCTCGGACATCCCCTCGCTCTAACGGCTAAACTGGAACAGGAAACTTTCTGTGAAAAACCTGGTGAACCTGATCAAAATTGATTGCATGTTCAAGAGACCAGCATGTGATTTCCTCCCAGAAAATTAACCAACCAATATCTTTCCGAGCGTGGGGGATGCCCCAGTGGCTAGTGTTTTCGTCAGGCAAGGGAGGTGCAAGATATTCACAGATCGACAGCAGTTCTTTTATTCCCCAAGTAACCCAAATAGATTTCAAAGAGTCACTAATCTTTTTTCAAAATAGTTCCAAGGCTCCAGATACTTTCAAAAAAAAAAAAAAAAAAAAAAAAGAACCACAATTTTTAGCGCAGGCCCACCCAAAACAGACTACCGGTACAATTAAGCAAAAGCCAGAGAGAGAAACACAAAAAACTTTTCTACTACCGTATCATAATAAATAAATAATAATAATGATAATAATTCACAGTTTGTTACATTTGCCTTTCCTTTTTGAATTTATTTTTTGGCTTTTCCTTGACCATCTCATATGTGGCCAAAGGTGAGGTGATCCCCTGCAGAGGTTTGCACTTTTCAATGCGACATTTCGGGGGATGGTGCAGTGCATAGTATCCGAAAAGTTCGCTGCCAAGTGCATGGTGCTGTAGTCCACCGTAGTCCACCGTACCGTAATAATACCGTAATAAAAAGTTAACCGCCTCCTCATCGTCAAATTCACTTAAAAAGCCAAACGCCCAAAAGGCAATCAAATTTTGACAACCTGTTTTGAAATAGAGGGAGCTCTAGATGGCATCGGAGGGAATCAAGTGAGCTCAGATGGAGAGTGTAATAGATTTTCATTAAAGGCAAAAAAAATGCAGGGATAAATTAACCAACAACACCATCCACCGGCTACCCCTGCCGCGGCCGCCACTGCACAAAACATGCAACAGCCAATCCACCTCACCATCATGCCTGCAAAAGCAACCCTTTTTATCCCCGCTTTTTCCCCACCGAAAGATATCCATGAGTCGCTAATCCAGCATTCGAGGAACAGCGCTGCAGGGATATGCATGATATTCGTTCCTGGCGGGTGAACATCCAAAAGGAATAAAGTTAGCGCATCATAAATTGGACAAGCATACTATCGAAAGAAAAAACACACCACCAAAACCCGTTGATAGGGAAACAAAAACATTTGCTATCAAAAGACCGTTAACAGTTACCGGCCCCCCAATGCTCAGCCATAACCTCTCCCGTCACCAACAGCACACGCAACATACGAGTACCGTGGCACATATTGCACCCCGCAGCACCTTCCGCAAAACGCAGCGCCACGCATTACTTGCACGTCCACATAAATAGCGCCTCCACGAACAAACCCCCACGCTGCACAGAGGCTCACTCGAAGCCCCACTCGACTCGGGGACATCTCCATCGTGGAGAGATGCCAAATGCAACCCTCTACTACGTGAGCGGGGAGATTCCCTCATGGAATTTTCTCATCGATTTAACTTGGGAGTTGGGTGTGCTCTAGGCAGTGCCGGCGGAATCCTCGCACCGTATCAGACAACACCCCCACGGGAGGGGAGGGAAGAGAAGAGTGAGGGAGAGTGACGTTCCGCCTGAGGCGGTGCCAATGTTGTGCTTTGTGATTTCGTGCGACATGATTACGATGGCGAGGGTGGCTTGCAGTGTGCTCGCGCCATGAAGCCCCAGCCTCCAATTAGGATACCGTACAAAAGAGTGGTACAGGGACAGTAGCACTTTGTGATGACGACGACGACGATGAATCATACAGTAACTTATCGGCTGGTTGCACTGGCGATGTGATGCCCACCAGGTCTTTTCTGGAGTCCCATTGCGCTGTTTACAGTAGAAGGGCCCTTCAAGCTCAGCACGCACGGTCCAGGGGCTTCCCCATTCCTCGCAATATCAACGCAAAAATATTTAGGTCCGTGCTCTCAGGGAGCTCAGGAACTCTGGTCCGGATGGAAGAAAAGATGATTATTCATCCCGTCCAACTGCCGGTACCGGCATGCCCATAAGAAACGTCGTTTCTGTTGGCCAGCTTAGAAATTTTCTTTCCGCAACAAAATTGCCTTGAAGGCTCATGAAAGCAGGCACGATGCAAGCACAAAGTGCACTAGGAGACGTTTTTCCCTATGCTCACGACAGGGATGGTTAACTAGCGAAATAAACCCCTGGACGCTACGTGTAACATCTCCCCTGGTGCTTGTATCTGTGTACCTTTGGTTACAGAGGGGCGGGATGGTGATTATATTATTTGGCAGGAGTTTTTTTCTCGGTTGGTACAATATTATATAGAAGTGCCAGGGAAGATGTTTCCCGCACAAATGTTTCCCGCACAAGACAGGGGTTATTTTGCGGGTTAACTTAAATTGACTGATTACAAACAGCCACCCTGACACTTGTATCTACAATGTACCCTGCACTTCATGTTGGATCACTCGGAATTTGGATCATGGGTTAAAATTGGGTATCCTACTCATACGAGGCTCTAGGTGCTGAATACCCGCTATGTAGGAAAACATTGCAGTTTGTGGTCCGCGATATCTGCTATCGTCCGTAGGAGGTGATGCGGCCCGCGGAATCTGGCACCAATGCGATAGCGGGAATGTGCAGTGACAGAAACATGTTTGGGTTCTGGCTCCAGCAACAGTCGTGGTAGACTCCAAACTAGCAGACGAACCGCACTATCTTGAAAGCCGGCTAATAACCCTATGCGGAATGAAGGCCCGGTGTAAAACATCTATGAAAAGGTACCCGAAAACCCAAAATCCAGATCACCGTTTCTCCCCTTACGGACAAACCCTAGCCCAGATTCCCCACAATCCAATCCTAACCCAACCCAAAAACCGACCGCAAACCCCCTGCCTGCCTGCTCCGTCGGCTGCCAGTGTGTCCCCCCAAGCAGGAACAAGTTATCATATAATACGATACAGTAGAATGGACACCGACTGGATCGGGATTGCTGCTAGTGCTTATGGTGCAGGATTGGATAGTTCTGTCAAATCGTTTTTTTCTTTGTTTCTTTTACTTTGCGTGTGGAAGGTTCGCCTTGGGGGGCGGAAAGGGTTGTGTCGCCCCCCCCTGTCAGTGCTTGAGACAAGGGTTAGTAAGCAACGTTTGTTGGCCACCATAAATTGGTATGATAGATGTGTAGACATTTAGATCTGGTTACAAGTGGGTTATCATACCAGGGCAAGTGCCTATCAGAGAGTTAGTGGCACTTGTACTGTTAGATGCGTGGATGGACTCGCGGTGGCGGACGAGTAACTTAAGTTCGCAACCTTGTCTTATTGTTTATTCATGATATGGAATATATCGATGTTTCGAAGTGGATTAATTGTACTCGAGTATTAAAGGGGGATAGGGGACTAGAATTATCTGTAAGGGTAGTAGCTTAATACCTATATATTTCTTTCAACCTCTATGGTTTCCTGAGCCAAATTTGTTCCTATCCTCCCATATCCTGATATCGAGAACTTTGCTCTTCAAAGTCTACCGCCTGTCCTCCGTTCCTTGTGGCCAGCCCGTGTCACCTCATATAACGCGGTGGGGATCTGTGTCCCGAGCCTTCGCTAATGACAGGAATATATAATAGATATCAGGCGCAACCTTTGTGACCCTGAGATATCCCTGGTGTCAGTACAAGGGGCAGGCATAAAGTGTCCGAACACACCAACCTGTGACCTCACCAGTTTTTAAGGATTTTTTGCTGGGAAGCCACTTTGGTGTGTGCGAGAACTTTTTTTTATTTTTTTATTTTTTATAAAACTTTTTGTATTCACACTACTACCATTCTAGCGAGCTTAACTAAACGGTTTTCTGTATCCTTTTTGGATGTCTACCATATCCCTATTAGGATTGCCTTCAAGGGGATTTAACCCAAGCGACTCCAACCTATGCCTGTCTAATCAAAAAGGTAAGAACCTCCATCTGCGGTACAATACCCGGAACCAGAACCTACTAACCCAACCAAAGGTTTGGCATAGCCTCCGTCTTTTCAGTATCCGGCCCTTCTGACCACTTTCCAGTCCTTTTTCTAACCCAAGAAAAACGTAACCCCCAAAGAAGTAACCACCTCCACCTCTACCACTCTCTCGCTCCGAGACAACCCCTAGGAATTTATAGCCTCCGAAGTGGACCACCTTCTCCCCTCCCCTTCCTCTTTTCTACCCGGACCGGCGCCATGGGTTGTGCAACTTGCAATGGATCACACTACCTATCCCCGATCCTGATTAGTAAGTAAGGGCTTAGTCACGCATGACTCAGACGCTGCACAGCCACAGATCGGACTATGGACGCCACCTCCTCACTATCTTCCTTGTCACCCTTTTCCTTCACCCTCCACCCCCCGCCTCACGGCACTACAGTGATCGCAAGGTAAAAGGTAAAACCAAATTCAATAGCACGGGTTAAATCTGTCGTGACCAAGTCTACGCCAGTTAACCCTACCACTAAGGATTAGATGGAAATCCAAAAATATCCGATGGAATAGATGAAACCATCAAACTAAAAGACAAAGTTGTTCTCAACGTCCAGAGAACTAAAGACTCGAAGTTCATCATGGGCATGAATCCAAGGATCCTACTTGTCGGCTAGTCCAAAGTGACACGTCACAAGGAGTCGCTTTTTCACAAACTGGGGTTGTAAGAGAGACGGAGGATGTGCGAGAACTTTTTTTTTTTTTTTTTTTGTAAACTTTTCGGCTTATATTTGTCTAGCTAAATCATAAATAACTACTACAAATATCCTAGCTCTGCGGGCTTTCTGTACCACATCTCGGGTGTCTGCCCATAATTAACATCGTCGCCTCACTGAGCCTTCGACCAAAATCCAAAAACACCCGAATTCCTTTCCTCAGGGACACACTCAGCCGGTAAAATCGTCTCAAAACCAATAGCCGGAACCTAGTCGTAAGAAAATCCCATACTCTCCTAACCAGTCTGTCTCCAGAAAGCATCACCTGGTCCAGCCCTCGATACCCTAAATAATTAGAAAATAAATAAAACTAATACACTGGAAAAAACACCACTCTCAGCCTCCCCGAAGTCAAACGGATAATACTCCCAGCCCTCTAGATTTCAATTTTCACCGGGTATCCTCCTCCGGAACGGTAGCATAATCGTAGCCTGGTTAACCTCGAGCGCTCCTGTGTATCGGGGGTAATTGAACCTCTCCGGCACCTGTCATTGGCAACTCCTACTGCCTCCTAAACCCATAACCTCTACCTCTTCCTCTTCCCTCCAATCCGTAACCATATCCAACAGGACCGACGCCATGAGTTGGGCCACTTGCAATGGGTGACCCCCCCCACCCCCGACCCCTAACAATATACCCTCCTCTTCCAGCATTCCTCGGTCCTATCGGAACCGAGTCTCCTATTCCCCATACCGCCAATCTACCACCATCCCTAGCCGGACCCGAAGGCGCAACTATGATTTCTCTCCCTCCAACCTCCACCACCACATCCTCGTCCGGATCCACCTCTTCCTCAACTCTTCTTCTCTTAACACCCACATCAACCGAGACAACTTCAGGTAGCCGCACAACAGCCCGACTCACCTGCTACTCCTTGCTTACCACGCTTTCAGCCACAACCTCCGCCAAGGTAGCCACAGTGTGTGCCACCTCTATCGGGTCAGCCACCACCCCTGCACTTGCCACAGGGAAAGCCACAGCCTCAGCCACCTCCTCTTTTTCTTTCTCCTCCTTTTGCCTCGCCTCCAACACCAGACGATGATTCCTCTTGGAAAGCACCGAAACATGATGCCGAAGACGATCTATCTCCTTTTCCATCAACATCATCTTTTCCACCAACTCTCCTATTACCAAACCCGATCTAGCTACCTTAGTAGCCGGAAACGCCGTAGAACCTCGCTTAGCCATCTTTTCCTAAAAAATAGTACTATGGGAAGATGAGGGACTTAAAATAGTAGATGAAAGAGATAAAATATCTCTTAAAAACGATAAAGACTTAGAGGAATATTCCTGAAAGAATAAAGACTTGAGGCAATCGTGAGATGGTTCCCAAGGATCCTGGTTGGTCAAAACCCAGAATGTGACGAGTCACTCGGAGTTGAAATTTCAATCGCTGGAGGTGTAAGAGACACGGTGGATGTGCGAGAACTTTTTTTTTTTTTTTTTTTTTTTTTTTTTTTTTGTAAACTTTACTATATTTGCTAACTACTCCCCATAGCGGCCGTGGCAGACGCCCCGCAAGGACATCACTCCTCTATAGCACGCCCACACATGACTAACGGCATCAAATACATAAAGGGCTTTCTGTATCAAAATGTGATATCTGCCCAACACCAAAACCCGTCAAATCATAAAGGCAAGAACCTCCATCTGCAGCACAATACTCGGAACCGGTACCTACTAGCCCGACCGCAGGTTTAGCATAGCCCACGTCTTTTCAGTATCCAGCCCTTCTGGCCACTTTCCAGTCCTTTTCCTAGCCTAAGAAAACGTAACCCCCAAAGAAGTAAACAACCTCCACCACTACCACTTTCCGCTCTGAGCCTCCCCTAGGTAATTTTACGGCCGTCGAAGTAGGCCACCTCCACCCCCTCCCCTTCCATCGACTATCGTCTCATCCGCGCCATGGACTATGATATAGTACTATGGTATTCCATAGACCATCCCGGAGACTCTAAATCGAAATATCATGAGCACAAAGGAAATCCTCAAAGATAGTGTTGACCGAGATACAACTCCACCGCCTAACCAACAACCGGATCCAACCCCCTGCCATTCTAGCGGCGCGGTTCGATAGATCTCCCCGGTATGGGTGCGATATCGTCCTCCCGGTTCTCCCAAACCAATCTCAAACTCCTACACCACCCGACCGAGCATCAACGCCATGAGTTGGGCCGCTTGCAATGGGCGACCCCCCCCATCCTCGACACTAATGCAAGCCACTTCCCAAACCGAGCCACACTCCCAGCCACCAAACCAAACGCCACTCCTTTCCCAAACCCAGCCTCAACCAACGCCATACTCCTCAACCCAGCCACATCGTTCCTCCTATGCGCCACAACCACATGCGCCGGCCCTAGCCACAAGACTAAGCCACCCACTCACCCGCGTCCTACACGCCTGCCAGAATTACCGTAGTAAAATAGGCCCCGTAACCGAATCCGAAGGTGACAAAAAGTCGTGACAGCGTTCGCAAACGATATCCCTAGATGGAAGACGATTAAAATTGATGAAAAGGGATACAAGATACCTTGAACACCAAAGATTTCTAAACCATCGTAATGGAAAAGAAGACTTGAAGCCATCGTGAGATAGGAATCAAGGAACCTGAGTCGCCCACTGGAGAGATATGACACGTCACAAGGAGGTGAGATTTCAATCGCTGGGGTTGTAGGAGTGACGGAGGATGTGCGAGAACTCTTTTTTTTTTTTTTTTTTTTTTTTTTTTTTTTTTTTTGTAAACTTTTATTCGAGCTAGGTTACAACAACTAATAACAAAAGAAAACACCCCAACCCCTAGCCCTACTTAAGTGGCTTTCTATATCGCATTTTGGATGTCTGCCACACCTCCCTTCGGCAAGCGGAAAACCCACATGTACCTCCGATCGGTCAAAACAACAAAATTACTCAAGTGAGTATACCCACCCAAGTCTCCCTCCTTCCATCTCCTCCGCTTCACCTTCTCCACAACCTATATTACTTGCAATGGGTAATATAAATCGTCAAAGGGAATATTCGCCTAAAGAAAGTAAGCTGCCCAACCGCCACACTCAAACCCATACTATACCCAAACTCGCCACCCTAATCCCCCTCTGAATCCGATACCCTACTTTCCCTCATCGCTTCCTTCATCCACCCTTCAACTTTCCTCGCTCTGGGATCAACTTTAACACTCTTCCTCATCCAAGGAACCGGCAATTTCTTCCTCGTATCAAACTTGAAATTCCAATCCCCCGTTCCGCCAGGTTTGACCCCAAAGTCGACTCCTTTACCCTTCTCTTTTTCCATCTCTTTCTCCCGGTCACCCATCTCCATCTTCTCCTCAACGCAATAAGGGGGCAGTGCCATATGCTCGCCAGCCATAAGGTGTAGGATTGTTGATATACACCATCCAAGACTGCCATCACCCTTCCGGGTACCCCTATTAGAAATAGCATTAACATCATAGTCCGTATCAAGACCACAAAACTTCAAACCCATGAAATATACGTGCGAGAACTTTATCCCTGTCCCTTGTACCGACAAAAGGACGCCTGACCCCAGAGATCTCCCACAATGCGCTACTACTTGAAAAGTCTTCGTAATCACACTGGCCCATTGATGTGGTTGTGGCTGGTGCAGCACAGTATGTTGGTGCCAGCCGAGCGACAGCCACAGCTGCATAATGCACCAGTGTGGTTGCAGGGGCTTTTCAAATGATAGTGTGCTTGATCAATAAAGCTTAACTTAATTACCGTACTTGTTTCCTCCAGGGGCAAAACACGGCCCCTCGCTCACGACCACCGAGCGTGGGAATGTGCTAATCGCAGTGTGCGATACACTAGGTAGTTGCCTACGCGCAGACCTTGTCAAACGTCGCGTGGATCAAGATCGGGGTTTGTGAATTCGGCGGGGGGTGATCAAGTACAGTGTGGCAGGCCACCAGTCTATCTACAGTGCTGCAATTGTCGGCCTTTGCGATATGACCTTGCCGGACTGGTGGTTGGGTGGGGTTATATTGGGTTGGGCAGCGGGTCGGGAGGTAAGGAAGAGGGGTTTGAAAGTGCCAATTGTCGATTCGGGAGCGCTTTCCTCATGCTTGACTTTATGTGCGCGAGATCCAGGTGAAATTTTTTTTTTACTTGCCGGTGGACAGATGGGGTTTGTCACATTTGCGCATGTTGGATCTTGCTTCTTCATAGGGTACCGGTAGAGGAAGAGGGGGAGGCTGGTGGAGTTGGTGCGGTGCTGTTCTGAGTTGTGCTGTTCGTTCGCCCGTTGGTTCGCGGAGTACCGGTACTCGAGCATAATGGTCTGTCTTATGATATCTGCAAAAAACATTCGATGTGTTATGCACCGAACTGTTTTTATTGCCGGTCTTGTACTGAACGGCACTTGTGCTACCGGTATACCCGTATCGGCTTCGGCTGCTTGAAAGGAAAAAAGAAAGGAGGATGACATCCTCATCCATCCTCTGACGTAAAGGCTGGGTACCAAAGGTAAAATACAGGCGGGGATTCAGAGGAGTCTTACGTTACGGACCTACGGTACTGTACGAGTACCGAGCCGCAGGTTGAATTTGTAATTTTGTCTCTTTTGGGGAGGGGGAGACAAGGAAGGAAGGTTGATTATTTGTATCCGACTCGGGGACCTCGGGTTACTGCAACTACTGTGTCCTGGATCGCTTCTGGCCTTTCCTTCCCTTGACTGGCAAGGGAGTCCTGATGGGTTGTCTTTGTTTCGTGCATAAGCGAAACCTTCTCTAGCGAATGGGGGGGAGTTGGGCCGTGTGAGGCACGGTATTTGGTGTTGTGGCTAACGGACTGCCTCCAAGGTTTATGATCGTCAGGGGTGAGTAATCCATCATAACCGAAAATGGGGACTGGTACGGGTATGGGAATTGTTTTGCCGGTGCACTTCCCAGGTGGAAGAAAAAAGCCCAACTTCGGACTGCTAAGGCTCCTCAATAGCATCCTTTATTTGAGTTTACTCCCTTATTATTCGGTAGACGATAAACTGGGGTTCAGCAAATAGAAAGGTATTTTAAAAGTATTAACTTTTGAGTGGGATATAGGGGTTTAGAGTTGGGTGTCCTGGGGCTCAAATACCAGATATGGCTATTAGCTGTTGAGATTGCCAAGAGGGAAGTTGAATCCTGTTGGTGATGCAGGATTAGTTGGTGGCTGACCACGCTGGGACACTGATTAATATGCATTCTAAAGCAAGAATGAATGTTGTTAGTCCCCGGCCATCCGGATTTCAAATCATTGAAAGCATGATGAAATGCGGGGGAGTGGTATGGTCTTTATTTCCATGCCGCCGCAGAGGATGGATGAGGGAGAAAATCTAGCCTACCATGGCGAGAATATTAGATCCTCTGAAGAATGTTGTGGTCAGACAATATATTGAAAGTGAAACGGCTTTTGTGAAATTATCTACTGGTGCAGGGAAATTTTCGAGTAATTTACACCACAACCTTCCCTCATCTCGGGCTCGGACCATAGAGATTTGAACTGTCGCATGTATTCGCCACTTTCGACCGCTCATTGTACTCGAGCACAATTTGGGGAGTAGTTTTACAAGGATTTTTGCCGTTCCACCCCTTAATACAGGTTTTTTTCCCTTTCTTTCTGCTCTCTTCCTGCTCCGAGCCCTTGCTGCGTTTTTTTTCTTGCCTTGGGAGGAAAAGGTTCCTCGTTCTCGGATGTTAGGGATTTGGCTGGTCCGCGCGAGTGTGTGTGACTTTGGCAGACAATAACGGCCGTTGGGGGTAGAGGCACGGAGACTATTGAACTGACGCATGCTTGCAGCCGGCCTGTCGTTCTCCCTTTCTCCCCTCCCTGGTCAAGTAACCTTAGGGTCCATATTGCTGACTACTCAAATAATTGTAACTAACTTCTCGCTCTATTCCCCATTCCCTTCTTTCGCCGGTCTCTGCTTTTTCCTCTCCCTTCTCTTATCATACCTCCTTTCCACCTCTCTCCCCCTCTCCCTGCTCCTTCCTCTTCTCAACACAGCCCCTCCTACAGCCATTGCTATCTTCACGGGTCCTCTGATCGAGTTTCTGTGTTGTCGGTCGGGTTGGCGAGCGCTTTCTTGAGTAACGCGTAACTTAGCTGCGTAGCTACGACAACCACAAGCCTCCTCTCCCCCCCCCCCGATTCACACCCCTTAACTCAACATCTAAAGAAATCGTCCGAGTGTTTGGTCCCCATTACGAGTCGCTCCCTAGCAACCCTAACTTATACTCACTTGTTGCCCAATTCCTTCCTTCTCTTCGTTCTTCAATTCTAGAGAGAATGCCTCGCAGACCATTTTCTTCTACGTCGCCGGCGGTACCAATACCAGTGAACGACATTCCTCGAACCCGGTCCTCCCCATCCTCCCGCAGTGCTGCTGCTAAGGTTGCCCAATTTTTTTCATCATCACCCAAAGCGGTGAGCTCTCCTCCCGGGTACCTTACCGCATCAGCTTCCCTACTGGCTGCCCAGGAGCAGAGCAACGCTCGTGCATTCTCTCCGTCTGCTTCCCTGCCAACCATCTCTCTTTCAACGGCTACAGCAGATAAAACTTCAGATACACCGATGATGCTTTTTTCTCCTCCCTCGCCTGAGGCTGCAAGGAAATTGGCTAGACAGCATGCGGAGTTTGGTCCTCTTGGGCATCCCAGCCATCAATACGTCTCTCAGCATCCAAAGGGGGCGGAGATCGAGAATCCCATTGAAGACGAGCCTCCGTACTACTATCTGCTTACGACCTACATTTCGTATTTGGTGCTCATCATTTTTGGGCACGTGAGGGATTTCTTCGGAAAGAGGTTCAAGGTTGAAACTTATAAACATTTGAAGGCTCAAAATGTAAGTCGTCGTCATTGCTCCGGGGCGCAGCCGCCGGGATAGCTCAGGAACAACCGCTAATAGCAATTACTGTATTAGGGATATGCACCGCTTAACGACGATTTTGACAACTTTTACGTTCGTAGATTGAAGATGAGAATTAACGATTGTTTTGCTCGCCCCATAACTGGCGTTCCGGGCCGTTTTATCAACGTCCTTGACAGGACGTCGGATGATTTTAATCAAACCTTTAAATTTAGTGGTACCTCCACCGAAACACTGAATATGAGCTCATACAATTATCTTGGTTTTGCCCAATCGGAGGGGCCTTGTGCCGACGCTGTTGAGGAAACCACTCGCAGATATGGGTTGTCTTCCGCAAGTTCTCGCATGGATGCGGGAACCTTGGATCTTCATAGCGACGTAGAGAACTTGGTTGCAAACTTTGTTGGGAAACCCGCTGCTATGGTTTTCTCTATGGGCTATGGTACGAACGCTGCCGCATTTTCTACCTTGGCTGGCAAAGGCTGTTTGGTGATTTCGGATGAGCTGAACCACGCCTCAATTCGCTTCGGTGTTCGTATCTCTGGTGCTGTCATCGGAATGTATAGGCATAACGATATGAGAGATTTGGAACGTCTTCTCAGGGAGCAGATTTCTCAAGGTCAGCCTCGTACTCACCGCCCATGGAAGAAGATTCTTGTCGTTGTCGAAGGATTGTATTCCATGGAGGGGACCATGTGCAATCTTCCGGCTTTGATCGGACTTAAAAAGCAATACAAGTTTAACCTTTTTGTTGATGAGGCTCATTCGATTGGTGCATTGGGGCCTAATGGACGCGGTGTTTGTGATTACTTTGGTGTGGATACGGCGGAAGTTGACATTCTTATGGGAACGCTTACAAAGTCCTTTGGGGCGAACGGTGGTTACATTGCAGCCGAGAAGCATATCATTGATAAGCTACGCTACTCTCATGCTGGCAGTATCTTTGGCGAAGCCCCTGCACCTCCCGTTATTACCCAAATTTCGACATCTCTGCGCCTAATTGCCGGTGAAGTCGTGATCGGACAGGGCGAGGAGCGTCTTCGACGCCTTGCGTTCAACTCTCGCTATCTCAGAATAGGGCTTAAGCGACTCGGATTTATCATTTACGGTCAAGATGACTCACCTATTATCCCTCTCCTGTTGTATAACCCCGCCAAGATGCCAGCCTTCTCTCACGAAATGCTTCGTCGCAAAATCGCTGTCGTCGTCGTTGGATATCCGGCCACTCCTCTTGTCAGCTCTCGAGCTAGGTTTTGTGTATCCGCGGCTCACACCAAAGATGACCTGGATAGACTCCTTGCTGCATGCGATGAGATCGGAGATATCCTGCAGCTCAAGTTTTCTAGTGGTCTCGCTGGTGGTGCCATTCCTTTGGCGCCTGGTGTGACGCCGGAAATGGAAAAGGAGCGGAAGCAACGTGGTACCTTGGTCACTGTGCCTCCAAGATGGCCATTGGAAGAAGTTTTGAAAAGAGGTGTCAAGGACGTCCAGGCCCCTCTTAGATAATCGTTAAGTAATGCTCAATGGGTTTCGGTTTTCTTTACATGCCGAGTTTACGGTCACGTTTCTGTCTTTTTCCTAGGGAAAAATGTATAGATACTTTACCTCTCTCTCTCTCTGCTAGCAAGGGTATTGAGGATATAAGTTGTGAATACGTTGTTTCTTTTTCATTTTTATCTGGGAGTTGGCTTTTTCCTTTTTTCTTTCTTGAACCAATAGCTTCTTCAGTCGATAATTCATATCCCCTACCCCTAATGGTTTCTATATGAGGAGTTTTTTTTTCTTCCCTTGCTTTCTATAGATTCGATCACTTTTTTTTTATATCTTTTATAGTTCTCTCCCTCGGCGAGAAACGGTATGCAGCAGTTTCCAGGGCTGGCCGTAATGGCCGAGAAAGAAAAAAAAGAACTTATAATGTTTAAAAGAGGTGGGAGCTTTAATCACTAGGAATTGAGAGGCTGTTTCATGTAGCATATGTAGATAGGATTGGACTTCTCGAGCAGGTGTTTTTTCTTTCTTTCATCACTCTTCTGAGAATTCGGGGGATGTTTCGGGGGAATATTCTTAATATGCTCTCCGCCGGTCGCCTTCTCGCACGGTTCCCGGGGGGGGCACCATGCTAATTCCCTCATGTCGATGCCGAGAGTGTCGAGGCAAGGTGCAGCGGTGGATAGACGGATGGATGGAGGTGGGGGGAAGGGACGACCGATGGGGTTTGTATGTAATGGATCCTGATAGGTCTTAATGTACTGTACTTCTTTTGGAAGTAACAGAATGTCATAACGGGTTGAGCTACAAATTAATGTCATATGAATGTTAAGTTACTGTGCCTGTACTTTTTTCTCTCCTTTCTTTTTTCTTCGTTGCCTGGATTCATGTGATTCTCATTGAGAGGAGGGTGGCTGACGCCAACGCTGTCCGTGTAGATCGGTATGACAACCATGAATGCATGTGATTGATGCTTGTTGTGTCAGTGCGAGCTGGCCGGCTGTCCGTCGTATCGTGGGTGATGTTCTCTGTGAGATATATGACTGCAGCCCAGATCTATAACATACTATCTTCAACCGTATAAACCGTAGTTCTTCTGATAGGATATGGCACTGGCTCCGCCCATCCCATCCACTTTCCATTCATTCCCCATCCCATACCGGTAGCAAACCAAATCCTTCTAGAATGCGCACCGAAAGCTTTTTTTTGTTTTTCCCTTCCCTCCTCTCTCTCACTGTAACCAATCAAACCTCCGTTCCTGAGAAGAAGCACTGCCCTATGTAGCACAATTTGTTGTGCGCTGGCGACACTCACCCACTCACTTAGACTACCATACCTACCTACCACCCCATCTGATTCATACATACATACGTACAGTACTGTACATACATGTCCAGCAGTGCTACCAGACAACATAAGCTGCATTAAATTTGTTTCCAAATAGTCTACCGTAGTAGTCTACTGTATTCGTACGAGTACTGTATTGTGCAACCAAGCGAAGCGAAAAAGAACACACAGCCTCGCGGACACGAACTTTGAAAGTGTTGGAAGGGAAGGGAAGGGAAGGGAAGGGAAGGGAAGGGAAGGGGGGCTTTTTTGGTAGCCTTATTTCGTTTGGGGCTTGCGATGGCCCCCGGCATCTGGCCTCGGTCCGGGAGGTATGATACAGATACTTGTAGTTGCGTCACGTTCGTTCTGAATATGCACTTGGAGTTTTTGCCCTAGGGGTTGTCAAGGCCAGGCTGTGAATTTATGCGATGGAGGGATGATTGGGGGGGAACAAAGTTTGCACTTGTTTGATGCGTCCATGGTATCATAAAAGTATTCTTTCGTTCGTTCCTTTCCTTTCCTTTCTTTTTTTTTTTTTTTTTGTTCAAACTCGTAATGGATCATTCAGCTCTTGCGGCGTTTTCTTGCGTGCTACCGGTATGGTACTCGTAGAGTGCGGGTATGTAATTATGTACCGTACTATCTCCGTCAGCCCTGTAAATCTCTCCGGGGTTCAAGACAAGACAAGAGGGAGCTCCCTCTTGAGCAGGATTGGCGTTTTCTCGACCTGGCGCAGTTGTGGGATCAGGCCTTGTTGGTTGGATCCCGTCAAGTTAACCAAATATTCGCAAATTCTGGTTTAACTTGTGCGAACTAAGCCTATCCTAGACTGAGAGGCTGATTTCCATTAGTGGTCGCGAATCTCTAAGAGGTTTTACGGTAATACTTAGTAGCGCTAGGATAGGACTAGTACCGAACGAGTACTTTTCAACTTCACTTGTTACTTTTTACCTACCATACGTATTTATTTACCATAGCCTAGCCTAGCCAAGCTTCCCACTGTAGATATTGTATGATATGATATGATACGGTAGGTACTACCGTATGCTAGTAGACGAGTCCTGTGAAGAAACATGTCGGAGCTTAATTGGGCGTTGTTATGAAGGTCAAGTTTGGTTCGCAACTCTCTTTCTTTTCTTTCTTTCTTCCCGTCGTATAAGATGGGAGGAAGGGAGGAAGGAAGGTAGGCCGATCAAGAGGTGGACCATTGTGGAATCCGATGGGTAGTGTGAGTCCTGATTAACTTGGGAGGTGTATGGTAGGTCATATTGGGATGGACTGCCTGTACTCGAGTAGTGGGTGAATGGGATGAATGGGATGAATGGGATGAATGGGATGAATGGGATGAATGGGATGAATGGATGGATAGATGGATGGGGGGATTGCTTAATTGTGGATTGGTTTATTGTTTTTTATTTTTTATTTTGAGTGAGCTTTTTAATCTTGTGCTGTGAAGTCTCGTCTCTGAGTAAGTCTACAAATTCCTCCTCTTCAAGGCTTCGAATTAAGTTCGCATCGTGATCGCTTTCTTTCCCTTTCACTTTCTATTTTTGAACCGATAGATAGATAGGTAGGTAGATATGCTAGGATGGGACAGGCAACCCTACGGTTCCGTACTTGTACCGGCTAGTCCATACCTTTCATGGATATTTAGACGAACCAAGGAATCCAGTTTTTTGTTTTTTTTGCCTATTTGAGGCGGCTGTGTCGATTGATTACGCCGCCGCCGGAGTCCGGGGAAGAAGAGGGGTGGGGCTTTTGTCTTTGAAGTTTTGCATTAAAGTTATTTGGGGCTGTCAGAATGGCGTTCCTCGACTGCGGCGATGACCCCCCTCCCTCCCTCCCTTCCTCCCCACGCCTTTTCCCACAAAGCTGAAAATGCGGGGGATACCGTTGTCTGACTCGAAAAGAAGAAGAAGCCGTGTCTACCTAGCGATGATGGGAGGCGAGCATGAAGGAAGGCCCCCGATGCGGCAGTGGACTCGGCGATTATGGACCTCCACGGTAAATCATCATCGCCGTTATGATGGGAATCTACTCGGTATGCTAGACACGATCGTGAAGTTTTTTGGTAGAGTGAGCTAAACCGGGATGGATGAGGTACGGTAGAATAAGGGAATTACCATAATAGTACAAGTAATAACTTTTATGATAGGTTCCTTTTTATTTTTTATTTTTTTTACTCGGAGGTGGAAGAGGGTGGGATGCTTGTATCAAAGCGAGCAGAACGGGCCTCTGAACGACCTCTCTTAACCTAGGCAACCATTTCTCTCCTACGAGTGGTGATACTGGTGAATGTCACGATATCGATATGGTGGTTGCACAGCATATAATGGTAAATCTCACCCACCACTACTACCATTACCACCACCACCACCTCGAGAATTACCATATGGGTGGAAGCGTTTCTACGTGTGAGTGAGTGAGTGAGAGTGTGTGCGTGTGAGTGTCTGTCCAGGAACAGGGACAAACATAGGTGTGGAGAGAATGCCCGCTACCGGTAACTAGGCTGAAGAAATCCAACTGGTTTATACCTTATCCTAGGCCAAACAACACCCATGAAACACATTTTTTTCCTTTTCGTTGCCCTATCGGCGGTTTGCCCACTCTGCTCGATGCTGGAGGCCCTGTTTATAGGCTAGTAATAGATACTGGGTATTAGGGTCGTGTGGGTGAATGTGTGTGGGTGGATTTTGGCCTTTGATGTCGGGAGGGGGGTGTGGAGTGGGAGGCATTGCTGGACTTTTTAGCACCATACAACTACCGGTATTGTATCGCAGTTAGACTGCGGTATGATACTAAGTGAAAAATACTGTATAAACTGCTGGCATCTTGCTCCTCCAGTTCATTATCCCCTCCTCCTTCTCTTCCTTCGCCTTCCTCATTTCCGCCTTGCATTCCTTCCCTTCCGTTCCTTTCAAACTATCGCTTCTCTGACCATTCAAGAGAGGAGATTCTCCCAGATCAGCATTCACTCGCCTTATCCCGCATCATTCCTCCTCTAGCGAGGATAGCTTTTGCAGATCTCCAATTCTTATCGATAGGGATCAGGCGTCCGATTGCCCCTTTGCCATTTATTATCATTACTATTATTGTTATTGTTATTATATCACTATAATTTTCCCCAGCCTTATCCTCATTTAAGACTACAAAAATGGCATTCTCCCGTCCCCACACATCGCATGGCAGGCCCGGGCAATTCCAAGACGGCCCCGACCCAAAACTCCAATTCGACATCCCTCCATTCGACCCAGCAGAGACCGAATTCCACAACCATGTTTCCGATCCCCGCGGGGAATTCAACGACAGACCGCGAGGGCAGGATTTCCGCCCCGAGATTCACCAGGATAACCCACCCCGTCACAACTCCATGCCAAACTCCTCACTGCAGCGGCGGGCCTCTGTCGGAAGGGGTGTGCACCCGGGAACCTTTCAAGGTATGCCGGGAACCTTTCCGGGAGGTGGTATCGGTGGTGGTGGTGGGGATGGTCGTGGGAGACCGGTAGTCATTCAGCATGGACACCTACCAGAGAGGCGATATGTTAGCTTCCAGAAGAGGACTGGCAAGTTCTGGGAGAAGGGATCAACAATATATGATCACATTATGATGGAGATCAGTCCCGAGGATGCGGAAAGGCGGATCCGACGACATGAGGAATCCGGGAAGGGACTATCGACTGTTTTCAACGGGCTAGCGTTTCACCAGCAGTCACACATCGGAGAGGCGAAGGAGAGGCTCAACAAGGCAGAGAGGGATTCAGGATGGCGTTGGGTCACCTCCGCCGTTGGTAAGGAAAAGCCAGAAAAGCCGAATGCTACAAAAACATTCTGGGCAATCTACTCGCGTTTACCAAAAGGTCGGAAGGGTTCCCAGCGCCACCATCGACACAGCATCGGCGGCCCACAGCCCCAAATGCCGCACGGGGAACCGAGAGGACGCCCCACCCCCCAACAGCGCCAACACCAAGCCCCTGACTCATTCAAAGTCCAGCCAGTACAGATTCCACCACCTCCCCGCCCCAGTGACTTTCCGGGCACAGATCTACCCTCCCCACCAGGTGCATTCCCGCAACATCTATACGGGGAAGAGGAGCCATTTGGGCCGGGGAATTTTCCGGCGCCTGAGCCTCCGAGAGTAACTCCGCGACCTAATCCGAATTTTGATTACAATGATGGACCCAGGATTAGAGAGGTTGAGCCGCCGATCCCTGGCGCGTTCCCGCAGTATCAAGACCACCAGCAGCACTACCAGCAGCAACAGCAGGGAAGGGAACCTCTCCCGAGACCAACCATAAGGAGCCAGTTGCCGCAGGGGACGTTTGGCGCGCCAGGTCCTTATTCGAACGCTCCTGGGGATAGGTCTTCTATGCCTGCTATGCCTGGCAGTATGGGAGGTGGTATAGGGGGTGGCATGGGAGGTGGTGGCATGGGAGGTGGTGGCATGGGAGGTGGTGGCATGGGTGGTGGTGGCATGGGTGGTGGTGGCATGGGTGGCATGCCTAATGGAATGCCAGGTGGGATGCCGAGTGGGATGCCGAGTGGGATGCCGAGTGGGATGCTGAGCGGGATGCCAGGTGGGATGCCAGGTGGGATGCCAGGAGGTGTGCCAGGAGGTGCGCCCGGCGGTATGCCCAATGGCCTCCGCAATGACCACACCCTACGTGATACAGACTTCCGTGACCCCCGAGACCGCGACTCCCGCCTACCCTCCGGACAAATGCCCCGCTACGACCCAGGCATGAACCCCCACCACTCAAACTCACACCACCAAGGACCCCCCTCCTCCCAACCCCGTCGCCGCAACACCAGTCTCACCCGCTCCCCTGACCGCCTCTACAACGAACACGAATCCTTCTCCACTTATCGAGAACCTCGCCACCTAGACTCTCACCACCGCCTAACAACTAGCGGCGGCCCTCGCCGCGTCCGCGCCGCTACAAACCCAAACCATGCAACAACGGACTTTGCAGACTGGGACCTCGACAAAATGCGCCGCACAGACAGGTGGGTTGAATCTTCAGCCAGCGGCAGCAGCGGTGTAGGCTCCCCAACCGGCAGCCCAGATAGCTTTTCAGGTGCCAACGGCGAATACGTCCTCAACCCACCACCTCCCGCCCGCCCCCGTAGCCCATCAATCTACGACGAGCGCGAGCGCGGCCGGGAATACCACTCTTCAAACCATCACTCGCTCCCCCGCAGCCGAAGCGTGAGAGAATCCCGTCGATATAGTAGTTACAATCCGAGTCACGAACCCCAACCCCTGGCGATAGAATACGACTACGCTATCGCAGGCCAAAATGGTGTTGCTGGGAGAGGGCCAACAAGGTACAGGACTGTGTATCGCGACCAGGATAATCGTCAGTATAGAAGAAGCATGAGTCGGAAACGGAGTGGGTACTTTGATTCTAGGGATAGGGATGAGTATGAGTATGAGAGCGCAGACGATATTGGTAATGGGATGAGGGATCTTAGGATTGGTGGCGGGCGGGAGGGACCCGGAAGGCAGCCGAGGTATACGATGTATAGGGGGGGGATGGTATCGTATGGGAGGTGATTGTCTAACCTATGATAATTAGTCGTTTCATTTTATTCGGATGTTTATTTTATCTTGTTTGGCCGGACTGTTTTTTCATTTCTCTTTTTTCATTCTCATTTTTTCATGTTTCATACTTCCACTTCTCCTGAAATATATCTATCTTTCTTTCTTTCTTTCCCTCTTCTCTTTTCTTCTCTTCTATTATCCCTCCCAATCTGTGAACACAATCTTTTCATCCAGTATATATACGATTTGTATTTTTTTCTATTCTATTGAATCATAGGGATGCCATAAGCAACGGGAAATGGGAGCAAAAAAAATTAAAATCAAAGCATTTTTTTCCTTCCTTCCCTCCTTCCTTCCTTTCCCCTCCTCACAAGTGAGCACTTTATTTCAATTGGACATTACCAGTATCCCCTATCATTGGCCCCATTATCATCATGATCGCATGGTAGCCCGTGTCTTGGATTGGACAAAAGCAATGCCGCGATAGCAGATAATAATTTGAATATATATTATAATATACCAATTACAATGATTTTCGAAAAGGGAGATGAGGGGGAAAAAAAAAAAAAAAAAAGAGTAGTTATTTGACTGACTGACAAGGTCATCCACATCCACATCTTAACATCACATCGCATCCATTTCATCCCGAGGATTAATCGTGCTTTGTAATAGGTAGGTACTAGGTAGGTACGGTAGGTATGATAGGTAGGTGACTGCGCGGCCGCCCCAACACGGCGTGGGGTGAGGTAAATACTGGTACTGGTCGAAGGGGAAATAATAATAGTGGGAATAGCGATGGTATGGTATGGTATTTGGCGGTAGTATAATAATATTATATGCCACCCGGAGTAGTTATTAATTTTATTCATGGGAGAGTGGGCATTTACTACTGCTACTCGTACTACTGCGGTATTCACCAGTCGGAATGAAAAAAGTCACAACCAAACTCCGAAATACACTGCCGGTATGATAAATTACCGCCAAGTTGGGATCTGTGCTTTGTTCTCTCCTTTTTTTTTTTTCTTCCCTACCTCCTACCGGTACAGTATCACTTCCAATTATTAACTTAAGGAGTAATTTGAGCTCACAAGTTACCGTAATTAATAAGATTTCTTCAGCCTGGCTAGGTGTTGTGGGGCGTTGTTCAATTTTTGAGTGAGGACACGGTCGCGGTTTGCGCTCCGGGTGGGTTTTTTTTAAAAAAACTTGGGGATGATGATCTGTCTTTATCAAGAGTGCTGGGGCCATACGGTACTGTACGAGTATCATACTCGTGGAGGGTAGGAGAGTGGTCACTGGTCAACGAGTGATATGCTGTGATTTGATTGGCTAGAACGCCACCATCATCACCACCACTAAAATTTAATGCGAATAAAAAAGTGATATTGTTTGTTTGTTTGTTTTTTGTTTTTTTTGAAAATAAATAAATACCAGTAGTACAGATTAAAAACACGACACACCTTCGCTCGTCCATCCCATCAACCCGCAATTCCCCCAATTCGCCACACTTTTACCCATCCCTCCAGCCCGCTTGCAAATCCGACCGTGCTAGGATTTCAAGATATGCCATTCGGCTTCGCTGTCGCTGTCGCGGCTGCGTTCCGGTTCTTGAGGTGCAGGCCTATAGGGTCGTCGAAACGAGAGGCACGCTTTGGGGGGATGACGACGTCGTCGAGTTTGCGCGTGGTTTGGGGTTTTGGTGGAAGGGAGGCGGTGGTGGGAGGGGGAGGGGGAGGGCGGTTTAGGGGCGATGCGGTTCTGTGGCTGGGGACGTAGCGGTCGTAGTCTCGTGGAAGGTTGTGGGTAAGGTCTCTGTCCCTGTCCCTATCTCTTTCGTGGTCGCGGTCTCTGTCGCGATCCCGGTCTCGGTCTCTGCCTCGATCTCTATCTCTGTCTCGGTCCCTTTCCCGGTCCCTTTCCCTGTCTCTTTCTCTGTCACGATCCCGTTCCCTATCTCGCTCGTGGTCCCTCTCCCTCTCCCTCTCCCTCTCCCTTTCCCTTTCCCTATCGCGGTCTCGTTCCCTCTCCCTTTCCCTCTCCTTATCCCTCTCCTTATCTCGCTCCCTCTCCCTCTCCCTCTCCCTCTCCCTCTCCCTATCCCTCTCACGGTCCCTATCCCTGTCCCTATCTCTATCCTTATCCTTATCCCTCTCCCTATCCCTATCTCTCTCGCGCTCTTTCTCACGCTCTCTCTCCACAGGCACAGGCACAGCATCACCCATGTCCGCATCTCCATCCTTATCCTTCCCCCCTTTCCTGCTTCCCTCCTCCTCCTCCCTCGGCAAAAGCCCCTGCTCCTCCATAATCCCCCTCAGCATCCCCTCAATCTCCACCCTCCTAGCCGCAAGTAGCTCTTCCACCGCCTTCTCTACATTAGAATACGTATCACCCCGTAATACTGTAGTTTCGATCAATTCCGCTGCCTTGCCCTTATCCCTCGCAAGCAAACTTGGGTCGCGCTCAATCTCTGCGCCAGCGATTTTCTCAAGGGCGGTTATGAAGTGGAGTTTTGTGTCCTTCAGGGTACGGTTGCGTTAGCGAAGCTCGAGGGGGAGGGGAGGAGACGGAAGGAGGAATACGCTATCGGTAAAAGATTGATAGATATCTTTTCGTAGAGAGTCGAAATGGCCGCGCTTTTTATAGGTTGTTTTGAGAAGATCAATTGTGGATTTTGCTTCTTCGGAGAGGATTGGCGCGGGGGTAGGGATGGGTGTGGTGGTGGGAGGGTAGAGGTCGGGCGGAGGTGATGGTGGTCGCGGTGGTGTCCATTTGTTAGGGGGGGGTTGGAAGGGCGGTAGGAGTCTGACATTGGGTGTTGTGTTCCCCGAAGGCTCTTAGAGGTGAGGCGGGGAGGAAGGCAGGAGCTCTGCAACAGGGACTTGACAGGTGGAACCGAGATCTGGGCTTGGGTGATGACTAAGATATCTCGGATTGATCTTTGCATGCGACATCACTCGATTTATTGGCTTGGCGAGGTTGGTTCATGGGCGAGTCTCCCTGGACCGTGCTGGATTTATGAAGATCTCAGACCAGACTGCCTTAGATCTTGCAATCCCATTGAGCATCTAGACTATATAGACTACTGAACATGCCTAGTATTGTCTTTGAGGGCTGACGCCCTAGTCCTAGGTTGCGGCTATTGAATGTCCACTCCTCAATTTAGCATATTATCGTGCCCACCTCTCCCCGCCTGAAAATATACTTTGGTAGGCTTCTCAGACATCCCAAATCTTGCAGCTATCATCGAAATAACGTTTTCGCACCTTTTTTCAAGCAGGGCCTACAGGGCTCAAAAAGCTTGCACTAGAGAAACGTCCGGCGGCGGCTTGGCACGCCCACAACCAAGCCCTTGGGAAATATTTTTTCCCCCTTCCCCAACCGTCAATTGAGCCAACGGCTCCGCCCCTTCCCCCCTTACACCCCCGTTCATTCGTCCGTCTGAACCAGGTTTTCCAGGCGGAGAATCCCCTCCTTATGAATGGATTACACTCCGTCTCAATCTCCGCCAGCAAGAGATTCCGAGTATGTCCTCCGGGCACCCGCGGGAGGGTGCTATCCCTACGGCTCGCCCACAGTGCCCAGTCTGCCAGGCACCCGGCTCCGGCTCCACTCCCATCTCTATCAGTGGCCTCGAAGGGGTCTAGGAGGAACATTCCTGGTGATTCGAGTGCGTTTTCAGCGCTGGATACTGGCATTACCGGGCTCACGCCGATCACCATTTACCGGCGCGATACACCCGTTAGAAAGCTCCTGCAGGCGATAGAGAATAGGTCTGACCCGGCGATATGGCATCACTTCATGCAGGTGCGTAGCCAAGGTCTCACGTATCAATTGTCTGCCGGGGAGTTCTCTTCAGTATTACTTTCCCTACGCCCGAGACGGTACCTATCCTTACGACCACGGCATTACATAGACGAGTACGGCCGTGGGCAAGTTCACAAAGTAAGTTATAGTTTTAAGGAGTTCCGATCGAGGTTGAGGATTGTCACCCAGGCGATGCAGCGGCACGGATATCGGTTAGGCATCATTGAGTACTGCCATTTGCTGGACTGCGCGAGGGCCGGTGGTGATATGAGCATGGCGGATGATCTCTGGCGCCAGATTGTCGCCCGGGGAGACCTGACGCCAGATACGTGGACTTACAATTGCTATGTCGCTGCAAAAATCGGAACCATAGCTACCGAGCGGGGTGTCCGCATGTCCCAGTGGACGATGCAGAGTCGGCGGACTGTAACCGCGAAGCGTATGCGAACGTTCGCATCACATATGTACGCTCAAATGATCCGGAAGGCTGTGCATCCCAATAGCATGACCTTCGACCTTCTAACCATAGCTATGTCTCGCGCGGGGGATATGGGGAGTATAAAGGAGTTATTGATGAACGTGTGGGGCGTGAACGTCCATGGCCTGGCGAAATCCGATAATAATCTGGGTTCTGAGCCGCCTACCGTCCCCTCTGACTCGGTTATATATCCTACGCAACATACATTGGCCACGTTCTCAATGTGCTTCGGTGCGAACAACGACATCGCGACAGCGATCAGAGTCGTCGATCATGTCTCCCGCAGATACAAAGTCCCGATATCACTACCTGCCTGGATCAACCTGCTGAACTGGACATACGCTCTCACTCGCCCGCCCGCGCGGGTCATGCCAGCTCAATCCGTGCTGGAAATCTGGGAAATTATGAGGGCGCCGCCATACAACGTTAGCCCGACGATAGAAATGTACGACTACCTCGTCCGGTCTCTCATCTCGCGGCAATACGTCTCCCCCGCAGAAGACAAGATGAAGGAGGCGGTCGAGATGTATATGGACCTACTTAAGCGCTCCGTAGACCTCGAAAAGAAGTACGGCACCGTCCTCGGAGAAACGGACCTCGACACAGCGGTCCAGCAGACCGAGGTGTTAAAGGAGATTGCCGTTGTCAAGAGAGAGTTACACCGCTTCCGGTCCATGATGCGGCGGTGGGTAGAGTTGTTGATTCTGGGCAAGGGTATGAACACCGAGTACACGCGCAGGAAGGTACCGGAGGTCGTGGCGGCGTGGGCGCACTTCTTAGGCGGGAAGGCAATTTACACTATTGACTCGGGATATATTGTGCTGGAGCTTGGGCAGGAGAGGGAATGGACGCCTTTGCCGATCCGGCGGAGGAAGCGGCCGTGGACGCCGTTGGGAACTGGGGCTAAGGAAGTAGACTATTTAGATTAGATGGGTTGGGTTGTATTTGGCGGCGTTGGGGGAAGCAAAGGGGGGGTATTTGGCTGTAAATATTTTAGATGCCTAAAAAGCGGCGGGGGACTACCTAGATTTCTTTTTTTATATCTATTTATTGGGGTTAGTTCAATTGTATAGTTTTTTTTTTTTTTTTGCTTTTAGGTAAGGAATTGGATAATAACTCGAACTCGTCACTTGTGATTTTTTGTGGTAACGAGAAAGCCTAGAGGCATCATCTACCTTTAAAGAAGCTAACACTAACCTAAACATTAACCCGGGATATCAAAACTATAACTCTAACCAATACTCCTCCCTCCCTCCTCATCCCCAACCTAAACCCAGCTATACCCAAAATACCAACTATACCCCCCAACAAGCAAACAGCTACCCAAGACCGGCACCAAACTCATCTCAACAGCAGCCCAAATCCACAAAGTCCCGACCTGCGGCGCCCTTTTCATAACGGCATAATACCCCGTACGATTGACTGCCCTGACAAGCCAACATCCGGCAAGCACACTTATAGCGAACAATAGAGCCTGCGCGGAAAGCCAATTCCTCCTGGAGTGAAAAGCGTAGTTTATGGAAAATATCGCTAATTTGGTCAGGCACGACAAATATATAGGAGCTGGTGGAGGGGTATCGTACGTGGCGAGGATTTGATAACCTTCCAAATAATCCCCCTCAAGTCCACTTCTTGACGGTATTGGAGGTGCACGAGGTAGTCGAAGGCACCCAGTAACATGCAGAAGGGAACGGTGAGACAGAGTGCTTGCATTCCGGGGCCGAAAATTTCTTCTTCATCTTCGGTTGGGGTGGTGGTGGAGGAGGGGATTGGGGCGCCGGAGGGGTCGCGTGGACGGTGGGTGTCTATTAGGTCTATTAGGGTTTTTCCGGATGGGGCGTCGCGGTTTGGGGTTTTCAGGGGGATCTCGGTGCAGGTTATTGGTGGGGTGCGGGCGCGAGTTGGGGTTCTTTTTGTTCGGGCCATTGTGTAGGGAGGTTTTTGCGATGATGATGGTGGTGATGAGTTTTAGAGATGATAGTATACCTGCAGGGGGTCGGTTGGGTTGAGGCTCAAGTGGTAACTTCCTTTTGTGGGGAAGCTTCCTCGGCCTCTTATTTGGCAAGAACACTTTGAAGCTTCACCTTCGCAGAACCTCAACCTTTAAATTTGCCATAATAAACGAATTCCAGTTCACACTTCACTCCCCCAACAGCACATTTGATAACCTCCCCCAAGGGCCTAGTCCCTTCTAATCACTGCCTTCGAAAAATGATCATCATCCTCACCCTCTCCCTCCTCCCCCTACTAATTTCCGCTCTATGGTACCTCCCCTCCCCTTTCCCCATTTCTACAGACTAACAACAATGCCCAGGCTCTACACAGCTTCAAACCAACCCCCCCCACCACCCTCTCTCCAAAACACCACAATTCACCTCCTCATAGCACACCCGGACGACGAAGCAATGTTCTTTGCACCAACCCTGCTAGCCCTAACCTTCCCCTCTCTAAATAATACCGTCAGCGTCCTCTGCCTCTCAACCGGTAACGCTGAGAACCTCGGCCCAATTCGGGAAAAAGAATTAATAGCCAGCTGCGAGATATTAGGTGTGGATAGAACGCGGGTTCACTCTTTTGATCATCCGTACTCACTCCTCCTCCTCCTCCTCCTCCTGCGTGCAAAGCTAACGACAAGGGTGAGAGCAGTGAACTACAAGACAGCATGACAGAAACCTGGCCCCCCACCAAGATCTCAGAGATCCTCTCGCAGCACAACCCCTCTACAATCGTAACTTTCGACGAGTCCGGCGTTTCCTCACATCCGAATCACATCTCGCTGCTGCGCGGAGCCGAGGAGTACGTTTCTACAAGGGAGTCTGGGACCAGGCTATTTACGTTGACCAGTGTGCCGATTTGGAGGAAGTATACTTTCTTTCTGGATGCGGTTGCGGTGCGGTGGTTGGCGGGGGAAGAAGAGAAGGGGGCGCGGAGAGTGATGTTTGTTAGTTCCTGGGCGGGGTATCTTAAGGCGAGGAGTGCCATGGTGCAAGCGCACGTTAGCCAGATGAGGTGGTTTAGGTGGGGTTGGATTGGATTTAGTCGGTATATGGTTGTTAATGATTTGGTGGAGAGGTGATGCGTGCTTCTCCCCCTGTATTTTCCTTCCTGTCGAAATTTGCACCTTTTCCCATTGCCGCACTTTTGCACCTCATCCCTCGAATTATAGAGGCTGCCCTTACCTAGCATAGTATCCTCAATCAAGTAATGGAAATTGGAAGGCTAGAGCTCCCGTTTCTCCCCTCTACGCTTATAGTGAGTGGAAGAGGAAATGAGGAGGGAAATCTAATATCACTTTTAAGGCAAATCAAGACTCTAATAATTGAATAATTCTATTTTGGTAAACAGCGAGAGGGATTCTCCATTATAAAGATACTAGCCAATCTTGATTTAAACCCTCTCAGGGTTCTCTTAAAAAGGTGCCAATTGGTTAGTATACAAACACCATACTAAAAGTACCGGTCTACGAAAGTATCCAACAATTACCATAGTACAACAATATCCTAATATAGGAAGTGGGTTCCGGGGCAGGGGAGTAATAGACTACCAATCTGAAGACGAAATATTCATACATCTCAAAGGTTAGAGTACCCTAGAATCAGGGAGAAAGTATCATACGACCTATAATACTTCTAATAAACGTGCAGAGTATATACGAGGTATTTACTAAGGGGAAAAAAATACTGTATCTTCACATTTTTGATAAGCCCCAACATCTAACAAAATGTGAACCTATATGTCCCGATCAGAGGCAAATGAGATCGGGAAATCCCTGGTGCGTACGGGTTTGGAAGTCCAAAGGGGAAGCTCTTTGTAGCAAGAATAATTCCTAGATAATAATATGATACTGTATATTACTAGTAATTTTTCGAGTTAATATTCCACAATCAAATCAAACTCAATAATCTATACAAATATCTACTATTTTCTATACAAAACCACCTGCATTCGAACTCAGACATAACGTAACATGCCTGAATAACGGCTGATGTTGTGTGACGATCCGTTGGTAAATTACATAGAAAATACTCTAGACTGGTAAAATATTGATATGAAATAGCATAAAAATAAAAATAATATAAAATCACTTGTTGTA
The DNA here is from genome assembly GCA_003070745.1 of Tuber borchii. Lineage (NCBI taxonomy): Eukaryota > Fungi > Ascomycota > Pezizomycetes > Pezizales > Tuberaceae > Tuber > Tuber borchii. The sequence goes on from NESQ01000044.1 coordinate 332,507, forward strand.
TCTAGCACAGGGAAAGCAGGGGAGAAGAGAAAGAAAGAAAGTCCTACCATCGGAGGTCTCGCCAGTGGGGAAGTGTAGTACTGTCTACGGCATCAGCATCCTAAGGTCAGCTGCTGGGTAAGGAATATATATTCGTCATGAACTGTCACTCGAGCCGGATCCCTGATCTAGATTTCATTAAATTTTTAATAATAATAATAATAATAATAATAATAATAATAATCTAGATCATAGATTTGCGGTAGGATGGCTCTGAGCAGAGAAGCGGCGATATGATGGGGGTTTTTTTTGCTTTTTTCTCTTTCTGAATTATTGCGGATATGTACAATTCCTCCCGTTCTACAAATAAATACCGGTACTACTACTTCCCCCCTGTTCTGTCACTACCGTACTTAACCATACAAACCACAACGCAACATACACAACGAGAGCACATAGCACAAAAAAAAAACGCAAAAAACAAGACAGAACTAAACGAAAGGAAGGAGGAAAGGGTCCAAAACAAAAGTACGATATACACCTACATACAATACTTCACAATAATTACACCCACCAAATAGAAAAATCTACCTACCTCCCCCCTTGTAACAACTGTTTGTCCACACCTGCCTACTCCCTCGGCGACCGATCCACCAAAAAGCTCACAGGAGCACCAGGATGATGCGTGAAGGCGCTAGGCGTTCCCGGAGAGCTGTCCAGCGGGACATCCCGCGCCTGCTGCTGCTGTTCGAGCTGTAGCTGGGCTAATCTTTCACTCCGCTCGAGTCTTCCAGCCTGGTGACTGACCCAGGAATTCACGCCGCGGAATCTGGGCTCGCTGTCGACGGAGGAGCGGACGCTTTTTGCGGCACTGGGGGCTTCCGATGTGGTTGCTGTTGTCCAGGAGAAGTGCGAGTCCATAGGAGCCAGGCCGCGTGGAATGGTGTTGGACTTGGGGATTGGTGGTGGGGGGTACATTTTCGCGTATGATGGTTGTTGGTCATTGGTAGTAGTGGTGGTGGTGGTGGTGGTGGTGGTGGTGTTTCGGGGTTTGATATTTGAGATGGAGGAGGATTGGGAGGGGCTTAGGAGAGGGTAGTTTGACATGTAGGCTGGCGGTGGGAGGGGCGGTTGTTCCTGTTGCCGGGAGGGGGGAGAGTTCGTGTCGGAGGCTCCGTCATAGAAAGTTCCTTTTTGGTCGATTGGAGATGGCGAGGAGACTGGTTGGTTTTTCGGGAGGAGGGAGGTGCGGATTAAGAGGGGTTTGCGGGATTGGTGGCGCTCTAGGGAGGTGTTGGATGGTGCTAGTGTTGCCGGTGGTGGTGGAAAGGGCATTCTAGGGGTGGAGTACTTGTGTTCCATGCCTGGTCGTGAGATTGTACTCTGTGCTCGGTATAGTGGGGGTTTCTCGTCGCACACAGTGTCTCCACCGCGGAGTCTGTGCGCACTGCCGCGTTTCCAGCACTTGAAGTTGGCTCTCCGGAATGCTTTGCCTTTAGTCTTGTATAGCCAGAAGGCGACTGCTGCTACCAATATAAATGCAGCTATAAGTTCCAATTGAGTTAACTACTATATCATGAAAGATTAGAATATGTGGCAGGCATACCAATTGTTCCCCCAGCTATCATCAAATTTTTCGCAACTGTGGAAGGACCCAGTCTAGCAGGACCCGCCTCCCCCTGGGAGGTGTCATCAGGCTTTCTTCCACCGACCTAAGACATATCAGCATCACACCCGATCACTCTTCCATGAAACAAAAATTAGGCAAAAAATAAATAAACTACTAATGAACCAGGAATTAAGCTTAAAGCACAAAATAGGAGAGATCAAACTAACCGATGACTTGTCGGGGCCGTCCTCCGACTTGTCCGAATCCCCATCGCTGTCTGAATCCCTGTTCCCTTTGCGGCTATGATGAACAATCTCATGATCCAGCCTGACGGCTTCATCGACAGCCTGCTTCATCGACTCGGAATTCTCCTCCTCCCTTTTCTCGTACATTACAACCATGTGGCTGCCACCCTCTACTACCACCGGCGAGTGCTCTACTGGGGCAGCCGAGACTGATACGGCGAGTAGCCACTCGGCGACGTATGCCAGACGCAACTTTTGAGAAATGGGCATGGCGAACTGAGCAGTCAAGCTGTCGCAATTTTTTATAGTTTTCCTTTCTTTCTTTTAGATATGTCTTTTTTTCTCTTTTCTCTTTCCTTCTATAAACCAGTTCTTCGTTGGCTTGGCGTTCGAAAATGTATGACGGTCCGGCCGTGGGGGATATATTGCACTTGGGATTGGATGGGATAAGATGACGCAGATAGTGGAGGAGGAAGGATTGAAGAGTATTATATAAAAATGTAGTTTCGAATTGAAGAACCCGAAAGAAGAGAAAAGGAAAGAAAGAAAGAATCCAGTCTTTTCGAGATCGAACCCGTCGAGAGAACGTAAGAGGGAGGAAAAAAGAAAAAGAAAAGAGGAATTGGTAGGAGGAGAGAAGAGGAAGTGGTTGTGAGAAGTAGAAGGGAAGGAAAGAAGGAAGGAAAAGGGAGGAGATAGAAAAACTAGAGGTAAATCTTTCTACAGGACAAATAAAAAATAGGGACTATAGGTTAAGTTAGAGCTTGAAGCGCCTGCGGTGCAATACCTGTCTACCTGCCTGTCTACACTACGCCCCACTATGCTATGCTATACTACTGCGAGTAGCGTACAGCACTATACACCACGCTCAAAGTTACAATATCCTAGACTAGAATTGATATGCGCATATCCCATGGGCGCGCAAAAAAAAGGTGGTTATGATAGCTATCGCAGCACTGATCATCAAGGGCAGTTAGTAGGAGCATAACTCACCCTCACAATAGCACGGTACCTACCCTGGCAAGCAAACCAAAACCAACCCCATGCAAAACGCCGGGGGTGAACGAGTGAGTGAGTGACGGGCCAAGATTCCCGCGACTATGCTGAAACGACATTTGTCACGGGGTGGGAACCTATGAAACGAAAACAGAAGACATGGTACCATACCATTGCAATACCATTACAATACCGGTACCATACACCTCCTGGATGCGGGAGGGAAAATTCCCCCTTATGCATGCTTGGGTAAGTTATAGACGCGCCGTGTATGTACAATGCTACGCATAAAGTGGCCTAGCCAGCTTTCAACCTTCACTCAATCCTTATCATGACCGTTGCTAGTGGTAGCCCTTGACTTTGAAAACTATGTCATTTGTACTCGAGCGCAAGTACCCATCAGAAAGTCAGTTGGTGAGGGGTCAATTTAGGTTAGCCTGCAGGGTAATCCTCGTTTTGTTCGAAAACATCTCCCTGGGGGGACTTGTACAAGAGTAGGGACCCATTGATCTGAACGGACCGGGATATTGGCTAGTTAACCTCAATTCAAAGTTCCATAACCTCTTAGCGGGCCTTGCACTGTATGCGCTGTACTGATGGTAATGACCTCCAATCACCCCAAACATTTCCCAGTGAGATGCTGTACGCACAGTACTCGAGTACTGTGCCGGTAGTCTGAAGCCTTCGGGAAGTACTCCGTTGTTCCACCAATAAACCTAACCGCCCACCTTCACTTCTAAAAATGGCATCGAGGCAACCTCTCTCCATCTCACCATAGCACCTCACCACCAACCACTCACCTATATTCCAAGCGTAATTAACCTAGCCAAGAAGGATCCTTCGTACGCCAGATATAGCCGCCGCGTAATTTCTTACGAGTAGAGAGTAGATCTCTACGGTCACGTCAGCGATCTCCCCAACGGTAAATGCATAGGGGCATTGGCATCGTCGTCGACGTCGGGGGCATAGTACTCGAGTGCTCTAGGGCAAGGCAGAAAAGGAGGGGCGAGAGGAAGTGCTTTTTGCGGAAGCGCGGTAGTAAAAGATCGATCTTGATGCGCAATGGCGAGCACGGAGGCAAGCAAGCCAGTGAAGATCTCACATGCTGTCTCCTCCTGGCAGCCTATTTGCCGTTGGTCTGTGCTGTGCAGTGCTCGAATACTGTACGGTGCGTATACCGGTACTGCAATACCGGTATCTGATATGGGACAATGACATATATGATCGCCAGCCATACAAGGGTCAGGCATTTAGTCATGGTACACTCAGCGGGGTAACGCCCTACTATGTGTAGTACGCATGCGAAGAACATCATGAAAATTATGGCTTCCCTTTTCACTATGAAGATCAATCAAAGAAAATTGTGATAGGTGATATTGATAACTTCACCTATTAATTAAATTAAAAGCTTCTGAAGGCTCATTGAGGTGTGGTGGGTAACTCCTTAAATCCTGATCCTATTTTATACACAGCAGGAGCCATTAATCAACTAGAGGCTCTCTCAAGAAATTCCTACTATGAAAGCCAGCTTCATTATATAAGTATAGAGAATATATGTGTACCACATTTATTACTTTATTCATGGGCTTTTAGGATTATAGCTGGAAGCATCTACAACTGGAGGTTTATAATGTCTGAATGAAGGGATCATTTCAAGGGTTTTGCACCATGAAGCATATTTTTTCTCTTCTGTAATGTTGTAGTTGCAGTGTTCCATGGCTCTTCAAAACCAACTTCAACTACCCCGGCCTTGTACCATGACTAAATGCCTGACCCTTGTATAGCAACACCAGAAATGATATCTTTTTCAACCTATGATACAAGATAACTAGAAGTCAACAGTGCCAAGGTTTCTATTGAGATTATAACATATGAGCAGTTCTAATACCTCAATGCCAGATTTAGCTCAAGATTGAATCCTACAAGTACAACATTATATCATAGAACTTAAATTTCATTTTCTCAATAATGCTATCCTATCAGAGGTGTCCCAGACATCCTCTCAAATTTCAACTAAATCACCCAAGTATTTGAAATATAAAGCTTATATGTTCTTTTTTTCCAGCTATAAACTCCTTTGTCAATAAAAAAATGTCCGTGTACCATTTCCCCAAACTCTCCAACACCAGCTCCACAACCTGTATGTCTACCTACTAACTCTAATTATATAGGCACGCCTTATCATGTCATGCATAGGCACGGCTGTGCAAGTATTTAATAAATTATAATAAAAAAACCCAAAATGAGTAAAAGAACAAGATCTACACTTTCAATATATTGGACTCACTCACTTACTCACTGCCTGACTGATCCTACCATACCTAAAACTCAAATACAAGTACTAGCTGGGAGGTTCATCAGCAAAAAACATTTTGCCTCATGTATATCACATATTGATTCATGTAGTAGGTGGTATTACCCAGGAGCCACATACCTCACATGCCTCATGCAAAATTAGTTATTGATAGAGATACTAGAGGACCCCATGGGGCAACTACTATTACACAGAATTCAGGATCCTACTAGCCATGTGAAAATATGCATGGCAAAGCCAGCGGGTATCAGACTGACAACATAGTTCAGGGGTTGCACAAGGCTTTTCTGAAGCTGTTCGGAGTCCTATGGGGTCTGCGGTCAGACCGCACTGCCCCATGAAATTTCCGTTATGGACCAGCTGCTCCTGAGTTTTTCCGTTATGGACTGGAGCCCCATGGAGCCCCCTGGAGCACCGTGTTGCCCCCTGAACCACCCTGAAGCCCCCTGGAGTCCTAAGGAGCCTCGGGTAAGACTTCTTTGCAGATGAATTTTGCAGTATGGACTTACTACTACTGAGCTTTTCTGTAGTATACTGTAGCCCTGTGGAGCCTTCAGGAGTCCGCTTGGGGACTTTGTTCGTCCTAAGCGAGCTGTGTGGGAGTACAATAGTGCCGAGATTTTTTACCCCCTGTCATATCACTTTTTGCTCAGACACTTTTACAAAAAGGGAAAAGCGGTGCTGTGTGCTAAATTCGTCCCCAATACTCCTCTGTAAAGCTTAATTAACCTTCTGAAAGTCTTTTTAGGAGTAGTGCTAGGATATTAAAATACACCACTGGTATCAAGCTGTGCACTGGCCTATTGAGGCTTCTGAAAGGCTCTTTCAGCCCTTCCACTTACTCGCACCTCTATTGATCATGAAAAAACGCGAAAATTCTGAGTGATTTGAAATGATTGACAAGAACTTGACGCGATAACCTTTGCTACAGGGCTCCGATCGCCCTGAAAATACTACAGTCAGATTCCCCTGCACAAGGGCTTCCTTTGGAGCCTTTATTTGTCCCATTTGCACCTTTTTCAAGGTCTTTTCCTCATACTTTTACACTTAGGTGGAATTTTGAACTACTCACTATCTCTTAGAACCACTCAAACTACAGGCATGCTATGGTCAAGTGGAGACCACCGTTAGATTCCCCTCATCGAGAGCGTCCATTTGAGCCTTTAAACGTCCCATTTACACCATTTTCAAGGTCTTTTCCTCCCACTTTTACACTTGGGCGGAATTTTGAACTACTGACTACGTCTCAGGACCACTCAAGCTACAGGCATGCTATGGTCAAGTGGAGACCACAGTTAGATTACTCTCATCGAAAGCATTCTTTTGAGGCTTCATTCGTCCTATTTGCGACGTTTTTCATCCTCTTTACGCCTCTCTTCGTCCTCTTCACACCTTTCTTTGTCCTCTTTCCGCTTCCTTTCTGTTCCCTACATATGTATTAATTACTTGGGCTACAGATATGCTATCGCTACATGGAGACCACCGTTAGATTCACCTTATCGAGAGCGTCTATTTGAGCCTTTATTCGTCCCATTTGCACCTTTTTCAAGGTCTTTTCCTCATACTTTTACACTTAGGTGGAATTTTGAACTACTCACTATCTCTTAGGACCACTCAAGCTACAGGCATGCTATGGTCAAGTGGAGACCACCGTTAGATTCCCCTCATCGAGAGCGTCCATTTGAGCCTTCAAACGTCCCATTTACACCACTTTCAAGGTCTTTTCCTCACACTTTAACACTTGGGCGGAACTTTTAACTACCTACTATCTCACAGGACCGCTCAAGCTACAGGCATGCTATGGTCATGTGGATACCACGGTTGGATTCCCCTCATCGAGAGCGTCCATTTGAGCCTTCAAACGTCCCATTTACACCACTTTCAAGGTCTTTTCCTCACACTTTAACACTTGGGCGGAATTTTTAACTACCTACTATCTCACAGGACCGCTCAAGCTACAGGCATGCTATGGTCATGTGGATACCACGGTTGGATTCCCCTCATCGAGAGCATCTATTTGAGCCTTCAAACGTCCCATTTGCACCATTTTCAAGGTCTTTTCCTCATACTTTTACACTTGGGCAGAATTTTGAACTGACTATCTCTCAGAACCACTCAAGCTACAGGCATGCTATGGTCAAGTAGAGACCACCATTAGATTCCCCTCATCGAGAGCATTCTTTTGAGACTTCATTCGTCCTATTTGCAACGTTTATCGTCCTCTTCACGCCTCCCTGTGTCCTCTTTACACCTTTCTTCGTCCTCTTTCCGCTCTCCTTGTGTTCTCTACATATGTATTGATTACTTGGGCAACAGGCAAGCTATCGATACATGGAGACCACCGTTAGATTCCCCTCATTGAGAGCGTCCTTTCGAGCCTTCATTCGTCCTATTTGCGAAGTTTTTCGTCCTCTTTACACCCTCTTTGTATTCTCAATATATGTATTGGTAACTTGGGCTATAGGCATGCTATCGCTGAATGGAGACCACCGTTAGATTCCCCTGATCAAGAGCATTCTTTTGAGCCTTCATTCGTCCCATTTGCGACGTTCCTCGTCCTCTTTACGCTTTCCTTCGTCCTCTTTACACTCTCTTTAAGTCCTCTACATATGTATTAATTACCTGGGCTACAGATATGCTATCGCTACAGGGAGACCACCGTTGGATTCCCCTCATTGAGAGCGTTCTTTTGAGACTTTATTCGTCCTATTTGCGACATTTTTCGTCCTCTTTACACCTCCCTTCATCCTCTTTACACCTTTCTTTGACCTCTTTCCGCTCTCTTTGTGTTCACTATATATGCGTTAATTACTTGGGCTACAGGTATGTTATCGCTACATGGAGACCACCGTTAGATTTACCTCATTGAGAGCGTGCTTTTAAGCCTTCATTCGTCCCATTTGCGCTGTTCTTCGTCCTGTTTCCACTGTTTTTAGAACCTTTATATGTAATAGTATCTTACAATAGCTGTATATTAATATAAAATATATATAACCTTTATTTATATATTCAAACTTCCTTATTTGGTATTTAACTAGCCAGAATAGGTAATTTGAACCTTGACTTGTGACCTGAAACATATTTCACAAATATTTCTGACAGGTCAAGGCTTCTGACCTAAGGTAATTTTGGACGCTGTGAGGACACCAAGCACTGCTGCGGGATTTTTCCGGTATTGTTCCGGTATGGATTTGCTCCCCCTGGGGTTGTTGGCATTACCCCTGAGTACCATGTAGGCCTCCTGCCGTCCCAAACAGGACTTTGAACGTCTCGCTTATCTGGTCTTGCAACCGTGCACCTTGACTAATCCTAACAATATCTTAGCATACAACAACTTGAGTTTTATAATTTGGCCCCCAGTACCCCCTGTCCCTCATGAGGTATAGGGGTCCAATGTGAACTTTTGCTGATGTTGGCTATAGCGCCGCAGGCTTGTTTAGAAACAAGCAAGTATAGTTATCCCATAACGGTACAGTACAAGCACTAGTACACGTAATAAGCGAAGAATGTGCCTCAATTCAACAAAGTCAGATCTGTGATACATAAATGCAGGAATAACGGTAGTTCTTCCCGAATCCTTTTATTTATATCTGATTACGGTCGAGATGCTATATAAGATGAATTCGATCCTGCCGGTATGATAATAATATTATTAAAGTCTGAGCAGCCAGTCCTTATCTCCTTGTCAATCGATTGCCCTATACTAGTACAAGACGTACCGTATCAGAGTGTATTAAAGGCTATTGTACCAGTATCATAATCATTTGGCAACCTTTTTTTCATCTGAAAAAAAAATCCCATATTTCGAGTCGTCTATCTATACAAATTATGCCCATATACACTAGGAATGAGAAATTTCAAACAGTATTATATTTAGATTTTTTCGAGTGAGAAAAAGTACGTATCATATTATAGTAAGAAAACCTTTCCCATATCCTCTGGCTTATTGCATACCTTTCCCATACTCTCCTTAGCCAAAACATACCCTCCGGAAACAAAACTATGACCCTCAACGTACGGACCTCCATCAGGAAAATGTCTACGGCCCTCCTGGTCCACCATGGGGGGTTTTGGTCCCCATGGTCCACCCTGGTGCTCCCTGGTCCACCCTGGTCCACATTTTTAGTAAAATTTTCAAAAGTGTAGTTCAAAGCGGATCGGTGTGGACCAGGAGCGTTCAGGACCTCCCTGAACGTGTGTAAAACCTTTTCCTGATGTCCATAGTCCAAGCGATAAAGTTTAAAAACTTTCTATAGCAACCCGCTCAGACAGAGAATAGGAGAAACAAAACAAAGAAGAGAAAGGATAGATGTATTTAATATAGAATCATAGGAGTTCTCATTGAATAGAAGAGTAGCGAATACCTAATTACCTACCTGAACTAGATACAATTATCAAAGCACAGCGAGAGAAAATGACCATTCCGATCGAAGAAGGAAGATACTTTATATCTTTTGGGAAGCTAAAGGAGGCAATTGAAGTATAGGCGATCGAGGATCATTTTACTTTCTTGGTAGTAAAGAAGGATATGATGAGGGTAGATTATCGTTGTTGAGCACGTACTATAGATTGTCTATGGCGGTTATTTGCATCAACGGCGATGGACGGAGAGCTTCAAGTGAAGAAAATCAGCGGTTCACATACCTGTATTGTAGCTCCAGTCGCAGCCCGTGAAGTAGCAAATATACAAAACTGGCTTCGGAGAACAGTTCCACAGCACCTATTTGTCACCAAAGCCACAAAATCTATGGAGATAGTAGAAACTATTCGGATGCACTATGACGAGAAGGTCAATTATGAGGTAGCCAGACTTACCAAGACCGCCCTAATCACTGATTGGTTAGAACACCAATGCGAGCACTTCCACAAAATACCCTCCTATATACAACTACTCCACCAGCATAACGAAGGATTATACAGTAATCTTCATACAACTACAGATGAGGATAGCCATAAGATCTTTCAGCGTCTATATATTTGTCCTAAGCAATCAAGGGAGTCTTTTCACTCAATGAGAAAATTCATGGCTGTTGATGGCACTTTTCTCAAGGCCAGATTTGTGCAAACTCTATTGTTGGCTGTAGGTATTGATGCTAATAGTAATATTCTTTTACTTGCTTGGGGAATTGTGGAGAGTGAGAATGAAGCCTTGTAGAGATACTTTCTTGAGCATCTCAAAAAGGCGATTCCTGAGTCTGAATGTATGACTCTGATTAGCAATCGGGATAAGGGTCTTCTGGCTGCCAATGCAGTAATAGGAAATGAAGTTGCGCGTGCTTATTGTTGTTTTCACTTAAAGGAAAATTTTTGTAAGTGATTTACATGTGGCCTAGAGCCCTAGTTTTAGTGGATAGTACATGCCAAAACGAGTAATAGCTATGAAGCTGCTATTTCTGAACTGCGGGAGTTAAGTGGTAGAGCTGCTAACTATCTTACCAATATCGATAAAGCTCTGTGGGTTACAGCTTTTTTTTCAAGTCAGAGTTATAGCCATAAAACATCAAATATTATTGAGTCTATAAACAAGGTACTAAAGCAAGAATGTGAGCTCCTGATCCTCAACCTACTTAATGAAATTTGGCTATATACGATAAATCAGTGAGCACAGCGATACCAAATAGCCACCACCCAAGAACGACAACAAAACTGGTCTGACTTCGCACTTGGTCAGCTCACGATATCACGTTCCTGGACTCAAAGAAATACTGTCAACATGGCTAATGATAGATTATTTATTGTTCAGCAAATCAATAATAAACAATTTATTATTAATCTTGAAGCCTGAACCTGCACATGCGGGCACTACCAGGAAAATGGTATCCCATGCGGACATGCTCTTAGTTCTATTCACCACCTTGGTCAATTGGCAAATACCTATATCTCGGATGCATTTTTGCTCACCACTCTTCGAAATACCTATAGAAGTAACTTCAGTCCTATTGTTCTTGCAGATCTCGACAGTTTTACGCTTAACCCACAACCAGTTCCTCCGCCTTGCCTTTCCCCATCAAAGTTATGCCCAAAGCTTGGACGACCAAAGGTGAATCGTGCTATGCATCCTAGCTACCAAAGTCAAATTACACAAGCCTGGAGCACTATGGCCCCTATTCCTGAAGCCGAACCCCTTAGGCCAACAGGCAAGCAAACCTGCCAGAATTGTAGTCAGTCTGGGCATAATTGCCGTACTTGTACACATTCTGGACTTGAGCTTCTACTTTAGTTTTATTTTTTTTATTATTCTTTTATACATATTTGAATATTGGGTGAAGAGAGGACTGGGTCGTGCCCTTAGAAAGTCAGAAGCAGTGGTGGTTGGATGGGTCGCGCCCATTTTTTTTATTTTTTGCAAAGTGTTTGGACCCTATTGCTTGGACTATGGAGGTCTGTACGTTGGGGGTCATAGTTTTGTTTCCGGAGGGTATGTTTTGGCCAAGGAGGGTATGAGAAAGGTTTTCTCTATTATAGTCCAGATGCCAAATGACTCTCTAATGCAACAATCTTAGCAAGAAAGCTCAGCACGGTTTATCAAGTTTTCAAGAAGAAAAAATAGTCGCAGCTCTTGTAGCTTGTGTGAACCTTTGATGTCTGAAAGTTTCAAAATAAGTATGATACCGTATTATGATAATAATATCATACTATGCCTTATCGTATAAGCTGCAAGAGAAAAACCCCCCGGGCGGGCACTTCGACTGACTTTCCAAGTTCTTTGCAGTGGACCTCATGGTAGAAGATTCCCATGCTTATCAAGGGCATAAATGTTGAGATATACTCAGGTATATCATGAATTCATGGTATAGAGCAGGGGTGGTCATTCCTCTGTCGAGACGGCAACTTTGGAACGCTCAAAAAAGATGTGTTCCAAGCCGATATAGCGGTAGTGATAAGCCACCGGTTGCGAAACATTTTAAATTCAGGCTGTTGCATATACCTGCTAGATACCACCTTGCTGCTGTTTACCTATGCCATAGCCCAGATTGCACGGTACACTCGCTGTAAGAAAATTACTAAACAATTGTGGAATTAGATCTGTGAATAATTATGTAATAGTCAAAAAGTTATTCCTCTATTGTCCTGTAATTTTGTTACTGCGAGTGTACAACTGCAAGTAACGTTATTCCCTGCCTTGTGGCTCTTCACCGGGATGTGGCTCAGCATGGCAACCACCAGAAAACCAAAACAATATTTTACTATCTGCCTAACTAGTAGTGATATCATATTGAAAATTTGTTACCAAGTCCTTTTAAATATGGAGAATCAGAATATCTAGTTTCTCTTTTTTTAATAAAATTTCTTTTCTTGTTATAGTAGTTTTAGTAATTTTTGTTTGTAAATAAGAGCTACAACATCAGCAAAAGTTCACATTTGACCCCCATACCTCATGAGGGATAGGGGGTATGGGGGGCCAAATTATAAAACTCAAGTTGTTGTATCTCTCGTCCATGCCCCATAACTCCGGAATAAATCCGGGGTTACGGGGCATTTTTTTTTGCGTCGGTAATTTCGTTGACATGCAACGTTTTCTGGACGCACTTCGTCCTCTTTGAGCCGTTGCACGGTTCATTCGCGCTTGACTCTTCTACCTTAGTTTATCCGGCATTACCTCTCGCGCCAGGAATTGTTCCGTTATGGATTTCTGCCCCACGACTCAATCATGCTTCCCGACAGCCCAAACACGCCGTTGTCTGGTCCATTCCAGCTTTGACCTTTCCCCTATAGTTTATCCAGCATTACCTCTCGCACCACGCATTGTTCCCTTGTTGATCCAAACATCCTGTTCTGAATTTCCTATTGACAAACTCTTCGCGACTCCGAACGTCCACAATGCACCATTCCCCGTAGTTCTTCTGCTTTCCAAATTCTCGCTTATTTCTCCCCTTCCTCCTTGCCATTGCCCCATGACCTAATCCAGCCCCAATAATTTCTCCGTGTATACAATATCTAAGCGGACGCTATTCGTCGCTTTCGCGACGAGAACCGTCCATTATTTAATGATGCGTGGCCTTGCCCTGGCTTATTCCTTCACTGTTCTCGCCTTCCTGCCTTCTTCATGGCTTCTTGGGACTTTCCCTCGGCCCCAAGCGACTTTCCCCTGATGTCTTTTTTCACAAACTGGGTTGAAGTCTAACTCTAAGTGGCATATTCAAAATAATAATAATAATAATAATAATAACCTCTTTTATTTGTTTATTTTATTTAAATCTACATTAGTCCCTAATAGGACGTTACTCGTCCCCATTCAACTCCTCTTCGGGAGCCTCAACTGCCTCCCCCGCTTCGGGATCTGAATGATCGTCCTCCACCTTGCTTTCCTCATCGCCTGAAATCTGCAAATCCAAATATCCTGCGGCTTCTCTGTCCTCCAGTGGGGCACGAGACTCCTGATCCGGTATCAATCCGCCCTCCCGCAGCATTTTCTTAATACGTTTTTTTGTATCTTCAACGAGTTTATCTCACACTCCTGGTGGCAGTCTTTGCCAGGTAGCACGCTGTCGAAGATAGACATCTAAATTTTCTAGTGAGTACGATAGGCTTTACAACGGCGGATTTGAACCTTTAAACGAGTCAATACTAACTTTGTGCTGTCAGAGCGAAAAAATCTGGAGGTTGAACAAATGATCCGGAACTCCAAGCCTTCAGAGAATGATACAGACATGCCGTGGTAAGGCATATCAGGACGTTGTTAGTACGATTAAGAAATGATTTATCGGTTCTCCCTCGCATTCTCGAACCCCGGTACCACTTATGAAACAAGAGTTTTGCTATCTCTGGCGCAGAAAAGCGCCAACCACAGTCCTGTCTGGGTAAGCCTTATCTCGTCTCACCGTGGACGATCTGAGTTTACTTACTTGTTGTTTACTTGGGTGGCATGTAAACCGATCATTTTCGAGCAAATAGGCAACTCGCGCCTTTATTTCGGCCGGTGGTCTTTGCGAGAAGTCATACAGGTCCTCAATCATGTTCTTGCTCTCTGAAACTAGATGTGACCTGGCGCTAGACTGCCTCGATTTCAACTAAATGTATCTAATTAGCCGTGATCAGTCTCCAATAGGACGTTCTTCGTCAATTATAGGACTTACAAAAGTCATTGCCCGCCTTTCCATTACCCTATTTCCCCAACCTAACTTTCTAGCTGCCTTTACCCAATAACCTTCCAGAAGCGTATCGTTTTCGGCAGGCTTTACAAAGGGATTAACAAACCACGTATGATACCGGACCATATTTGCAGCGTTCTCAAAGATTATCCTCGCCTCACCCTGCAATGTATTGCTTTTTGCCGATAGTGTGATAGGGGTCCCGATATTAGACTCTGGAAAGTCTGGATCAGCTATACTACGTCGTGAATGGGACGGCATAATTTCTTCCTCTTCAGGCATATCAGGAATATAGGGTGAGAATTGTGATGAATCGTCTCTGAGATGGCCGGAATGTAATTGTGCTGCCTGCTCTTGTGATGCAAGCCCCTGCGAAGGGCCATTTAGAACCCCCTGTGAAGGGCCATTTAGAACCGGCGTTGGGGTATCCTCCGTACTCTTTCTTATAAGAATGTCAATTGAAAAAATTATGAGATTTACTTACATATCTTAACCGGCTCCTGACTCTCCGTGGAAGTGGCTGTGGGAGTGGTTCAGTAGGAGTCGTTCGTCCTATCGGCGACGTCTAGGAGGAATGTCATCATCATCGTCAACATCTGTAGGTTGCTCTTCCTCACAATGAACTCGTCGTTGTGTTTCCGGTGCTGGCGTTGAAATATCTGCGAAGGCTACCGGAGGTCTCGACGATGATGCCTGGGCTCGGGGGGCTAGTCCTACTACTCTGGTCAAGAATGGGATATTTAAGTCTTGGGAGAGCTCACATTGGCCTCCAGAAGGTGTGACTGACCTCTGCTCGTATTTCCATTCATGATTGCGCGTTTATATGAAAGAACTAGAGGAGAAAAAGGAATTAGATGTAGAGATAAAAGCTCCGACAGGAATCAAACTCACGGCGTCGTATTGGGGACGAACAGCGTCGTATTGCGGACGAGCAAGCTTTATGTTATTGTTACTACACGGACTCCTAGCTATGACCCAAGGTCCGTGAGAATCATTGGCATGGGCTCGGACTATCCTACAGCCATTTGGCCTCCGAATGTCTCAAAGGCTACGTGCACGGATGGCTCTGAGCCGAATAGAGACTGTCTATTCGGGATTGCCGGGACAGGCTTTCATATGCGGGGCTAGGATGAACATAACTTATCATTTCAAAAGATTGAATTATACATACTAGGATAGGTTAAAGGATAAAAGGGACGTTTAGCGTCCCAGAAAAGCTTTCTATTGCACTCAACTAATTCTAAAAATAAAAAGACTGCTAAAAACAATAAAATCTAAGACTACCGGGTAAAATATAGGAAAGCCGGATGACAGCGCAAGCAGGATTAAGACAACGATTAATAGATAGAAGCAAAGCAGAAGCAAAGAAGCAAAGCCCGTAAAACCAAAGAACAATTACCCATAGGCTCAAAGAAGACGCAGCCCGGCACAAAACGAGTCCCAGAAAACCCAACAAATGGATAGAAACGAGAGCAAAACAAAGTAAGAAAAACCCGTGAAACCAAAGAGAGCCCACCCGAAAGACCCAAGAAGACACTACCCGGCACAAACAAGCCCCAACCCCCCCCGGCGCCGAACCCATGGATAGAAATGAAAGCAAAACCTAAGAAAGCCAGTGAAACAAAAGAAAAAACCACCCAAAAGCCTAAAGAAGACGCTGCCCGGCGCAAACAAACCCTAGGCATTGCCCCCATTGCCCCCATTGCCCCCACCCCCATCGCCCCATTACCCCCACCGTTATCATCAGCGCCTTCCTCAATAGCGTCATGTACTGACACCTCACACCCGGGAGGTGGGATCCCCGGGGGAAGAGCCACCATTGGGACATCTTGTCCTGCATATCGGCTCATATACGCCGGCCCCTGTCTCACTCGAGCGCGCGAAATCAGTTCCCGGGAGTGGGTCTGGAACCTAACAACCCTACGATCATTGCTCAGAATTCTCCTCTGCCAGCCGTTGTGGGACCTAGGAAAGGCCCTTCTACGCCTTGCATGGCGCTCCACATCGTCCTCCTCATCAGAGTCAGATTCTGGCTCAGTGTAGAACTCGGCGACGTCGAATTGGCCGGGGAAGAGATAGTTCCGGCTGTGCCCAACAAGAGGTGTATTAAAACGAACAGGGTCCCCACCATCAGGAGGGGCAACAGCTGCTTGGTGGAGGAAGCAGGCGACAGTAAGGGTGGAGCACTGGGAGAGACGAAGCCAGGCATTGACCTGATCGTCGTCGATCAACTCGATCTGGTCGGCGCCATCGGGAGTGACATTCAGGCCTTGAATGTCGCGGAGAATTCCAATGAACTGCCGGGGATGCTCGCCGTCCTCTACGTACCGACAGGCAGCTTCGCCGAGCTCCTGTAAAGTGTAGTGCCTGAGAACCGCCAGCCAACTCTTGTTTGGCATAGCGTTATTACCACGGTTTATCCATGGGAGCTGGCGAGCCTGCCCAGGCTCGGCACCTGTGGTCGAAATGAATATTATTCGTACCGGTTTCTCCTCGTGAACGGTCGGTTGGGGACGAGCACGGCCCTTTCATCTCTCAATCCGGATCCAGATGCACCGCCAGCGCCCCCATCTCCCCCCTCTTCCTCGGCATCGGAATTAAGTCTGGCATTCCTACGAGACTCAGCTGCCTTCTTCAGGACGTCCATGATGAGAGCATCCAGAGCAACGTGGAAGGCCCGATGTTGGCCGTTCCGGGA